>JAKSZP010000028.1:0-325457 GCA_022478985.1 Massospora cicadina | reverse complement strand
TTTGAAGCTCCAAGCGTATGATTTTGAGATCATGCATTGGCCAGGGGTGAAGCATCAGAACACGGACTGTCTTTCTCAATTATCCACAGTCACCATTACAGCCGATGTGGCAGATATAATGTACACAAAATGATTGTGGGCAAATATCATGATGAGCCGCTGTCCTTGATCAAAGTGTTAGATGGGCTTAGACAGGATACATTCTTGCGCAACAGGGAATTATATAAGTGGATGGGGGAATTGACGCTGAGTTTTCCAAAACCCTCTGCCAGGCCTGCAATCATTATGGATGCCCATAGGGCGGTAGGTCATGGAGGGTTGAAAAATATGCTGGCGTTCTTGTGACCCCACTACTATTGGGAGAGTATGCACTACGATGTGCTTGAGACAGTTGATTATTGCCATCATTGCCAAGTGGAGAAAACATACCACCAGAAGACCATCTATCTGCTAGTTAAGCCTCAGTTTGCATGGCATACAGTTTTGTTAGATGTGGTGGGGCCTCTGCCGACTGGCACAAACCACTCCAAATATATAATTCTTGCCATCGACCATTTGACAAGATGGGCGGAAGCAAAGGCTATCAAGGATTTGGGGCTGTCACTACCGCCAAGTTCATCCTGGAGTGTATTATACAGCGCCATGGTTGTCCGCAATTTATCCTAATGGACAACAGAACCAATTTCACATCACATATATTGGCTTGTTGAATGAGCTCATGACAATCCGCGGGGTTTTAACTACCCCCTACCACCCTGAATCTAACGATATGGTGGAATGGGTCAATGAGTTTTTGGTAAATATTCTACACAAACTTGTAAATGAGCGGCCATCAGACTGGAGAACCCTTTTATCCACCGCTGTCTTTGCATACAATATCAGCTACTACTCAGCAACTGGTAAGAGTCCATTCCAATTGCTCTATGGATAACACTCAGCGCTACCTGCATTGCTTTACTCCTGTGTGGAGGATACAGCAGAGTTGAGACCCACCGCTATTTGTCTACCTTAACAAGTGCGTTGAAAAAACTCCAAACTGAGGCATAAACACTAGTTTTGCCAAGAAGATTTGGGATCATGCGGCTGAATAATGTAGATGCAGCAGTCTTCCATAGTTTGGGGTAGGGGAATTGGTCCTGTTTCACAACCAACATGGGTTTGGAAGTAGAGCCAAGCTCGCCAGCATATGGAATGGACCATTTGAGATCATCTAGAAGACTGGGACTGATGCATACACTATTAAGGCACCCATGGGTGGTCAGATAATTAACCAAGTACACGCAAAGTTTCTTCGGGCCTGCAAGCAATAGGCGCTTATCATCCAGTCAAGGGGGGTAATGCCAAGATTTCAATATGACTGGGTGATAAGCTAGTGTTCTGTTGAATAGTTAATTAGATGTGAAGCGAGCTCCGAGGGTGAGTAATAGGTTAGAGTAATGTGAGGTGAATCAATTCAATCAATTAGGGTTCAATATTTGAGGAAACTCTGTTGAAGCCTCAAGGATAAACAAATTCTACATTGATAGAGAATCGAGAATTATGAAGCAAAATGTGTTGAATCCATCAAGGATTACTGAGGGTTAAAGGTTGAGCGCGAGAGAGAAGGAGATAGAGGTTTTTAGTTGAAGAATTGAGTAGGAAGAAGTAGGGAACATACGCAAAGAGGGTCTGCGGTTAGATCATAATAAAAATAAATAGTGGCAACATTGAGACGATTGCCTCATATTTATATATTTATATAAGGTTATTACATATAACTGAGGTCCAACGATCTCCATATTGTTTGGCCGTTGCTCAGTGGGCTAAGCCCTGCGCAAATTTGTTCAGCAGAATTATGCCATATCCGCCAAAAAGTTAACATTGGGTACTATCACCAATTCATCAAAGACTTCGCTGGAATTGCCAAACCTCTATTTCACTTACTCAAGGATCTGAAAAAGGGATTTTTATGGAATGAAGAGGCCCAGAAGTTGTTTGATAAGCTCTAAAAATATCTCATGAGCAGCCCAGTGTTGAAATATCTGAATTTTAGTTGGGAATTCATAATCCAAGCAGATGCCTCATTAATGGAGATTGGAGCCATTCTAAGTCAATTAGATGACAACGGGGACAAACATCAAGTAGCCTACGTGAGTAAAACACTGTCGCCAGTGGAAAGAAACTATACTGTGACAGAGTGAGAGTGTCTGGCGGTCATCCAGGCCTGAAAACAATTTCAAGCCTACATACATGGAATGCACTTTAAAGTCATAACCGACCACTCATCCCTGCGCTGGCTTCATAACCTGAAGGAACCAGAAGGCTGGTTGGCCCAATGGGCTTTAAAGCTGCAAGCCTATGATTTTGAAATTATCCATCAAGCTGGAGTAGTACATCAGAATGCCGAAGGATTATACTGATTGCCAGTTGTTCATGTGATCTATCCTCAGGCTGATGCACTATTCTAGCGGATGATCAAAGGAGATATTGGGGATGAACCCCAAGAAATTTGGAATGCATTATCAAAAGCCATGGAAATTACCAAATTTAAGGATAACCAATTATAAAAAATGATCAAAGGAAAATGGGTTTTATTTCCTAAACCATCGGAACAAGTGGAAATCATTTGAGCCGCTCACAAGGTTGTCAGCCATGGTGGCCTAAGAAAAACAGTAGATCATATTCGCCAGCATTATTACCAGGAATTGATCAACTATAATGTGGCAGAATACTTAGCCTGTTGTGTGGAATGTCAGCTTCACAAGCTGCACAAGAACATCATAGGGTATCAGCTAATATGTCCTGGTTTTATGGCACACACTGTCTATAGATGTTATGGGATCCTTAAGTATCAGCACCGGAGGAGTAAAGTATATAATCATTACAATAGATCACTTAACCCAAAGGGTCAAAATGAAAGCCCTCAGCAAAGTAGACGCAATAAGTATGGCGAAGCTTATACTTGACAAGTGATCTATTGGCACGGTTACCCTCAAGTAATTCTCAGTGATAACGGAACCAACTTTACTTCACATGTATTCCTAGGCTTGACAAATTAATGGGAATCAGTTGTGTTGTATCTGTCCCCTATTGTCCAGAAATGAACGTAATGGTGGAAAGAGTAAACGCAACTCTAGCCTCAACCTTATGAAAATTAGTTGCAGGGAAAACTTCCGCATGGGGAGCATATTTGAGTTTGGTCACTTTCACTTTTAATATCAGTTACCATTCAGCGACCAAGAAAATGCCATTCAAACTGTTATATGAGTGGAAAGCCGCATTGCCGCCATTATTGTAGTCAGCAGTAGAGCCATCTGTCAGATTCTGGTGGTTTACTTAAAAATAAACCTTTGACAACCATCAGATTGGGCCGATTATCCTTTCAACACCTGAACTAATGCCTATTGCAATTATAAAACTTGGGCTGATTACCTCAATGACAATTTGATCAAGTAATTTATCAGGTGCTCAGCCCAAATACACTCGCATATTATGGCTGATTTTGTTTCACAAATTTAGGCAATTGGTCCTGATTATCAAAACACAAACTATTCAATAATATACAAAATAATTTGGGGATGATCTGAAACTACTTTTAAAAGTCCCATGGAAAATTAAATGAATGAGCAACATTATCAATTTTCCACCTGAGGGTATAATTGTATGTCAATAGTGTAATCGGCATTATATCACTTATGTGGACTGCCCAAAGGGGGTTACTTAAGGCTACCAAGGAAGAGGCCTCCTGACGTCCCAATTAGGGGTGCATCATTTTCTTCAATTGAGGACAAAATTTCACAGAAGGTGTGTCTCATCAGTAGTATGATGAAACTGAAATCCTGAAGATCTTAGGACAACTTTGCATGCTTTTATCACAATTTTTGTACCTGAAATCCTCCTGATTTTGGGAGTATTTTGCCACCAATGAACCTAAGAAAAGGTTTCAGTCATAGGCCAAACTGAGTGGCAAAATAGCTGTTGCAATTTTGTGCTGGATGTGGCCAGGAGATGCCCTGAGGTATAAATACAGGCGCCTGGCCTAATGATCATTATCAGATAAATAGCTTATAATAAAGCTATATTTATTTTATCCTTTTCCTGGTTTTTTATCCCAAATCCCAACTTTGGAGAAGTGTCGACAAACTGGTAGGACCGCATCCTCAGTTTGTATTTAATCCTGCCTTATAAAAGTTCTTGATTATGAAGGAAAAATTACGACCAAAATTGGACAGAAGAGTTGAGACGATTTAAAATAAGCCTAGTGAGTTAATAGATGGTTTGAACCCGTAGGCACTATTGAGGATCAATTATAGGAACTTTGGGCAAAACAGATGTGCAGGATACCAATTTTCAAGCGAGCAATCCTTAGATTTTGACAACTGGTGCTCACTCAAAACTGGTTACATTCTCCAAAATGGATTCCCACAACCAATTCTTGGCAGAATTGGCCAGACATGAAAGCAACAATGAGATGGAAACCAGAGATAAGGAAATCTCAGATTATTTTAATAGCAGCTGCCATGGCTCAGAAGCGGGTACCTCCTACTCCCTGGATCTTATCACAGTGGGGGGAGCTCATGCAGATGCAACCAGCCTGATTAATTTTACATCTGCAAGTGTAAAAGCTATGATGGATACCCTATATCAGGGTTTTAGGATTAGTACTTCACAAATCGATCCCTCCTTTGGCCTGTTCTACAATCTTAAGGATCAGGGTCTCAAGATGGAGATATATATGAAGTACCGCAATGCTACCATGGCATCCCTTGTCAAATGTCTCACTGACAGTCAAGCAACTAATGAATTCCTGGTTAACTTTGTTCAACCCTCAATTAAGAATACCCAGCGAATAATTGCTAGACAAAATCTGGTAATCATGGAAATCTACCATGTGCAAGGGGAGGAAAAATCTTCCTGAAATGCCCTACTGGATAAGCTAAATTCTATATTGCTGAAGATCAAAAGGCAATTGGTGACAATACAGGACTTGCCAATGAAGCTCATGAGAGATTAAACACCCTCGAGGATCTTCTAAATGAAGGTGTCCCAAAAATAGCCGCAGAAGTCCTGGCCCACCATGGGTTATCACAAGAATGGATACAAACTATGAATAAATGCTGTCAAAAGCTGGAAAGCCATTCAGATTACCTATTGTCTCAATCAGAACGACTTACCATACACACCACTGCGGGCTAAAGAAATCACCTAGAGTTATGTGTAATAGTTGATGAATTTGAAGAGTATGTTTAGGCTGAACTGGAAACTATTAACAAAAACTTTGAGGACCTTGCAGCAAAGTCAGCCGTCCTGAATAGGGATGAAGAAGATTCTCAGATCAAAGAGTATTTTCTAAACTTTGGACTGTGGTGTCAAGGTTTCAGGCTAGAAATACTGAAATTACTCAGGAAAGTTGGGACCTCAGAATGCAGCTATCAACTGCAAATTCCCGAGGAGACAGTTTGGACAAAGATATAAAAAGCTTAACAACCAATCTAGCTTTATTAAAAGAGGAGTATGACAACCTTAAAAAAGAATTTGAATCCCTCAAACAGCAAGGCTGCCAATGCTCGCCCAACTTTAACAAAAAAGAAGTAGGAAAAAGCTCCTGCTGAATCTCAGCAATTTGGTGAGTACCCGCTAAAGGGTTTTTTATTCAGGGTTTCCCCCATTGAGCAATTAGAACGGTCAATATGATGATCGCTGGTTCTTAGATACACCTTTAACCACTTAATTCTATAATAAACATGGGAGTAATTTCCCAATCACTTTCTTTATTAAAAGAATATCTTTTCAGCAGATCCTTCCTTCATCCAGGCTCTTCCTCTCTTCTTCTTCTTTTTCTTAACAATTCAAGATAAGACCTCCATTCCCCTTGTTTCACTGATATCCCAGTGGCCTCTGCCAGTACCAACTCTTCCACTTAGTTTATTCAGGTCGCCATCTTTTCATTGGTTTTGGCGTATTATTCTTTAATTATCTATCGCCTTGATTTGAGGCGATCCAAAACCCTTTTGTCAAATGTTGACATCACCTCACCGCCCTATTTTGAAGGCAACCTGATAAGACCCATTATCGCCTTATCCTAAATTGACCAATCATTTATAGATCTAAATCATCCTCGGCGGATTCTGCTCATTAATCCTTTGGCGGAATTCCTCCACTGATCCATGTGGTATTAATAGTGGCTTGTCATCCAGTCATATAAATTCCCAACATTACCCCCCCTTTGACTGGATGATAAGCTGTATACCTCTTTTCCCTGTAATCACTATGAGAGCCATTCTGCGCCAACATCAGCGAGTTTGTGAGTTCACCTTCTTCTACAGGTTGTGGTTAGGGCCAGAATTACCTGACCCAGGCCATATCCCACTTCCTCAGTTCCCGTTTCCACTAGCTGACAAAGATGAGGATGACGAGGACCTAACAAACTGTACTGACTCAGGAAGATATTCTTCCCAAATTTTTCAGTCACTTGGCCTCCTGGCGCGCCCCCTTTGGGGACATCATTGCCCAGCTCCGGTGGGGAGGGGAGCGGAGCCAAGGGCATTCTCATAATGAAATGGCCCAATTCTTGGCGAGCAGCTTTAGTCGCCTAGTTCTTCCAACTCCTGTAGAACCCCATCTGGTGCCTCTGTCCATACAGTGGATGTTGTGCTTTGTGCAGTGGGTGATAGCCTGCTGGTCAGGGTCCTTCTCCCGCTCTCCTGCTCACTTTTGATCCTTAGGGGTAAACTTCTGCAACAACTGATTAACTCGCCTTTGTTCCAGGGTCACCACAGCGTTCACCACCCTCAGCGCTGAAAATCCATCACAGTACCTTCCCATCATGGCGCTCATAGGTAACTTAATTTTGCATCCCACCACTGCTTTATGTTCAGGAATAGAGCAGCACCAGACAGCTCTTGAATGGGCCCTCCGCATGGCTTTCACCGCAACTGCTCCTCTTCTGATAGTGTATCTGAGCATGGAGGACTTCCTAGTGGATTGCCTGGCCTTGGGCGCAGCCTTTTCTCCTCAAGCTGGCACACACCTGCTCACTCAACACCCCTTACAACTTCAGCCCCCTTTGTTAGCATACTCCTTGATTTCCTGGGAGCATCAACGCATGTGGTTACAAGTGCTGCTCCTCATGGGACAGGAACAGTTCTGACTCAACCAACCAGCCAAACTTTCTCCACCTTGTCTATTACCGTGGAATCCCAGTCAGTCCTCCTCTCCTAGTTCCGTCACACTGTCTTCTCCATTTTGACCTAGCGTAATGGCCCAAGGGTGGACACCAGCCCCTTTGCTATCACCTTGGCAGCCTTTGCCTCCACCCCCAACCCCAGTCAAGTCCATAGAAACTACGGTACTTCTGAAGCAGTGGAAGAAACACAGGTCCCATCAATCAAAACAAAAAGAACATCGCAGGAAGCCAAAAAAAGACAAGAAGACAAAAACAGCAAAGAAAAAGACCTTGAAGGACAACCTGCACAATAAATAAAAAGCTGCAAGCACTCACACATATATTATTTATATGATATGTATTATTATCTTTCTTTTTTGTTCATTTATATCTATTTCTATTTCTATTTTTTATTTTTTTTTTTTTTTTTTATTTTTATTTTTATTTTTATTTATTTTTTTTTTATTGCTGCTTATATGGTCAAAGGAACTTTGCATGCACCCAAATTATAATGTGGCCGCTCACAGGATCCTTGATAGTATAAGCGTCAACTCCCATTTTCTCTATTATCTCAAACAGCCCAATCCAAATATTAGCAAGTTTGTGCTTCCAGCCAAACCCATGCTGATCATGGAATAACACCATATCCCCATCTTTGAACTGCATTAGGCTACTCCGCCATGCTTGATCCACAGCCTGGGTTTTGATTTTCTTGGCGAGGCTGAATGAGTATGCTTCAGTTTGCAACTTAATCAGCATGTTTGTGAGGGAGGTTAAGTATCACTGTGGATCCACTCCGCCGGTGTCCTCAATACAGGCATATAGCAGCGCAGGCAGAGCAGGGTGCCGCCCATAAAGCAATTGAAAGGGGCTTTTTCCTGTGGCCAAATGGTAGCTTATATTGTAGGCGAATACTGTGGTAGAAAGAAGGGTACTCCAGTCAGAGGGTCTATCCATAACCAGTTTCTGGAGTATATTAACCAGAGTCCCATTAACTCGCTCAACCATTCCATTAGACTCAGGGTGATACGGGGTTGTTAGGACCCCATGAATGGCCATTAATTCGTTGAGCTTGGGTAAAATGTGGGAGGTGAAGTTGGTTCCATTGTCAGTAAGGATAAACTGTGGGCAGCCATGCCGCTGTATGATACATTCCATTACAAACTTAGCCACAGTAACTGCCCCCAGATCCCAAATGGCTCGCGCCTCCACCCACCTTGTCAAGTGGTCAATTGCCACCAGGATATACTTAGACCGATTTGCTCTGGTTGCAGGGGCCCACAACATCAATAGAGATGTGTGCCAAGCAAAGCGGAGGCTTTACCAACTGGTATGAAGTCTTCTGGTGGAACGGCTTCTCCACCTGGCACTGGTGGCAGCAAGACAGGGTCTCAAGCATGTCATATTGCATGCTTTCCCTGTAATACCTTGGTCTTAACAATTCAAGATTTTTCTGAACTCTATCATGGCCAACTGCTCGATGTGCACCCATAATAATACTTGTGCGATTAGAAGGCCTGGGTATATTCACAGTAATGTCCCCTATACACTTATAAAATTCTCCATTTCTTAGGAACATATTGGTACTGAGTTCATCTAGTAACTTGATTACTTGAGGTGGTTCATCTTTGTATCTTCCGCTGAGCATTTTATTGAACATTAAATTTCTTAGATCAGCCGTAACTGTGATTGTCAGCAATCTTGATAAGCAATCAGCATTTTGATGTTTGGCTCCCAGTTGATGTAAAATCTCAAAGTTGTAAGCCTGCAGTTTAAGAGCCCATCGTGCTAGCCGCCCTTCAGGCTCCTTTAAATTCTGCAACCAATGCAACGATGCATGATCTGTCATGACTTTAAACTTTACTCCATGCAAGTAAACTCAAAACTGTTTATATGCATAGATCACCACTAAGCATTCCCGCTTGGTTACAGTGTAATTGCGTTCATGGCAATTCAGGCTGCGACTACAGTATGCCACGGGGTGCTCTTCTCCATCATCGTCCTTCTGAGACAGGACTGCCCCAACAGCAGAAAGGGACGCATCTGTTTGCACTATATATTCCTTATCAAAATTAGGATAGCGCAACACTGGTGCACTGACTAACGCTGTTTGAAAGTGTATCAAAGGCGCATTGATGTCACTCCATCCATTCAAACATTGCATCTTTCTTCAATAACTCAAACAGCAGACCTCAGATGCAACTGAAATTGGGTATGAATCGGCAGTAGTAACCCACCATTCCCAGAAACACCTGAATGTCCCGCTTATTAGCAGGTTTAGTCATCCTCTGAATGGCTTCTACCTTAGCTGGTTGAGGTCTTAGCCCAGTTGCATCCACCACAAACCCAAGATACTCAAAGCTGATCTTTGAAGAAGTGGTATTTACAAGGCTTGATTTTGATATTGGCCTCAGCCAGTTGACAAAATACCTCTTCCAAGTGGGTGAGATGCTCAGTAAATGTGCGAGAGAGGACATTAATGTCATCAGGATAAACAAGAATGCATGACAGCTTCAAATCACTCAGTATTGTATCCATCGCTTATTGAAATGTTGCTGGGGCGTTACATAGATTCTGCGGCATGCGTGTTGGTTGGAAAAGCCCTTTTGAGGTGATTATTGCATATTTTTCTTGCTCCTCCATAGGCAACTCAATTTGCCAATAACTGGATATCAAATCCATCGCTGAGAAATAGCGGACTCCACCAAGCTGGTCTAGCACATCATCAATCCGTGGCAGAGGGTATGAATCTTTTTAGGTTCTGCTATTAATCTTCTGGTAGTCAATTACTACACGGTTAGTGCCATCCTTTTTTTACAATTAGGACAGGCGAAGCCCATGGACTCTTGGATGGTTCAAGCATTCCCTGCTCCAACAGTTTTTCAATTTCCTCTGTGACAACTTCTTCAGCTGCCCATGATTGACAGATTGGTCAAGACCTGATGGGAGGATGGTCCCCAGTATGAAGTCGATGAACAACCCCCCAAGCGCACCCCAGATCATGATCATCGACTGCAAAGATCTCCTTATATTTTTGAAATAGCGCTTCAGCCCACTCCTTCTGATCTTCAGATAACCCTGATAAATTTTCCCACGGTACAACCACCATTGCACCAAGAGGCAGTTTGATGGGCAAACCAAATGTATCCAGAGAACCAAACTCATGAACCTGTTTAATCTCTTTTACCGAATTCAGATGTAAATATGGTATCTTCTGATGACGGAATTTTTGAATGAGACTGTTCTGAAGATTTGCTAACAATACTTTGATTTCCCCATGACCTGGTAATATGATACTGATAGCCACATGGGGCTCAAACTGCGATTGATGATAAGGTCCAATGATCTCCCCATAGAGCCCCGCTGGCACTTCCACTTCTAACTCAGAGTCAATTATTACTTGATGTCCAGAGGGAATGGATATAGCTCCAGCTGCTCTAAGTGGTAACCATTGGTATTTGTATATCTGATGAAAAAGAGCCCGCGTTCTCTTTTTTAAATGATGATAGCGCACTGGGATCACCCCATCGCTGTAGGCAAGGTTGATTTGTCCCATGTGCATTGAAATCGTTGATGCTCTACGCGAAGAGAAATATATAGGGATTAGCTGCCCCACAATGGCTAGGGTCTCTTCCATCATGTCAACTATAGCCCCATAATGGCACATAAATGCAGTTCCAATCAATAAATCATAGTTACTGTTTGGCAATACCACCGCTGGAGCCATCACAATAATAGATCCAACTGTAAGGGAAGAGCGCTATATTCTCCCTCAGAATTGGTGGTTTCAGCTCCAGCGGTCCCATACACCACTTGGTGGTCTATGTCAGGTTTTAAGGACAACTTCGCCACCAATCAAGTGGAGACAATGTTAACAGGGGCGCCTGTATCAATGATAGCCCATACCCTAGTTTTTTCTACCACAATATCGCAATAAGTGCATTCTAAATAGGATGCATCCTGGCTATTCACCTTGTGTACACTTGAAGATTCAGGATTTCCCAGGAAACTCAAAATACCCGCCCCAAACATTAGGGTATCTGTTTATGATAGTGTCCACTGAGAGGGCGACATTTATTCCTCTTAATGACAGGACATCTGCGTCCAGCTCTAGCTGGTCTAATTGATTTTGGTCGAACAGTTTCTAAGCATAAAGCTTTGGTTGATCCAGAGAGTTTCTGTCTGCCGTTTCTTTATTGTGTGCTTGGGTTAGCACATTTACTTTCCCAACCGGTGGGTGGTAAAGGAAAGTATCATCATACTGCAAGGCTTCAGCCATATTTAACACAGTGGACTCAAGTGGGAGATGTAAGTTTGAGGTTGCGGCAGTAGAGAATCCCTTCTCTACTCCGCTCAGGCTTTTCCCTGATAGCCCTGCTCTCGTTGCAAGGGAGGGATCCGCCAGTTAGGACACCATCATCCCATATGCACTTTACATCCACAATTAAAACAACTTATTCCATAAGGCCTATGGCCATGTTTAGGATGACTTGGTACATATGGCAGTTGATTTTGAAAAGGTTTGACGTAACCAGGCTCCTCACAGCATAATGACCACCCTTGTGCAGCGTAGTTGGGGCCATATTGGTAGCTGGTTTGATGTTGATCAGCAACCGAGGAACATCCATGGTACTGAGAAGGGCATCCTGATGGAATTTCTCCTACCCAGTTATCCTTTCTCACATGATTAGGGCGAACAATTGTGATAGCGTGGGTCTGCTCAGTATTGGGTGGAGTGAAATTAGCAGATAATCAATGTACAAACTGAACAAGTTTAAGGAGAGGTATATCTGGCTCTAACAATGGAGCTATGACATTGTAAAGCTCAGGGTATGGCTTCACTGCTGAGGACATAGCTATACAAATCATCAACTTTTGATAGAATGCCTGCTACGATCAACACATGTGCTTCCATAGTAAATTGGTCAGTAAATGCAGTGAGGGTCTCGTTCTGCTGAAACCTAATGGTCAAAAACTCAGCTTTCCACTTCGACATTTTTGCAGTTCTGCCAAACAATCGCAGCACAGTCTCCTTAACTTCATATTATGAAATGGAACTAGCTGAGAGGTAACAGATGACTTGATCCGGACTTCCAACGTCCAAAGAGGAGAGTATCAGTTTTTCCCTTTGTTGATCTGAATTTTCCTCCATTACAAACTCAAATCGGTGAGGGAACCCATGAATATTTCCTTCATGGTTGAATGGCGGCAACTTGTCACTGTAAACTCTTTACAGCAACACATCCTATTTTTTGAGCACAGTATTTAACACAAGTCTCAACTCCTCGTAGGGCCCAAGGCCATTGTTTAGTGCAGATTTCGTTTGGAAATAACCAGGATGCGACATAGCCGCCAGTTGAATTTTCATATTTTTGTTATTGGTCAATGGGCCCCCTGCAATGAACACCACTGTTAAATCTCGGCGATTCAGTGAGTACTCGCTAAAGGGTTTTTTATACAGGGTTTCCCCCATTGAGCAATTAGAATGGTCAATATGATGATTGCCGGTTCTTAGATACACCTTTAACCACTTAATTCTATAATAAACATGGGAGTAATTTCCCAATCACTTTCTTTATTAAAAGAATATCTTTTCAGCAGATCCTTCCTTCATCAAGGCTCTTCCTCTCTCTTCTTCTTCTTTTCTTAACTTAATTCAAGATAAGACCTCCATTCCCCTTGTTTCACTGATATCCCAGTGTCCTCTGCCAGTACCAACTCTTCCACTTAGTTTATTCAGGTCGCCATCTTTTCATTGGTTTTGGCGTATTACTCTTTAATTATCTATCGCCTTGATTTGAGGCGATCCAAAACCCTTTTGTCAAATGTTGACATCACCTCACCGCCCTATTTTGAAGGCAACCCAATAAGACCTATTATCGCCTAATCCTAAATTGACCAATCATTTATAGATCTAAATCATCCTCGGCGGATTCTGCTCATTAATCCTTTGGCGGAATTCCTCCACTGATCCATGTGGTATTAATAGTGGCTTGTCATCCAGTCATATAAATTCCCAACAGCTCCAATTATCCGGCCAAAAAACAGCCTGGGAAAGTAACTAAGCTCCAAATTCAGGCGTCAGAATCCAGTAGTTCGGAGCAATATCATGAAATTAAATCATCAGATGTTGACACCAATGCAGAAACAGATATTTTGACATACGCTCTATCTAGGGTTCTAGCATCAAACCTAACTCCAGATACTTCTCAATGGTAGATAGGGCTGATTATGAGCGATGATACACCAGGACCTCAAGAAGAAGTACAACCCCTATGCCCAAAATAGGGTGTGATGACTTCAAGCCACTGAATTTAATAAAGGTTGATAAGGATGGAAACGTTCACTCATTTCTCAAATTATTTGAAAAAGCAATGAGAGGAGCATCAGACCATGCGAAAGGATCAGCACTGATTAACTCACTTGATGCCCATAGCTGTGACCTTGTTATGCCCTATTTGGGTTACGATTGGTCATACATGGATGCCTAAATTGCTATAACAAAACAGCTTGGAAGGCCTGAGAAACTAGAAAACTGTAAAAAGAGAGCTTCTTAATATTGAATTCAAACAGAATGAGACTATTAGGGACTTTGCGGATAGATTTCTCCATGAGGCACAAGTTCTGTGTGGGTGCAATGCAATAGATAAGTTTGACGCCAAGATTGCATTGGAACACGCGATTATGCCCTTCCATGAACTGCACAATGTCATGTTGCCTGCATTCAATGGAAGCTTGGAAATCCAAGGCCTCACCAATTACTTATGAAGCTGTTCCCATAGTTTCAACATACCTAATCAGGCCAAAGATCAGCAGAAATCTCAATTTTTGGGCCCAAAAAACAACATGATGTCCAACAAGGGGAAAAATTTCCAAAATATGAACTAAAAATTCGAGCAAAAATAGCAAACAGGGCCGATTACATGCTAGAAATTTGGTCAAATAGAGCACTTTGGTAACCAATGCTACAGACGGTCCAACAAAAAGCCTGGGGTCAACTTTGTTCTGGAAATTAACAGTGACAGTGAGGCGGGAAAAGAGCAGGTGGAGTAGAGGCGGAATGCTCTCACTACACCGATTTTCAAACCGTTCCACCTGATCCTGATGAGCTCTTTAGAGCTGAAGATGTTGCTAATGATAACCTCCATCATATTGTGGCTAATGATGTCATGATGGTCACTACTTGAGCCACATCAAAAGCAACTAAACCCTTAAAAATTACCAAGGATGCCCGAACTGAAGTATCAAAATCCTATGCAAAGCAGATTATTGACCAGGGCTTTGACCTCCAACCCAGATGTTCAACTGACCTGCCTAAACTTAGCAATGTTCAAGTAGCCATTCCCATGAAGACCTTAGCAGATAACTTCCAAGATATTTGCTCAAGTATGAAATAACACCTGGAATCGGGCAGCAGCCAAAGCATTCACACAATAAATACTTCTGAAAACAACTCTGGATGTATTTATATGGACATAGTAGTTAACAAGGTGCAAGTTCGGGCCATTGTTGATAGTGGCGCTCCTATCAATATAGTCAGTACAAAATTGATTAAAAAACTGAAAATTGCGCCAGATGTTACTCACTACCAGGAATATGGAACCGCTGGAGCGCATACCATCAAATCGCTGGGCGCCTACAGTACCCTACCACTCTGATTTGGATCCATTGTAGTAATGGCACCTGCCATAGTGTTGCCAAATACAAACTATGATATCCTAATTGGGATTGATTTCCTTAGATATGGAGTTATTACCAATCATAAGCACGATACTCTCACAATTCTTGGCCAGACTATTCCACTTTACTATAATGGGGATAAGGCTATTGAGAAAAAGAAACCTGGCCTATTCATAAATCTGGCCTACAAAAGTGGAGTCATCCTGATTGAGAATGTCAAAACTCGGTCAAAATTAAAACCACTTCCCACTCATATTAATGAGTCAAATGGCATTCCACTTTGATTTAATCAGACCATCACTATACCATCCGGAGAACAAGTAATCATCCTGACAGGACTAACAATTAATATCCTGGAAGAAATTTATGGTGAAATATATAAACCATGGTCTAAATCCTGATGTGAACCAAACATTGCCCCTGGTATTATCCTTCCAGGCCACGGAGAAATAGATATCTTGTGTGAAAACCTGCAAAATTTGGTCCATTTCCATCAAGTGACATCAAATAATTGCTTTTCTGCATCTGTTCCCTACCACAAAAATTCACTCATTTAATGAGTTTGGAACTTTTTTCACATTAGAGCTTCCTGATAAGGACCAACTCAGCATAAATAATGTTGTCCCTATGGCCGATTTAAGAGACATGACCAACTCCAAGAAAGGCCAAGCTCAGGAATTATTCTCTAAATATCAAGAAATATCCGCACAAGATGATTTTGACCTGGGTTGTGCTAATGGTGTCACCCACAAAATCGATACTGGAGGTCAAAAACCTAGTCGATTCTGCCCAGTTAGATGCTCAAAATCATTAGAAGAAGCAGTATCCAAGGAGATTAAAGAACTCCCCGATCATGGCATACTAACCCTTTCAAAAAGTCCATGGGCAGCACAAGTTTTAATAGGGAAAAAGGCCCGACATCAAAAGGACTTAAAGAATCATTACCCTCTGGCCAAATTTGAAGTTAATGAAGAAGTTCTATTCTGCAACACCCACGGATTGGGTCAAATGAAAAAGTTAGATCACATTTGGGTCAGGCCATTTGAAGTGATTGAGAAAACGTCTAAGTTCATATACACCATCAAGGATATTAGGACCAGCCATATATACTACTGAGTCCATGCAAAATTCCTAAGAAGGTTTAAAAAGTGGCCCAATTAAGAAAAGAAAAAGTGAAAAAAACATAAAAACATAAAAGCATAAAAATACAAAAACAAAACCAAAAATCAAAAAATACTTATAGTTTTATATTAATTAACTTTTAGTTTGCACTTGAGGTGGGGAAGGGATCCAACTTCAGACTTGATGGGCATCTGGCCCATCATTCTTCAGACCCATCGGCTGGTCTGTCTGAAGTTACCAAATAGAAAAAACCAACTCCATTCTCATTGGGCATTTGGACTGATAAGAAAAGACCAATATAGGCTAATTGGGAATCTTAGGGCTTATGTTCAAATCAAGAGGAAGAAAATATCAGATTCTGGTGGTTGACTCGAAAATAAAATTTTGACAACCATCAGATCAGGCCAATTATCCTTTCAACACCTGAACTAATGCCTATTGCAATTATAAAACTTGGGCTGATTACCTCAATGACAATTTGACCAAGTAATTTATCATGTGCTCAGCCCAAATACACTCGCATATTATGGCTGATTCTGTTTCACAAATTTAGGCAATTGATCCTGATTATCAAAACACAAACCATTTAATAATATACAAAATAATTCGGGGATGATCTGAAGTTACTTTTAAATGTCCCATGGAGAATTAAATGAATGAGCAACATTATCAATTTTCCACCTGAGGGTATAATTGTATGTCAATAGTGTAATCGGCATTATAGCACTTATGTGGACTGCCCAAAGGGGTTACTTAAGGCTACCAAGGAAGAGGCCTCCTGACGTCCCAATTAGGGGTGCATCATTTTCTTCAATTGAGGACAAATTTTCACAGAAGGTGTGTCTCATCAGTAGTATGATGAAACTGAAATCCTGAAGATCTTAGGACAACTTTGCATGCTTTTATCACAATTTTTGTACCTGAAATCCCCCTGATTTTGGGAGTATTTTGCCACCAATGAACCTAAGAAAAGGTTTCAGTCATAGGCCAAACTGAGTGGCAATATAGCTGTTGAAATTTTGTGCTGGATGTGGCCAGGAGATGCCCTGAGGTATAAATACAGGCGCCTGGCCTAATGATTATTATCAGATAAGTAGCTAATAAAGATATATTTATTTTATCCTTTTCCTGGTTTTTTATCCCGAATCCCAACTTTGGAGAAGTGTCGACAAACTGGTAGGACCGCATCCTCAGTTTGTATTTAATCCTGCCTTAGAAAAAGTTCTTGATTATGAAGGAAAAATTACGCCCAAATTCGGCCAGAAGAGTCAAGGCAAATTTAATAAGCCTAGTGAGTTAATAGATGGTTCAAATCCCATAGGCACTATCAAGGATCAATTATTGGAACTTTGGGACAAACAGATGTGCAGGATACCAATTTCCAATAGAGTGATCCTCAGATTTTGACACCATCTTTGGGGATGAGTGCCAAACATTGCCTATCCCAACTGGCTGATATCCTGATTGAAATACAATCTTGGGCATTTGATATGACAATGAGTAAAAGAATCAATGCAAAGAAAATGGACAACCAGAATTAACTTATGTTGAAATAATACCATGTGGGCGATAGGGTAGCCTATTGTGATACTCATGGGTTCAGGAGAAAAATAAGTTGGACACCCTATGGATGGGACCGTTCAAAATCATCACCAAGTGGAAAGTGATGCCTATACAATCAAGAATACTGAGGATGGTCGCATAATCAACAGAGTCCACACAAAATACTTAATGTATTGGACTAAAAAAATAATAAAAAAATAAAAGAAAAAAGAAAAAGATGCATAAAAGTACAAAAAAAGTAGAAAATATTAAAAGAACAATTTAATTTGAACAGTAATGCATCTAGTGATATTCCCACATACTGAGCGTGGAGGAAGGAATAGTAGCAGGCATGAGTCCCAAGAGTTGGCAGGATCAGGAAGGGCTGAAACTAGGTCCGCCATAATGGTCCCTATCAATGAGATGTTGATACCCAGCCTGGGGTTTGTACAGGTGGACCAATTTATCTCTCACAACTGATGTGAAGATGGGACTGACGTGGCATGATGTCATGAGAACCGCGCTTGAGAAGAGTCAGCAACTGGTAGTAACCAAGGATATGAAGTCATCAAACTGAGCAGAGCATATGAGCGTTGAGTGATGACAGAGCTGCACTACACTGAGGACATAGAAATATGACAAACCAAATATGAGCTCCAGCTGAGATAGTTTCTATTCCTAAGGGTTCTATCTTCCATTGGATATCTTGTCAAGAAGGGGGATGTGTCAGAATTGCAGATGACCACATAATCCAACCCTTTGACCAAGTATAAGATTTGACAATTAAGTTGTAATCTTATAGGATCAGCAATAGTGGCTGATTGAAGAGAATATTGTTGGGTGGCATCCCCAATGATATTAGAAGTTGCCAACTAATGAGCTGTTTTGGGCATCTTCCACAATGATATTTGAGGCCGCTGACAGATAATTTTGTTGGGCATCATCCCTGACAAAAATAAGCAATAATTCAATATTAGGATAATACCCAATAGTCAAATTATAGGGAATCGTTCAGAGTGGAACAGATTGGAGTCATCAGAAACTACCAAAACTTTTGAACGCCGGAGGAAATGTGGAATTGTCATCAGCTAAAACAATCAGTTTAAAGTACCTAATACCAATTGTATGGTCCACCAAACGTCCAAGGATTATGCTGCCTAAGAAACCCAAGGCAACAGTACCCGATGATATTTGGTGCCTAACACTGAGGGTCAAACCAGTATAGGGGCACAAATATTCTCATTGGACAGCTGAAAAGTTGTGTGCCAATTCCTATTATAAAAACCCAAACTATCTCCTAATAAAAATAGAAACAAACTAATATTATCTTAGTTGTTTAAACATTTTGTTGTTTTAAACATTACTCTTTAGAGAAGAGTGCAAGGATCAGATATCCTTAGGTTGGCAATATCAAAATCTCCGCTTGGCTCTGCGATAAGGGAATAGGGAAAGTGTTCCCTGCCAGTATCAAAATATTTCTAAGATGAAGAAGCACCACTTTAGCGTTGGTCTTTACTCTCAACGTGGCTTTTGGGCAATCAACCCTAATAATAGTCTTCATACTATTGCCCCAGTCTATCAATCTCATTCAAATAATCAACGCCAGAATCCACAAATCTGCGCAGTTGAAATCCAGGGCTAAAAGCGAGCCACAAAGCCTAAGATTTTAAGATATGTGCTTTTGACCTATCAGATCACTCAAGACTCACCTTGCTTCAATGTGAGGGCAGATGGTGGTTCAACAGCAGGAAGACGAACCTGTTGGGCAGGGAATTAATATATTTAGACCAATAAAAAAGTGGTAAAATGTTTTAGCCTAGTGGAACCTCAGAATGGCTCCCCTAATTTTGTTGCTGATTTGGCGTAACCCAGCTACTAAACATAGGCCTATTTGATGAGGAGTGGGGGAAATCACATTACCCCAATTTTAGGGTTCCACCATGAATCGACTAGAGGTTTTTGGCCAATATTATCCAAAATTAAACCAATACACTTTTATTACAGCATTGAACTTATAATTTTTTAGCAAATTTTATAGTAAAAATATATAACCCCTATTCCTTGGATACATATATGCATTTTTAAATTTATGTCACCCTCATTTTTTGGATTCTTATACTCATCAAATCATTGAATAGGTTAGAAAATATAGCCTAAAGTATCCAGAGATAAATGTATGACCTGTCATAGATACATGATATAATTGAGGGTACAAACTTTAGAAACAAGGCTGGGTGTGAGGAGGCCAAAATGTTAAGTTGGAAGGCCTCCTGAACTTAAGCATACCTTGGACCAGCGCTGGGCACAGGAAAGATATTACAAAGTTGGTCCTGGGGATAAGCGCGATGCTTGGCCCTGCATTACATTGAGAAGCGTTAAAAAGCACCAGCTTTGTTACTAATAAAGATGGTTTGTTATGGTTGCTTTGAGAATGGGGTTTTGACTTTGTTAGATTTACTTTATCACCAAATTGGGAAGAATTATCTTGCAATCAATACCTCAAGTTTGGACTATATTGAGCTACAGTACCACGACTGATGGTAGTGTGCACTTATTGGTTCACCTAGGCTTTTTAACACTCCTGCAGATTGATGATTCTCCCCCCGATTTTCTATAATGATCCTTAAGACCAATCTTCCTTGTTAGTCGACTTATTTAATAATAACCCCGTCAGTTTGTTATTTTTTTGCATGGTCCTTTGGGTGAACCTGTGCGCTGACCTCCTTGAGGAGGTCTACAACAATAAAGCATGTTATATCTCTTCTAGATTAATGGCTGAATCTAGTGCACAACTGGGATGTCCCAGTCCACTCCAGATTGAGGCACCCAAAGCACCCCGACACTGATCTGCACATGGTTTGGATTTCTTTTTTGGGTCCAAAAAAATTATGCTATTTATTGCTTATACTGTATATATTCTGTTTTGTACACCCAGTCTCTGGGTCCTCTGTGCTCCATCACCTTATGAGGTGCATTGTTCACACTCTTGCTAGCGACTAGTTCCCTCGTGGTTTAACTGTGTATCCCGCACCATTTAGCTGGGAATGAGAGAGTTATAGACACTCTCTTGACATTAGTTGACCAATTTTTACTATACTTGAATTCAAATTATCCGTGTGGGACTTTCTTTGAGTTTGAACTGGGTATATTGGCCATTTGTCACAGTCTCTATGTTGCTCACCACAATTTCTCATTTTTCTCATTGTTAGTGAGTCTTGGCGTTATTATTACTTCCACCAATTGGGGAGTTCTTACCATTCCTGCTTGCACCTGGTGGAATCAGACCTTCATGATCCTGTTGTGATTCCCCAAATTATCCCCAATATTTACTCTGAAATACAAAGAGCACTTGCTTTCCTCTTACCAGAAGCTTCTTTGATTAAAACAGTTTGAGTAGTTCTTATCCAACCTGTTGTATGGTGCATCTGTTGTATTGGCAGTCTCCTGGTGCAGCTGACTGGGTTTTTACAGTGTTTTTAATGCAGCAGCTTTTGTGGAAGTCAGTGGAGGGTTTAGAGTATTTCCTATATGTGTCACCTGAACGTGTCATCCTTCCAAGCTTTCTCTGAGTTCTTTGCTTTGCATCAAGCGGGCCACCCAGTAAACATGTATCTAAATGAATTTTGTGATAGGGCACAGACCCTACCTTTGTTAGATGTCGTTAAAACGTCATTTCTCCATTCCACCTTGGACCTCCCCATGAGAAACACCCTGGCTTGGAAATTGCCCCCTCCCAACTTTGACCAGTTGATTGAAGGTCATTGGGGCAACTTTCCCACCCCTATATGGAAGGGGCCAGGTAATTTGGCTGTCATGGTCTCACCTGGCGTGACCTCTATAAATACGGGCCCATAAACTCATGTGCGCCTCTGAAAAAGGAGGAATATTATACTTCCCTTCCTTTGTTTTTGGTGGAATTTAAAGCAATCATGTGCTCAAACCCAAATCTAAATTAAATGTCTAAGTTGATTTGCATGATAATGTCACCTGTGTTGGCCCCTATAAATATGGGTTCAAGACTATTATTTTTCCCTTAAATGGGGCAGAGCTCCCCATTAATCTTTCCCCCATTTCGGTGGAATTCAAGTGCTTGGATGAGTCTAGCCCAAACTTACTAAAACAGTTCAATCAAAATAATTTTTTTCACATCTCATTCCTACAGTACATGCTAGATCATCAACAAAGGGCCTAGTGGTGATGGCCTTGGATAACAATGAACAACTGGCCAGCAGATCAGGTATGGGGTCAGTGACGCCTGAAAATGCTTTTATAACGCAAATTATGTAAAATTAAACGAGCTGAGCACCAGCTCCTGTGGCTCTGATGTGGACCCCATTCCTGTGTACCAAATCCCACCTGAGAACCTGTGCATGACCCCTACCATGATCCGCATAGCACAGGAAGTGGAGAAAGAATTACTTTTACAATGTAAAAACGTATATGCAACTGCTATAGATATGGTGGGATATGTGACCTCAGCGGCGAGTGTGGCAAATTATCCCTCTCTAATTGTGATGCATAAACTTATCCTGGAGGCATGCTTATGCCTGATAAAGAGTTTTCTGGTGAGGTTTTGGAGTTATCTGCTATTAATTAAGACAATTTTGGATGCTTTTTGTTGACTTCTACCCTTTAATCCCTTTTAGGGAAAATCAGCACAATCAATTTGGTAGATACAGGATCCTCTGAGAATTTTATTGACCAAAACCTAGCCGACTAACTTGAGCTAAATTATTTTCCAGATGTTATGATTAGGGGAGGGATTTACAAGGTATTCCCATGCTGAAGGTTCTGGGGTTGGTTAATTTCTCAAGTTGGAAAATATCATTTGGCTAACCACTTCCAAGCAAATAAAAACCTCTTGTACCAAAATATTTTTGGAGTACAGTGGTGCATAAAGTTTTATTTCAGAACCAAAATGAAAGGATTTACCTTTTCATTGACTTTGAAGATGGTCAAAAATTAGTTGTCCCTTTGTCTGAAGCTAAGTCTTAGTGCGATCTGCCTATATGGCCCAAGGTCAACACAATCAGTTTAGATCCGTTGCTGAAGCCCTCTTTGGAGACATCATTACCTTCTTGATTAGAAGAGAGGAAATTTCTTTTGATGCATCTTCAGCCAATGTACTATCAGCTCATTCAGAGTTTGATTGTGAGTTCAAAAACATTGTTGATCTGGTGCATATATCTTCTCACATTTACCATTTGACTGTACGTGAGGAAGCAGCCTTATATGTCTGAGTTAAGGAGCAGTTTGCTAACAATGTAATATTTCAGCATACCTCTCCAGTATGCTCACCACTTCTTTTTGTGGAGAAAGCTGATAGTACCTTATGCCCATGCGTAGATTATGAGAACCTAAAAAACTTCACAGTACCAGATTTGAATCTCATACTAAGATATCACATATTGCTCGCTATGTGGAGAAGGCTAAAGTTTTCTCATAAAATGGATTACTCAAAAGCATTCAGACAGATCCGTAATAAGAAGGGCCAGGAGTGGCTCATCGCGTTCTGAACCAGAAAGTGAATTTTTCAGTTTTGGGTTATGCACTTTGGGCTTAAAAATGCACCTGCTATCTTACAAGGTCATATAGATGCGGTCTTGGGGACCTTCTGGGTGTATTCGCGGTTAGCTACGTGGATAATATTCTGGTGTTCTCTCATGTACAAGATTCCCATGCAATACACCTGCGGCAAGTGGTGGAGCATTTGAGGGCAGCTTACCTTACGCTAAAAATCAGTTAGTGCGAGTTCTTCAAGTCCCAGGTCACCTTCCTGGGCAACGTCATGTTTGATTAAGGCTGTCATGATAACTCCAGATAAAGAGAAGATGATTCAGGAGTGGCCCACCCCAACTTTGGACATAGAATTGGGGAGTTTTTTTGGGGATGTGTACGTTCCTTAAGAAATTTACACCAAATCTTTATGAGGTGGCGGCGCCCTTGTATAAGGCAAGTGGAGCATAAGTACTCCAGTGGTCCCCAATTCTCAGGATGTCTTCCAAGAAGTAAAGTGCATCCTATTGTCTACATCTGTCCTTAACCATATAGATCCATAAAAAGAGTTTATTGTTGCTACTGATGCCTCCAACTTCATGATAGCGGCTGCCATGTTACAAGTGGGTGAAGATGGTATAGAGCATCCATGGGATATTTTTCCAGGAAATTTTTACCTTAGTTAAACTACGCCGTTAATGACAAAGAGTTATTGGCAGTGGTTGAGGCGCTTACCTATTGGCGTCATCATTTGCATGGCTCATCCCTAACATTTCATGTATGTACAGATCATTGTTCCTTGTTTTACTACTGCGCACCTCATGTTCTGACCCCAGAGCATACCAACTGGCACGAGACCCTAGCCCAATTTGTGTTCTCCTATGAGTATACAAAATGCAATGAGAATGGTTTGGCAGACGCTTAAAGTCAAACCCCTTCATTAGTTCAGGATTCTAAGGGGGTAGAGTTACATAATACCTACTTGATGATTCCGCTGAGTAAGATTGTGTCCCAACATCTCTCTCCATTGACACACATGTCAGCGCTTGCTTATATGGAAAACGTGGAGGAATATGATATGTTCAAAAAGGTGGTCCTTTGACAGCCTTTGTGAGCATATTATACTATGGTCCTCGCTAAGAGTGTAACAGTCTGAAAATCCCAGTTCTGACCACCATAAAATAAAAGGTGCTTTAGCACACCAACAGTGCCGTTAACATTTGGCGTATTTGCGTGATTCCGCCAAAAGAGTTGCACAGGGTAAACCCACTGGGAGACGTTAGAGCAATATGAGGATTGCTGGCCCTCTATACTTATTAATAAAAAAGACTATATAAGGAGTTATTGCCCCAACGATTACACTTTATTTAATAATAAACTTATGGCTACCTCCGTTACACTTTCCTTCTCATCTTTTTCTTTGTAAAACCTCTACTTTTTCACTCTCACACTCAAATATTAATCCTCAGTATTCCTCGTCGTATTCAACATGCTCCACTTAGTAATTCCCTATTTGCTATGATCTAATGGTTTCATTCAAACATTGAAGCTTTGGCAAAATTTCTCAGTTCACTGAACCATAATTTCTTTGATTCACTTTTCATTGACATAATCTATTGCTCAATCTCAAGGCTTGCTTCAAATTTAAATTAAGGTCTTCAAGAACTATAGTTTTTAATACAATCATATTGGAAGCTTGAAATTACTACCATTTGATGGATTATAAGCTTTTTATTGCTTGTATGGCCAAAGGAACTTTGCATGTACTCAAATGATAATATGGCCACCCGCGGGTTCCTTAATTGTGTAGGCATCAACCCCAGTATTCTTGATTATCTCAAATGGTCAAATTTATATGCTGGCAAGCTTGCTCTTTCTTCCAAACCCATGTTGGTCATGGAACAGAACAAAATATCCCACCCTGAACTGGGAGAGACTGCTGCGTCTACATTGGTTGGCTGCCTGATCCCAAATCTTCTTAGCTATAATAGTGAAATATCCTTCAGTTTTGTTTTTAATCAGCATTGTTGGACAATTACAGATCCAATGTTGTATAAGGAATGATTTGAGTTTTATTTAATTATAATTGGCCAAAGGACTCTGGAGATTCTTGGTGAAGCCCTTTGAATCTGGGCAATACTTTTCATAAAAATAAAACTCAGCCAAAGAGCTCGAGTTTGGGTAGCAGGGATATTCTGAATCATCAGCGGAACCAAGGGAACCATTAGGAGGCAACTCCCCATCTTAAAACTATTTTTATTCAAGCTATATTACAAAGACTTACCCTTCTATAGGGTCAGAGGAGGTCCAACCATGCGAAAATATTTTACCACCTTCTGATTGGACTAGATATATAAAGTTTCTTCCTCATGGGTACATTTTCCAGTTATTGCTTCCCCATCTGCCCTCACATTAAAGCAAGACGAGTCTTGACTGATCTGATAGGTCAGATCACAATATTATTAAATTCAGTTGTTACCAAGCCATCTGAACTTTGAGCCTCAACGTTTATATATTAGCATCAAATTATTAAGAGGGTTTGCTTTTTATCCTCTCGCATACACTAATAAAACTATAAAAACTCAACTTTTTAGTATTAAGTTATAAAGTTTTATTATTCTACTAATGACTAAAACCCTCCTTTACATTATTTCAGCAGTAAAGATTTAATTTCTCCTGCAATTTGTTGAAATCTGAGGCAAATCTGCACCAGCGAACATACACCCTTACTCAATTATAACAAGTGGTGCTCACTACAGGGGTTTACACCACAAAAAGAAATTAAGCTAGAAGATGTTGAGGGAATTGACCTTTCTAGCCTCCCCGCTGCTTGTGAATTAAGAATAACTTCATTGGAACAACAGCTTGACAAAGCTCTAGCTCAACTTAAAAAGCTTGAAAAGCACCCTTTTCATGGGGCCTCTACAGTGATTTAAAACCCCTTTGCGAGACTAGTTTACCCCAGGTAAGTGTAGCATCGCCTCGCTTTTCTATGTTTATGAATCTTTTATGGAAGGAACCCCCAATGAGCAGAAAATTAAGTATCTCCTCCCAATCTTGAGTCGCCTGGCCCAAGAGATAATAGTTCCCAATATGACCACGCTCTGCACCTGGGCAGAGCTAATGGAAGCCCTTGTGGAAGAATTTAGTTCAACCCAAAGTTATGTCAGAGGAAATAGGCCTTCATCTGCCTTAGCATGCAGAAGGGAAAATCAATCTCCTCTTTTGTTAAATGGTTCTTTAAGGAAGCTCAGCCACTATTACTCACAAATATGCTACCCCTTGATGATGCCCTTGCGGCCATTATAGCTGGTTTAGCTTCTCACCCTCCTATAGCCCAGCATCTTATCTTCATTAAACGTCAGCTCCAGACTATCCGTTATATAAAGGAGGCACTGCTGGAGGTGGCATATATTTATAACGTTGAAGCTATTTTAGGTGTTGGGTCAAACCCCTAGGTTCTGACCATTAAAAATTACTCAACCGTAGCCCTGCCACAGGAGGCTATGATAAGCCCTATGCTGGTTTCTACTCTGAGCCCAGCACCTGTGGCGCAGCTCAAACCTGATCTTCCTCCACCCAACCAACCCGAGGCTCTCAAGCCCGTAAGTCAAAGTGCTCATTTTCAATAAAGCAGCGCTCCCTTCCCCAACCTTTCATATAAGGTCTTCTTTTGTCAGCCAAAGAGTCTTTCCAAGTGGCTCCTAAGCCTAAACCCTTTCTCTTGTTCCATTTGCCCTCAACAAAAATGGGTTAAATGACCAGGTCACCAAAGCTAAACCGCTTGTTTCAAAAAATCACACAGCAGATGATCAACCCAAAGCTTGAGTAGTTAAAGTATCCACCTCCACGATGCTATCTCCTCAGACCTCTTACCTGAAGGGTTCTTCTCCTCCAGTGACCCCAAAAGTTGGTGCAGCTAGGATGCTCCCTTAAAAAACCAAAATGGTAGATGAGCTCCAAAATGTTCTCCTCTGTGAGAACAAGCCAGTTTCTAAGCCCCCTCTCAGAAATCGTTGAAGTTCATTGACAAACCTCTGATCACGAGTCTGAAAGGGGTGGTGAAGACGCGGGCTATTATGTCTCGGGAGCTCCCATGGAAGTGCAGATTCTGGATACGCTGAGGCCTGAAAGAATTGGGATAGCCATGATACCACAATGAACCTATCTTCAACAGTTGTTGAGATTTTTAGAGGTGATTGATACTGCCAGTGATGCTGACCAGCTTATTGGTACAGTAATCTGATCTATTCAGAAGGTTCATACCCTTCAATCTATAAAAGATACATACCCTGTGATGGCGCAACGCCTTACCTCCTCTTTACCTTTAAAGAGGTTCTCGCCCTCCCCCCTACTTTTGGTATCATGATAACCAAGGTAGAGGTTGTTATTAATAAAGTGCGACTTCTAGCCATCCTTTATATGGGTACTCCAGTGAGTGTGGGCTCTTCAAGCTCATTTTTAAAAAAAAAACTTGGCACCTGACCTGTACTATTCACAAAAGTTCGGAACTGCAGGGCCTAACAATATGCAAGCTATTGGAGCCTACTCTTTTATACCCATACAATTTGGGAAACTCCTACTGGCTGCCCCCGCTGTTGCATTAAACATTAACGCATACAACTTAGTCATTGGCACTCAATTTTTTTAGTACTAGATGGTCCCAACCCAAGGGGGGGATTCATCGATGTTTATTGAATTACGCCTGGGCTCCTAAGAGCCTGAGGCGAGGAAGGGAGGGAGGAGGCATCGAGAAGGGAGGGGGGTTTGCGCGCCAGAGCCGTGCTGCAGTGACAACTGTGCGGGGGAGGGTTGGCGACATAGTGCAGACCTTCAGGGCCATCTCAAATTGTACCTGAAAGTGGGTGATCATGTGTGGAAGGGTCCACACCTGGTGGTCAAAGGCAGCACGAAGGAAGGAGTTATGGATGGTCCAGATGGCTGTGGCATAGGCGAGGACACGGAGGGGTCGGTGGCAACCAGGCAATGTCTGCTCAAACATGAGGTCTTGCACAGGGTGTCCAGACCAGGGCTGAGCATGGAGGAGCGCGCGGGCCTTTGGCCAAAATGCGGCGACACCTGGACAGGTGAAAAAATGATGGAGGTGGGAGTCAATAGGCTCTGCACAGCGGGGGCAGCTTCGGTGCTGGAGTCATTGGCACTCAATTCATGATTAAGTATGATGGATTAATTAATATGAAATAGGGGTTTATCTCCCTTCTAAATTATGAAGTTCCTCTAGTTTTTAACAACGATGAGCTCAAGAAAAAAATCCAACTGCATCATTGAGTACTTTTCTCTCTGCCCTCACCCTTACTTATACCACATCGATCAGAAACACACAAAGCTTCCTGACTCGTGGATGCTTCAGAGGGCTTTCTAGTATGCGTCTGAAGAGGTAGTTTTAAAGCGGGTGAAAAAAAGGCGTTAGACACCAAGATTATTATGCAAATTCCCCAAACTTTCTCTGCACTTAATAAGCATTGATGAATTTAAGTCCTATGGAACCTCAGTGTTGCCAGGTATCCTAGACCCTGCCTGCCAGCGACCTGTTAATCTTCTGCTGGGAATCTCACTAACAAGGTCATTGTTGTAAAGAAGCATCAGGAGATTGGAAAAGACCTTCTGATTCCAATTGAGGACATTCAACAAGTCCATTATATTGGGTCTATGCTAGACATGGGACTACCCACTTACCAAAAGATATGCGCTTTTCCCAACGTTCAAATTTCCGATGATCTAACTCCCTCTGACTTTATTAAAGTTTATTCTATAATGGAGTCATATAGGTACATTTTCTTCAAATCTGATACTAACTATGGGCATATGAAGGGTTAGACTCATCTATTGATGTTGGTGATGCCAAGATTATTTGATCCAAGCCATATCAGAAATCAAAAGTTGAGGAGCTCCAGATGAGGATGGAGCTTAAACAGTTAATGGACGCGAGGCTGCTGGTGCCTTCTCAAAGCCCTTAATCACTCTGCTATTGCTAATAAAAATAAGAATGGTGGGCATTAGGTAGTTATGGACTACAGCAAAAATAATAACCTCACCAAGAAGGACAGCTACCCAATACCATGTCTTACGACGTTCTGGCCCAACTCTCTGGGTCCAAGCTCTTTACACCATGGACCTGGTTAGCGGATACTGGAAGATGGACCTTCTTTGCAAGACCAGGAAAAGTGTGCGCTTATCTTTATTGATTGTCTCTTACAACCTACACAACTACCACAAGGGTTGTGCAATGCGCCCACAATTTTTCAGCGATCCATGGACCACATCTTGCAGGATATGAAGCTTAGTTGCGTAATTGTCTTTCTTGACAATATAACCAGCTTATCCCAAACATTTAATGATCACCTTTTGTACTCAAAGAAAGTTTTAAACGCCTGCGGGCCTCTCACATTAAGTTGAAGCCCTCCAAGTGTGCTTTCTTTTAGAAGAAGTTGGATTTCATATTCCACGTCATCTCCAAAGATGTGATCCAGCCTCTCCATGATAAGGTTGGGACGATATCCAAGATGCCTGACCCCAAAACCCTCCACAACAATTAGGTGTTCTTGGGCATTATATGATATTACTATCAATTTATCCCCAAATTCGCTCAGCTCAGTGAGCTCCTTGTACGCATTTTAGCTAAAAGCATCCCTTTCCATTGGGATGCGGAATGACAAACTGCTAATGTAACACTAAAAAAGCTGCTTAGACGGCCAATCTTATGCCACAAGGACTATAGTAAAACCCTCATGCTGTTTACTGATACTTCTGACCATGCAGTTGTCTCTAACTTGGCTCAACTGGATGAGCATGGGGTTGATCACCCCATTCCATACTTCAGTAAGATGCTTTTTAAGGCAAAACGCAGCTATAGAATCAGAGAAGGAGTGCCTGGCCGTTTTACTCGCTGTTAAATATTTTAGCCTTTTCTTATATGGGACCTCGTTTAAAGCGGTTACTGACCACGCCTCTTTAAAGTGGTTACAGAATATGAAAGATCCCTCTGGGCGGTTGGCGCACTGGGCTTTGAAGCTTCAGAACTATGATATGACCATTGAGCACTGATCTGTAACGAGCCACATGAATTTCAATGGGTTGACTTAGCTTCCCATCCTTCAATTAGATAGTAGTGAAGCAGAGCGGCTACATGACCACCTAATGACCCTGTTTCGTGGGCTGATAAAGATGAACTTGTACAGAAGATGATAGCTCGACACTCCATTAACATTAAGTTTGAAAATAGGATGTTATACAAAAAAGTAGGGTCGAACTGGTTGACCTACCTCAGACCATATGAAAGCGTGCCTGTCATTATGGAGCCTCACGCCATCCTAGGGAATAGCGGAGTGCGCAAAACCTATGAAAGGGTAAAAGAACGCTACTACTGGGAGGGAATCATGGAGACCATCATTGAAGTCCTGGACGCCTATCTGACATGCAAAAGGCAATCCAGCTTTAAAAACAAGTAACAATATCAACCTACCACTCCTCAACAGCCCTTTCACACCATAAGACTAGATGTGGTTGGCCCTTTACCCAAAGCTACAGATGGAAATTAATATACTTGTAGGGGTTGATCACTTTATCAAATGGGTTGAGGCTGTGGCTCTCCCAACTCAGATGGCTAAAGCCACGGCCATTATCTTCCACCAGTATATCTTCACTTGACTTAGTTGCCCCCAAGTTTTTCTCTGTGATAATGGTAAACACTTCACTTCCTGAGTGATGAAGATCATCTCTACATCTAAGGGGCACGCAACAACTCTTTTCTGCTACCTACAACCCTTAAACTAATTAACCATGGAAAGAGCCAATGTGATTCTGATCTCTATAATATGGAAAATGACCACTTCAGACCCTCTTCACTGGGATCAGTACTTACTAAGTGCCTTCATGGCCTACTGTATCAGTTACCATCAAATTTTTAGGATGTCTCCTTTACATTTGTTTTATGGATGGGAACCTGGGGTGCCAGAATTATTAGAAAAAGACATTTTCACTGATAGGACTGACCCCGAGCAATCCATGAAGAAGTTGGTCCAGAACATCATTCAGTTACAATCAGAGGCTATGACTAAATTGGCCAAAACTGTCACAAAAGAGGGTCAAGCCACTAATGAGCTACGGTCCCCTCTTCCTTCCTTCCAAGTATCTTACTTGGTGCTTTACTAACACAATTGTATCACCCCTAGAAGGGAGAAAATCGTGTCTATTTGGGAAGGACCTTATGCAGTCACTTACAAGCAAGGGGAGGTGTACACATTAAATCCCTAGCTACAGGAATTACCATCAACTGAGTTTATGGCCAATTCTTGGGGCTCATTCTCCCCAAATACTCTTGAAGGGGTTGATTTCAGGCAATTACAAGTCCAATGTTGTATAATGAGTTATTCGGGTTTTAATTTAAATGAAATCACTAAGACCCTGCCCAATTCTCAAATGAACCCTTTGAATCAGGGCAATACTTTTAATAAACTAAAACTCGGCCAAAAAGCTTGATTTTGGGTAGCAGGGATATTCCAAACTATTGGCAGAACCAAAGGAGCCATTTGAAGGTCCTACCCTGTTGTACAACTACTCTTATTCAAGCTATAACACAACCAGCCCCTTTTATAGGGTCAGAGGAGGTCCAATCAGGCGAAAATATTTTCCCACCTTCTGAATGGACTAAATATATAGAGTCCCTTACTCACGGGTACATTTTCCCAGTTGTTGCTTCCCCATCTGCCCTCACATTAAAGCAAGGCGAGTCTTGACTGATCTGATAGGTCAAATCCCAATATCTTAAAATTCAGACGTTACTAAGCCATCTGTACTTTGAGCCTCGACATTTAAATATCACATTAAATTGTTAAGAGGGTTTGCTTTTAATCCCCTCGCCTGCACTAGTATAAAACTATAAAAACTTAACTTTACTATTAACTTATAAAGTTTTATTATTCTAACTAGTGATGAAAACCACTTTACGTTAATTCAGAAGTAGAGACTTAATTTCTCATGCAATTTGTTGAAATCTGAGACAAATCTGCACCAGCAAGCATACACCCTTCCCTAAATTAAAAAGTGTGTCTATTAAGGCAGATAAATAGCGTTGGGGCTCAACTCCTCCGGAATCCTTCACATAGGAATAAATCAATTCCAGCAATGCTGGATGTCTTCCATAAAGTTGTTGGAAAGGGCTCTTTCCAGTTACTGAGTGGTAGCTAATATTGTATGCAGAGACAGTGGTAGATAAGAGGGTACTCCATTTCAAAGGCTGATTATTTACAAGCTTGCATAGAAGATCTACCAAGGTTCCGTTGACCCATTCTACCATTCCATTAGATTTGGGGCGGTAGGGTGTAGTCAAGACCCCGCAGATTGCCATTAGTAAGTTCAACTTGAGCAGGATATGCGATGAGAATTTGTTCTGTTTTCCATGAGGATAAATTGTGGACAGCCATGTCGCTGTATGACACACTCCAGGATGAACTTAGTGGTGGTTACAGCATCTAGATCATTGATTGCCCTTGCTTCCACCCATCTTGTCAAATGGTCAATAGCTACTTTTATATATTTGAAGTGGTTTGCGCCAGTTGGAAGAGGCCCCACCACATCTAGAGAAACTGTATGTCATGTGAAACAAGGCTTAACCAGCTGGTATATGGTTAATTTAAGGAATGGTTTCTCCACTTGGCACTGGTGGCAACAAGCTACCATTTTGAGCACATCATAGTGCATACTCTCCCAATAGTAATGGGGTCATAAGAACTCCAGCGTTTTTTGCAACCCTCTATGACCTACCGCTCTATGAGCATCCATAATAATTGTAGGTCTAGGGAAGGTTTTGGGAAACTCAGCGTCAATTCAAAAATCTGCTTATGCACTTCACATTGCACAAAATTGTATCCCATCACAGCCCATCCGGCACTTTGATCACCTGTGGTGGCTCATCATGATATTTTCCCACAATCATCTTTTCATAAATTATGTCCACCAAACTCTAACAAATGAGCTCCCAATGCCCTATTTGACACCTCAGCATATGTAAGCCTATGTCAGAAGAGAGTTGCCTTGATCTTCTGAGCATCAGGGTTGCACCGGCATGTGAATCTCCTCTTTAATAGCCAACGGAAGGGTCAAATCCCGCTGCATTTGGGGGTCCAGATATTGCTCATTGGGCGATATCAAAATATGAAAAATATGCTGACCCCGGTCAAAGTCTTGCGGATCCAAACTCGCCTCCTCTCATAAATCAGCTTCACTTGACTGCACTCTACTACAACCTTGTCATAACCCCAACCTTGTCATGTTGCACAACCACTTTCCATGGCCCACTGGATGTTATATGCTCCCTCTGTAACAGACGAAAACATCCCAGTTTTTGACTGCCATCTTGCCTTTGGATCGGCGGATTCAAATTTGGCACTAACAGATTGCCCAATATGAGTTCCCCAGAGGTAAGAGTTTTGACTTGACGTACTCACTGATTTAACCTCAGATGTAGGGCAATTCAGAAATGCAGAAAGATGACACAGGTAAGTATGGGTTTTGACCCCAAAATTAACCTTATTTTATTTATTAATGAAAATAAAGACGCTGAAAAATTTATCCTGATGACATAGGGCACCACAAATGACACAAGAAAAAAACCAGAGTATTTGGCAGATCAGTTCACTGTTAAATCTCATTTTTTTTGTTATGGATACAAAAACTAGGTTCGCTGTGGGATACCAGGTAAGACAAGGCAAGAGCGACCCCAAGGCCACTAGAGAGACTCACGTGAGGGCAGGAAATGAGAAAGAATTCTGAACTGAGTTCAGAATTGCGTGGGACTGACCTTTTAAGGTCGCCCTTCTGGGGAGCCCCTCCACACTTTCTTTGTGCCCCAAGGTGCATGAAGAATAGCTCTGGAGGGGCACAGCCCAGCGCCAAGCCTTCATGCACCTCAAAACCACAAAAAGGCGTTTTGACTCAATATTCAGAAATCTGAATTTCAAGTTAAAATGTAATGATTAATTTGGCCTGACCATTACACACTCCTAACTTTGGTTTATTGCGACCAAGGTCCCCAAAGAATAAATTTAAATTAATAAATTTATAACGGCACTCAATATAAGAAAATGGGCTTTATTTTTGGAAGGAGACCAAGATATCTCGAATTCACAAGTGAGGTAAGGGAAACACATCATCACTTGTTAAATAGTAGCCCTGCATAAGCTACACGAATTAATAATAATTTAGGCGTATCTGAGGCTTAACATATGCTGGCACTCAACTTTAATCTGCTGGTGGATCGTGGTAATTTAGATTAAATAAAAAACACCCTAAAAATCGATACTCAAATTTATAAATGATCCCAAAAATCATCAGCTCATCAATTAAGTTGAGTTCAAAAAATTGGGAACAGCAACTGTCATCAGAGTGGAATTACTAAGTCTCAACCTCAGGAAATCCATGTACAATCACTAATTGTTACACAAATCTACCATAATGGTGACCATTGGTAATTGTGAAAGACAGTCCATGTTCTGGTGTTTCACCCCCTGGTCAGTGTACAATCTCAAAGGTATACGCCTGGAGTTTCAAGTCTCATTGCACAAGCTATCCTTCAGTACACGGAGATTCTTCAGCCAACGCAAGGATACATGATCTGTTACCACCTTGAATTTCACCCTGTGAAGGTATACCCAGAGCTGTTTATACTTGTATATTACCACTAAGCACTCCCACTTGGTCATGGTGTAATTTCGTTCAGGACCTGTTAAGCTAAAGCTATAATATGCCCCAGGATGCTCCACACTGTCTTCATCCTTTTGAGATAGCATGGCCCCTACAGCAAAAAGGAATGCATCTGTTTGTACAATACATTCCTTCTAGAAAATTAGGATATTTAAAATATGGTGCGCTGGCCAATGTGGTTCATAGAACATCAAAAGTGTTTTGACATCATTCCATCCAGTCAAAGGTGGCATTCTTATTTAATAGCTTTAGGAGTGAAAACCCCAACACAGCTGAAGTTGGGAATGAACTAATGGTAGTAGTCAACCATCCCCAAAAACACCTGAATATTGCACTTATTACCTGGCTGAGTCATCTTGCATATATCTTCCACCTTTGCCAGTTGAGGACTAAGCCCTTTGGAGTCTACCACAAACCCAAGGTATTTCAACTGCTCTTTAAAGAAGTGGCACTTTTGGGGCTCAATTTTAATGTTAGCTTTAGGGAGTCAGCGGAACACTTGTTCCAGGTGATTGTGATGTTCCGTGAACATCTATCAGAACACATTAATATCGTCAAGGTAGACTAGAGCGCAAGACAGCTTTAGATCACCCAAAATAGTGTCCATAGCCTGATGCAACATAACTGGGGTGATGCACAAACCCTGTGGCATATGTGTAGGCTGGAAAAACCCTTTCAAAGTGATTGTAGCACACTTCTCTTGTTCCACCTTCTGGCAACTCAATATGCCAGTACCCCAGTATCAGGTCCATAGCTGAGATATATCTGGCACCGTCCAGCCGACTTAGCACATCATTGATTTGTGGAAGCGGGTATGAGTCTTTTTCATAATGCTGTTCAGCTTCTAGTAGTTAATTACTACTCAATTGGAGCCATCTTTCTTTTTGACAATTAACTATGAGGACGCCCAGGGAATCTTTGACGGCTCTAACATTCCTTATTCAACCAATTTGTCTATCTCAGCGGATACAACATCTTCCACCACCTTGGAGCGATGGATAGACTTTTATTGAATAGGAGGGTAGTCCCCCATGTCTAATTAATGCACAATCCCGTGTGCACATCCCAAGTCGTGGTTGTCAGATGCAAAGATGCTTTGGTATTTCACAAATGATCCATCACCCTGTCCTTCTGATCCTCTGACAGACCAGTTGGAGCCTCCCACGGAACCACAGTCATTACGCTGGATGAGGTTTTTTTTGGTAGCCTGAGATTGTCCCATGAACCAAAGTCATATATCCAATGAAACTCATCAATATGAACCAGATGCAGATAAGCCACCATTTGATGCCTTTACTCCTTCATATATTCCTTCTGCAGGTTGGCTCTCAACACCTTCACTTCCCCCTGCCCTTGTGTCATAAAATTGACCTTGGGCTTAGCTAGTGTGCATGTCAACCATTATGAAGACTGGTTGGCCCTTTGCTGTTTCGCTTTCATTGGCGTACCAACTCCTTAGGAGTGTGCGCCCAGCCCACCAACACAGCAGACCAACACTTCACCTTAGCCACAGTGCCTGTGGTGTGCCCCGGTGAGTCCTGCCCCCATCCTGGGTGGCTAAGGCACTCCCGAGCTGCACCCTGCAGGGTTAACAGCCAATTAGCAACGTCATTGGTGGTCAGTTGTCCAGGTTTCCACCTGTTCCTCCTAGGGGTGGTATGGGAGCTGGTATCATTAGGCACTCCAGGCGCATCACCTCCCGCTAATGTCAGGGATCTTCATTCCCTTTTCCCTCTAATCTAGTTGACAAACAACTAACAACTAAAATAAAATGGGCAAGAGAGAGATCTTTATTTTGGAGGGAATGAAAAACTATTTATACTATAGGCTAATTCGCCTATTATACCCTTCTGCAATCCAAGATGGCACTTCTCATAAGTCTTGGTCATTCATGGTAACGATTCCCCCCAATCTACTTACCTGTTTACCAAAATTAAATTAAATAAACCCATACTTGGCGAGTCACCAGTCAATTGTATAATAATTTATTAAATACAAATAAAACATTGAGAATTCTTGGCATGGGTCGCTGGTGCTCCAAATTTATCAGTTGAACCATTTTTGGACGCTTGTCAATGGAATCATCAGCTTTCCGCAAGAGATTCCCACAATTGACCTTTAAATGGTAAATTAGTGGTGATCGCAGATTCTGCCAAACCTAAATCAAATCAATATTCATAACATTAAATAGTATCAAACTAGGCAATTATCCATCAATTACACCCAAAAAACTGACAACCCTAATTCTGATACTATTGGGAGATCCATCTGGTTAATTTCTTGACACCTGGTAACAGGAGCCCAGGAGTCACATAGGGTTTAAGCCCTGATTGTTGATAGAGTCCCATAATCTCACCATATAAACTTACAGGATATATATTTTGAGCTCCATCCCTATTGTGATCTGATGCCCAAAAGGTATGCTTAAAAAACTCGCCGCTCACATAGTAATATCATAATACTCATAAATCTGATTAGGAAGAGCTTGGTTCCTCCACTTCATCTGCCAATATTGAACAGGAATCACCCCATCACTGTACGCAAGATTAATTTGGCTGGAGTAGAAGGAGTCCTTTGGGATTCCATTGGAAGTGAATTAAATGGGGATATGTTGACCTAAAAATGCTTGTGGTTTTTTCCGCCATATTGACCAAGGCCCCAATTTTCATATGAACGCGGTTCTGATCAGCATGTCTTAGTTGTTATTAGGTAAAACCTAAGCAGGAACTGATGCTCCAACTGACCTGACTCTAAAAGGCAGCTCACTGTAAGTACCCTCTGACACAGTGCTCTGTGCCCCTGCAGTGCCATACACTACTTGGATGTTCCACATCAGGCTACAGCAGAAGCTTAGCTATGAGCTTGGTAAGAATTATATTGATGGGAGCACTAGTATTGATAATCGCCCTAATTTTGGTATTTTGTACAAAAATGTCACATTATGTACAATCTAAATAAGAAGAACCGTTGTTGTTTATTACATAAACATCCAAGGGGTTTTTGTTATTCTGAAAAATGAGAATACCAGCGCCAACATGTGGATATTCCTAAGCAATATTCTCTACTGGAATCTCCACTTCTATACCCTCTAAAGCTGCGACATGTGTTGAAGGTTCTCCCCTGACTGTAACTTTCCGCTCAAGGATTTGCCAGATGTATGGCTTTTGCACCACTTGGTAGAACTCTGTGTCTACATTATTGGGGTTTCACCCTCAACTTGAAGCCAGTATTTTGTAAGGGATATGCTGATACAATAATCGTCAAATTGAGCCCTGAAACTGACCTCAAGTGGCTCATGGGAATCCTCAGGGACAATTAGATTTAAGTTAGCAAAAGTAGAGCATCCCATCTTTACTCCGCTTGCCAATTTCTCTGTTCATTTGGGGCAACTGGTACCACATGGACATCTAGTTTGCCTGGACAGCTAGCCGCATAATGGCCTCATTGGCCGCATGAAAAACAATCATTAGTAAACGGCACACGCCTTTGCATTCCCCATAGACCCAGGTCTGAAATTAATTGCTGAATTATAATTTGGATGAGGGTGAACTGGCTGAGAAAACTGGGAGTGGAGAGGACTCTCCAGAGCATTAAGTGAATGAGTATTACCCTAGAAGATTATAATCAAGTCGTTGTTGTCCCATATCTGGTGGGGATTTTGTAGTGGTCGTAGGGGCTTTTCCGTTTTATGTTGTGAGCACTAAAAGTGACAAATAGATGGCACAAATGACTAACGATTCTTAATAGGTCCGTGTCCTCCTGAAGAATGTAGGACATAGCATTATACAGTTCTTGTTATGGCTTACCAGCCGCCATCATTGCTACGCCCACCTCCTCATTAGTTAAAATATTTGCTCCCATCAACACATTAACCTCAGCTGTGAACCTCTCTGCAAAATCCACCAAGGACTCATCTTTGTGAAAAGCTATTGTCAAAAACTCAGCCTTGCGCTGAGCCATTTTCGCCGTGCTCCCAAACAAATGGATCACAGTATCCTTCACCTCTGAGTAGGTTAAAGTTATATTTTCAAGGTAACATGTGACATAGCTAGTGCTGGAAACTTCCATAGTGGATAAAAACTGTTTGGCTTTCTGCTGATTGAACCACCTCCACTGTGAATTCAACACACTTAACGAATCCAAGTATATTTCTATCATGGTTAAATGGGGGCAGCTGGTCAATTTAAAACCCTTCCTTCCTAGCACAACTGTCCCATTTATGCTCTGCGCAGTATAGCCGATCTATAATATCACTTAAGAGGTTGGCAAGTTGGTTGGTTTGGCCCCCCACCAGGTGCAGTTGATGGAAGGCCCTGGAGAATTACTCAGGTATACTTTTATTCTCTCAAAAAGTACTTTTTGAGCCTAAAGGAGTGTATACAAGGAAAGCTTTAGTTCATTGTATTGAAATAATTCAATGAACTGAGTTATTATTTCATCATAACAATCAGGTTGCGCCATGGCGTTAACAAATATGAACTTTTATTAATAAGTTGATTAATGGGCCCCTTGTAGTGAGCACCACTGTTAACTTCTTGGCAGATTTGCATGATTCCGCCAAATGAGTTACACAGGGTAAACCCACTGAGCAACGTTAGAGCAATATGAGGATTTATGGCCCTCTATATTTATCAATAATAAAGACTTTGTAAGGAGTTATTGCCCTAACGATAACAAATTAATTAATAATAAACTTATGGCTACCTCTGTTACTATTTCCTTCACCTCTCTTTTTTTATATAACCTCTCCTTATCACTCCCATGCTCAAATATTAATCCTCAGTATTTCTCAGCGGATTCAACATGCTCCACTTAGTAATTCCCTATTTGCTATGATCTAAGGGTTTGATTTGGAAATTTAGGATTTGGTGGAATTCCCTCAAATTTCCAAACCATAATTGCTTTGATTGATTCACTCTGCTACAACATACTCTATTGATCAAACTCAACTCTTGCTTAAATCTAAATTATGATCTGCCAGAACTATAGCTTATCATCCAGTCATATTTGAATCTTGACAAGCGCCAAAGCAGACCAACTTTGGTCAGGGGGACAGATTTGGTGCAATAACAGCGCCAAAATCCCTACATCAAGTTAGTTATGAAAAACTGATTTGTGTTTGGTCTGACCCAACCATGCAAAAATCCTCAAAGCGGAAGCCCAAAAAAAGATGAACAGGTGAGTGAGGTAAGCAAACAATGAAACAACCTTTATTTTTAATTCGCAAATAAAAAGGAGCCTGCCTAACTGAGCTTGTCAGGGAGCAACTGACAATGCTCCCCAGGGATGGAAAGCCAAGGGCAAAAATCTGAAGCGTCTTCAGAATTGGTGGGGCAACCTTTTTATGGTTGCCATTCAGGGACCTCACCTGAACCGTTTATTAGACTCATACAAGTCTAATCAATAATCTAGGTGTGGCACAACCCAGCGCCCAAACCCAAAAAAAATCAAAAATCTTTTATTAAAACTGTTCAACTCATATTTGTAAAGTCCAAATTTGAGCCAAAATGTAACAATCAAGATGAACTCGCTTTGTTAGAAAAAGCAAGTTGAATCAGGAGGACATTACAATTTTTAGTGCGTTAAGGAAAAAATGGTGTGGTTTCAAGGGACGCCTATTGTTCCTTCTGGTCCACTTCACCTGGAAATCATTGGAGGAAATCATGATGAGATCAGCATTGGGCACCCTGGGAAATCAAAGACTTCAGAGCTAATCAATCACACTTATAATTGAAAAGGATTATCCGCGCAGGTTGCCAGTTATTGTAAGAAGTGCCTGGTCTGCAGCCAAATGAAACCAATTTTCCAGCCCCTCGTGGAGTTGTTAGTACCAGCTCAAAAGTCTGAAGGGCCCTGTACTTCATATTGGTGGACTTTATTGTGGATCTACCTGCATATGATGGCTACAATGCCATCATGGTAGCGGTGGACATCTTTAAAAATTTCACCCACTTTATTCCCTGTAGAACCACATTAAACGCGGCTGAGATGGCTAGGCTCTTTGTGTCTTATGTGTTCTCCCTTCATGGGGTGCCCCAGGAGATCAACAGCATTCATGGTCCCCAGTTCACTTTTATATTCTGGGAAGAGTTGTGCAAAACTATTTATATTTGCCCATGAAGTTCTACAGCCTAACACCCCCAGTCAGATGGTCAGAATGAATGAGTGAAACAGTGCTTGGAAAAGTTCCTGAGGTGTTACACAGCCGTGGACCATTCAGATTGGGTTTTCCATCTTCCTATGGCCCAATTTAGTTATAAAAACGTCCAACATTCATCATTCAGTTGTCCCCATTTTTTCCAACTATGGGGTTAACCACGCCTTCAACATGGAGCCCAGCTGTAGATTAAAGTGGAAGCGGTGGTGGACTTCTCAAAGACTATCAAGAAAGTACACCAGGGAGTTAACAAGAATTTGTATGCAGCTATGAAAGCTTATAAAGAAATTGTCGATGGTAAGAGATGGGTAGGTCCTGCGTACAAGGAAGGGTATCTCGTGATTCTTGTTGCTAGAAACATCCCAATTAAGTAGCCACACAAAAAAATGTAACCAAAGAGGGAAGGGCCTTACCGCATTGTCAGTAAGGTGGGCCACACCTCATATCAGTTGGATCTTCCCTCATCGTTCCAGATCTTTGCTGTCTTTCATTAGAGTAAACTGATGCTGTTTGAGGGCCCCCAACCAGAGACTCCAGAGGCTTATATTATCAACGGGGCGCCAGAGTGGGAAGTGGATGAACTTGTAGCCTCCCGTCATATAAGAAGAAGGCTTGAGTACTGGTATCCTGAAAGGGATTTGATGCAACAGAGAACAGTTGAGTACCAGCGCGCAATTTTGCCCATGCCCAAGATCTAATTGTGTTTTTCCCGAGCGTTTCCTTAAAGCAGTAAGACCCAAGTCAAATCTAATATCAGCTCTATGAAGCTGGACCCTGCCACAAGAACTTTTTACTGGCAAAAGCCCCTGGAGGGGGGTGGAGCACCAAAAGAATGAGAGGTTCATGTCATAGATACATGGCATAATTGAGGGTACAGACTGTAGAATCAAGGCTGGGCGTGAGGAGGCCAAAAATATTTAGTTGGCAGGCCCTCTGAACTTAAGCATACCTTGGACTAACGCTGGGTGCAGGCAAGATATTCTCAAGTTGGTCCTGGGGATGTGCATGATGCTCAGCCCTGCGTTACTTTGAGGGCATTAAAACGCATCAGCTTTGTTACTAATAAAGACAGTTTGTTACAGTGCTTAGAGAATGGGGTTTTGACCCGTTAGATTTACAATATTGCCAAATTGGGAAGAATTCTCTTGCACTCAATACCTCAAGTTTGGACTATATTGAGCTACAGTACCACGACTGATGGTAGTGTGCACTTATTGGTTCATTTAGGTTTAGTACCACTCCCGCAGATTGATGATTCTCCCCCCAGTTTTCTATAATGATCCTTACGACCAATCTTCCTTGTTGGTCGACTTGCTTAATAATAACCCCGTCAGTTTATTATTTTTTTCATGGTCCTTTGGGTGAACCTGTGCGCTGACCTCCTTGAGGAGGTCTCCAACAATATAGGATATTATATCTTATCTAAATAATGGCTGAATCTAGTGCACAACTGGGATGTCCCAGTCCACTCCAGATTGAGGCACTCAAGCACTCCAACAATGATCTGAACTTGGTAGGATTCCTACTTGGGGTCCAACCAAGTTATGTCGCTTATTGTTTATCTAGTTATATATTCTATAATGTATTTTCTGTCCTTGGTTCTTTTGTGCGTCAGCACCTTCCAAGGTGCCTTGTTCCCTCTCTTACTAGCGACTAGTTCCCTTGTGGTGTGGCTGTGTATCCTGCACCACCTTTCTGGGAAAGAGAGAGTTACAGACACCTTCCTGACAGATCAGCAATGTTTTGGTTTCAGGTACTATAGATTGGTCAACTTTATAGTACCTGGCGTTAAAGTGACCGCCCTTTTACCTGCTTTACAGGACAGGGGTATTCTTAGAGCACTCGTCTTTAAGTAATCATTTTTCTTACAAAAGTTACACTTAAGCATCTCCATGTTTTGGCTTTCTTCTTCCACAGTATATACTTTTTGTTTTTAAAAGCCTTTTGGGTGGTTTATTTCTTATGTATAACAACCATATCTAGCTGATCTTCCTTGATATTGAGAAAAGGGATGAAGCTTTGCTTTAATGAAGTATTGTACATGGCCAAGTCAGGATTATTATGTAAACTAGAAACATTCGCTGCTACAGCATCATCCAGTGTGAGCTTTTTAAGTTCCTTATAGTATGAGCCTCAATATAGAAGCAATCCACAAATTCATCTAGGGTATCAGTTTAGCGTAACTCAATCCTCTTGAAAGCCTGTATACTTTATCCTCAAGCTTTTTTCAAAAACGTAATTTTTTAGTAAGCGCTAATTCACTTCGCCCAAGTATTCATATTATTTATATATGAGACCACAAACTCCTGTGCGTACTAAACTAACAAGATAAGATATGTTTGACCTTTTATCAATCAATTGCACCTTTCATTATGAGCTCATAGAAATAAGGTATGGATGCAATACTAGCTTCTCTCGGTGTAAAGTTGTGCTTGGCGGTAGGTCTTAAGTTATCAGCTTTAATGACTTGAGAAAACGTGTACTCTGAGAGCATCTTTTTCAGTGATTTTGGAACGAGTATTTCTCTTCTCAATATGTAAAAAATTAAATAATTTGTTCTTGCAGTGATGAAAATTCTGTTCCAAATCTCAATGGTAAGTCTGTGGTGGCATCTAACATGTTAATGCGTCTTTTAAGAATAATTTTATCATTATTTATGTTCCTAACGAAAATGTCAAGAGCATCAATTTGGCAATGAGTGGTAGGGAAGAAAGTTTTTAAGGGTTTGTTTTCATTTTATAAAGTTTTAATACGCTGGTTTACATCTTCCTTCATATCCTGGTATTCAGCTCTTTTAGGAGGGTTGTCCATCTTTGTTTTCAGTTCCTCTGTGATGAAGTAAAAGCGTTTCCCAGCCTCATTGAGATGAGAGTAATTCTGTTATAGTCTTCTAAACTAGCTGATTTCTTATCATCTCACTCTCCAATCTGTTTAGTCACTCTATAATTAAGCGGGTAGATACTTGAGTTGCGTGGGATACCAGATCCTTCTCCACATAGGCTACTTGGATGATAAGGTTTTTTGACACAAACTGAGCTTCTTTAGTGGTGTGCTTTGAAAAAAATTAATTCATTTTAAACAAGGTTAAATTAAGATCTAATGTGTTTAATTTGTTCTTCCTCCTTGTGTCAACTAGTATAAACTTGGTCATCTATTTCACTACTGACTTTTAGCATCTTTCTCATAAAATATATATCAAAGGACTTGAGTAGTTTCTGGTTTTTTATACTCTTCAAGGTCCTAGATGAGAAGTTCCATAACTTTCTCTATTTACTTGATGATTAATAATGAATGGTCATCATTTAAATATAGTTGGATATTATAAGAGCAAAGCTTTTTTGAATATGTCCCCATTACTTTGCAGCACTAAAGTGATTGATTTCTCATAGGCCAATCTTAATTCCCCTTGGTACTGATGTTAGAGCTCATAGTTATGGACTCCTAATAAGTTCACAATATGATTTAGTGCAGGGTGTACAAATTGCATGGCATATTTGCATAAGTTTTCACTAAAGATGTATATCTTTGGAGTGAAATAAATCTATAAGAATTTTTAAGAGTTCTCTACATTATAGATGACCTTTTGCAGCTGGTTCTTACACTTAAAATTATGATTTAATAGTTAAGAATTTTTACAACTCATGTGAAATCCAGGTTAGCCATTATAATACTAGGATCTCCATTTGATGTTCTTGCTCACCTTCAAATGATACCAAGGGTTGACCTCTATTGCAAATTTTGCAATACGCACATTTGGTCTCTTCTAAAGTACCAGAACATCAGTATGAAAACTGTTGAACCTTGCTCTTTTGCCTTCAATGGCTACCTTTCGCTACAAGTTTGCGGCATCAACACAATGCCATAGCATATCCAACAACTTCAGACTTGGATGAAAACTACATTGGTGTCCCAGAGCCCTACACCTTCCTGGGCGGCCCAACCCTTTCGTATCATCAATAACTGTACATCAGTTCTAATTGCCATTAGTCCTACATTGTCAGTAGCAAGTTGGGTAAGTTTTCACAGGGGTTCCTTGTAGTTCCAGGTTTGGAGTGGTGTGCGCCGACCACCCTAAGTATATTTAATCCTACACTTAAGGGTTAAGAATAGAACTCAGATTTAAACAATAAAAGCTAATTAAAAATAAAATTTCTATTAAATTTGATTGGGGGGCTTTAGCCTAAGCGGCAAAATGGCAATTTATTGCTCACCAATTAACTATCCTTGCAACACATGTCAGCAACCATTTTTCGATTATCCTCAGCATTAATTACTGGTAAATTATACTAATAATTTAATAAAACTATCATCATCCCCAGTATCAATTGCCAGTAAATTTGAAAAAGGTCAAACGTTATTAGCAATTTGGCCCAGTACTATTAGTATTCGCTGGACATTGAAATAGCTAAACCCTGGACCATCTAGTACTAAAAAAAAAGAAATAGCTAAACCCAATAAAACAATGAGCTAAATCAGAACTTATTATATTAATTTTGAATATCATTAGAACTATCTGAATTAATTGGCAACTGTGCCTGATTTATAATTGTACTAATATTAAATTCTTCCAAAAGAACCATAAACTGACTATAGTTCCAACACATCCTCCAAATTAACACACTATTATGTGCTTTAAAAGTAGCTACTTATTAAAAGATATAATACACATGGGTGCCTGATTTTGTTAATTAATGATATGGCAGAGAGGTCATTGGTACCACCCCCCATCTCCATGCGACACTGGTAAGAAAAAGATAGGTGGAATCCATTGCTGAATAAACTAATGATGATGCTTAAGAAATTGATGGCGTTAAATGGAAAAATTGGCAGAATTTACTTCCAAAGGATGCTGACATATCATTTTAAATTGCTAGCGGTGCCCATTTCCAGAGAATTGTTGACTGAGAGTAAGTGAAATGATGGCTTCCAGAACCAGAAAAACTGATTTTATTTTATCCATCCCTAACAAAAATGATATTTTGCCTCTGGCTATTCAAGCAGCACACTAAAAAAGCTCCCTATAGTGAGCACCAATATTACAATTTTGCAATATGCACATTTGGTCTCTGCTAGTGTGCCAGTCCAACAGTATGAAGACTTATGTCCCTTGCTTTAAGTCTTCACTAGCTACCTTTCACTACAAGCTCACAGCATCAACCCACTGCTAAAGCATAGCCAACAACTTTACACTTAGATGATTGACTACATCAGTAGGACTAGATTCTTACACCCACCTAGGTGTAAATGACAAGTTTATCTTGATCAATACATTCCAACTCGGAATCAGATTTCCAAATATGAGTCAGATCATTTTATAAACATTTTTGGTTTGGTCATTTCAGGTGCTGGGTTGTGCCTCACCAAGTTGTAGATTAGGCTTGTGCGAGCCAAATCAATAACTTGGGCGAGGCCTCAAAGGGCAGCCTTTATAAGGCGCGCCTGCCCATTCCAAAGTTCACTTTGGAATTCTAAGTCTTTTTCCCTAAGCTTTTCCTTCTGAGAAGCATTGCCATTTGCTCCCCCAGACAAGCTCTGTTAGGCTGGCCCATTTTTATCAACTGAATAAGAATAAAGGTTATTTTGGGGTTAGCATACCTCGCTTACCTGTTGGTCTTTTTGGGTATCCAGTTTGGAGGAGTTTCCGTGTGGTTGGGTTGGACCAACACAGAGGATGAGTTTAAACAGTTAGTAGGCAATGTTTGGTGCTGTTGGAACCCCAAACTTCTACCTTTTTTAGTTGGGCCGCTTTGGTTGCTTGTTGGTGCACCAATGAAGTGTTTAATCCATGGTGGTCAGAAACTGGGGGTTTTCCCAACCGTGACACTAGGCAGCCCAGCTCCTTTGTATCATCAATCCATTACATCAAGGTTGATTCCTTAAAAGCTCATTGTCAGTAGCCAGTAGTGCAAGTCCATGTGAGGGGTTCCTTGTAGCTCCAGGTGTTGGAGTGGTGGCACCAACTTCTACAAAGATCTTTAATCCTACTCACAAATGACAAAGAAAGAACTCAACTCAAAACAATAAGATGTAGGGGAAAAAATCTATTAAAAGAAAATTGGTGGTATTTAAACCTAGTTGATAAATGACAATTTATCCTCACTTTTAAAATATTTTTGGCAACAATTGCCAGCAACCATTTCCTCAATTATCTTTGGCTTAAATTGCTGTTAACCCTTATAAATTATAATAATTAAAAACTATTGATTAACCTCAGCATCAATTGCTGGTAAATTGAGAAACTTAAACGTTATTGGAAATTTGTCTCAATACTTTTTATAATGGCTGGACATTAGAATAGCTAAACAGTAATGAACAAGGAGTTAGAATATGATTTAATATATAAAAGCTAAACCTTGTCAGAACTAGATGATCTATCAGCAACTGTGCCCAATTAATTACTGCACTAATGTTGTAACCTAATAAAAGAACCATAAACTGTTTAAGTTTTCAACAAGCTCCTATATGGTCATTGTCTTCACCATTTCTATTACGTACCCAACAGGGTACACTAACAATTATATTATATTACATGGTGCAAATAAAACTAGTTGCAGCTACAATAAGTGATAACTGTGCCTTCTGTAGTAACACCAGCCTGAAGGGCTTCCTTTCTAAGATTCAGGATGGCGCTTCCAAGGAAAACCCAACAATCAATACTTTCTCCAATTCTAAGGACATTCAAGTACCTTGTTTATAATTTATGTAAGCTAAGTTTCTCTCAGGTCTCATCAAATAAAGTATCTGTACTATGGTAAAAAGTCTAAAGGACCAATTGAAGAAAAATCCACCAAATTGAGATTTATTCAAATGTGCACCTATTTTAATAAATAAATTTAGGAATATTTATATCTTTTTTCAGCAATACAATCCCCTTTGGGAAAGAGAATAATATAGTGATTTAAGGTGGATATCCTAATGTAGGTTCATTTTTGGATATTAAATATGGTTTTTTTAATGCATTTGTAGCTTAATTTTTACAGATACTTTATAAAAACTATAATATACTTTCTGATGTAGCTAACAATTATTTAAGACAATCTTTGGCCAGATCTGTATATTTATCCCTTTAAGGTTATTATTTATATACGCAGTTTCTTAAGTTATCTGGAGAACATTGATTCACGTTCCAATGTTACATTAACTCAGCTAATTATTATTTTAAGCCTGAGTATCTGAGGTCTTGGATTGGATCCAAAAAAAATTTCATTATCAAACTTAGCATCATAATGTTTGTTTCATTGGTGTTGTAAATTGGGTATTTGTAAACTTCCAATTTTTTAAGCTTGGTTGGCAAATCTTTCAGTGGGGCCATAGAACAATATACTTCTTTGTATGCCTGATGACCAGGTATCATACAGTAGCTATAGTAAGAGATTTTACAGACTGAATCCTGTTAAGTACCAACTTAACACCAAGTACTTCATCAATGGGAACAATGAAACGTAAGCTGTGGTGTCTTTTTTTCAATGATGCTCCACTGTGGGGTTAAATTCTTTAGGAATAAAATGATTTTCAAATAAATGGCTCATTACGCTTGGACATGGCAGTATTTTCTAATGGTATAATTTCTTCTCCTTTAATTTTCAATATGCGTCTTTTCAGAATGTGTATTTTATTTAGGTATTGACTATTTCATATGACTATGAAGGTATCCATATTTGAGAAAAAGCGTATAAAGGCAATTTTCTTTGCATCAGCAGCCATAGGTGGCACTTAACCTAAGAACCTACAAAAGATATTCTATCTGGTAGGTTGATTGTTCATTTTAAATTAGTCATATCCTCCCCTTTTGTTCTTTTTTGTTAACAGGGTTTTAAATAATCAGCACGTGGTATCATATAAAGACAGATAATATGCAGCTAAATTTGATAATTCCTGAAATTCACATAAAAAGAGTCATCATTAATAAATTGTACCTTTGGATTTCTCTGAACCACAGGAGGAGCAGATAGAGAGAAACGTTTCAAAATATATGGATAGGGCTGAATAGGCAACATGCGACTTAATAGAATAGGGCTTAGCCATCTCATATTCAACACTATGCTGAAGGTCCAGTGTGTCTTTAATCTTCTGGAAACTCAGAAAGATATGACATTGATGGGAGAGCCAGTATTTATAATTGCCTAGACTTTTAACTTGAAGCTTAACTTTCATCTTAATAACAGAGCCTCCAAATTGTTGCTGCAGTTTAAAAAAAATTTAAGGGGTTCTTATAAACAAGAGTAATTCAGATTACAGTTCTTCTTTCAAGAATTATTTCATCATAACCATTTAAAGCATGGGAATTAGATATAGTAATATGGGAGAGAGATGTTGAGGCATAGTCTGGTTGTCAACTTGAGGAGCTCTCATTTCATGCTGATGAGGCTTTTGCTTCCTCTTATGTGATTCTCTTATAGCATTCCTTGGCTATATGGCAACAAATTTTTACAGTTATTGCATTGTAAGTTATTTTTACTTCCTCCCTTTTAAAAGTGTGACTTGAAGATATCAGGCGAGAGTGTAACTCAGATTGGTCACTTTCTGAAGTAAAATTGCTGTGATCTCAACAAGAGCCTTTTTGATGTCCAGGATTCTTATAGAAATTTCTTTTGACTCCAAAAATTTGTATAAAAGTCTAAGCGAGATGCCATGGTTGATATAGAGGCGTTGATTTAATCATCCAGAGAAATGTGATCACAAGCTACCAAGGTTTGAGCTTTTTAGAAGAACTAGTTTTCAAATTTAGTAAATGATTCTCCCCCTCAGATTTAGATTACCGTATATACCATTTTGAAGACAAGGTCTGGTCACTCTCAAGTTCTTTTATCAAAGTGGCTCGATTTAACTCAAAGTTTACCTCTTTTCAGATGGAAACCAATATTTTTAGAGTAATGAAACTCAATGAAGATAGTAGGATGTTTTAGTTTTAGTCTATTGACGGCTTCCTCAATAATGCTCTTATAGATATGAGATAAGAGAAATGCTACCTTCACGGGGATCATATGTTTTAAAAAAGATTTAAAATCACTAGTGGCATGTGTAGATAAAACATTAACCCACAGAGCAATACTTGGAGCAAAGGTGAAAACTCAGATTTGAGGCATTCTTTAGGTCGCATTTTGTCAATCTGATTATTAAATTGTTCACATAAATTAGTAAGCTGGACCATCTATTCATAATTGTGGTAGCAGATGTCTTGTGGGCTAATTGTTTCTTAAGCTCTTGCAGTTAACGCTTGGGTTTCCATAAGGTTCATGGTATTGAGTTGCTCAATTTTAATATTTTAACTTGATAGGTAAGTCAAACAATAACTTAATCATACTGATCAAGTTCTAATATCATATAAACAGTAAAACTACAAAAATTGGTAAGCCCTTCAGCTAAAGTTTTGATAGTTAGTTAGTATTGAGAGGTTGACCAGAAAGTTCTACCACACAAGCTCATCCTACATTAGTAATTTAAGTTTCCAAGTGAGCAACCTGTCCTTGAATATCACTTACTCTTGGACAAAGGGAATTTTATTTGCTGGTTCTGATACATTAGGGACAGAGGAGCCTGGAGGCCTGGGTGCCCAGTATACCCTTGTTGTCCTTAGGATAATTTTGCTGTGGGTGGGCCTGGGGGTCTACAATCACCTTGGGAACAACATGGCCTTGGCTCCCTGGCCAAGATTTCATACAGAATTCTTAAATTGAGCAATACATTGTCCGCATATAGTCTCATTGGTGGAAAAAATTGATTAAGTTTAACAAAATGGACTTCTTGGTTTGAAGATGTGACTCAGACATGGTGGCACTTGATTAAATAGCAAAAAGAATTGTAGGTAGGCAATAGCCCCCACATCCATCTGGGCAGTTGTAATAAACTTTGATAATAAAATTGTCAGTTTATGATTATTAAATTTTGAATCTCTTGGGCAAAAAGGGTTTATATTGTTAAAAGTTAAAAAGTGTACAAATAGAATGACTGAATGACTCAGAGCTGTCTTAATATATATTTTAGTGGTGTAATCTCAAGATTTGCACAATATGGTAAATGGTGGGGTGTACAAAGTGTTAATTTATTACCTGGCTTAAGAGCTAATATTGGTGTCTGGTAAACTAGTTTTTATGATATATTCCTCATATCAGACGGGATGGACAAAGCTTAAACCCAATGTCCTTCAGGAAAAAATTGTTATAATTTTGGACGGTATCACTAGGATCCACCAGGCTATTCACACAGGTTGAGCCCTCTGAACAACGGACAGATGATGTGAAGATCATTGGTCCTTTGGATGCACTTAAAAATATATTTAAAAATAGGAGCAATCGCCTCAACCAGTTCTTTTACCTATTTTATAAACGAAGCTATGTTTCTCTGTCCCACTCATCTTTTCACTCAAAAAACCTCCCTCTCTCAATCGCCCATTTCTCTTATATACATCAGCTGTAAGCAATACTATTTCTCATTGCTTGGGTTTTTCTATTCCGCCAATTTTCCTTGAATTTTGGCTTATTATTCTTAATCCGATGTCGCCCTATTTGTAGGCAATTTACTTTGTATTTGTCAAACATCAACATCACCTTATCGCCTTATATAGAGGTGATCCAATAAACTCATTATATCCCAATATCGCCTCATCTCAAGGCAATCAAATATTCATAACTGAAACTGTGTTTGGCGGTTTCCGCTTGGCTGTCCCAAGACTATCATCCAGTTATATCAAAATCGTGACATTACCCCTTCTTCTTGACTGGATTATAGGATCCTATTGTTTATAAGGTCTGAGGAACTTTGTGTGCACTTGGTTAATGATCTGACCACTTATAGGATCTATAATAGCATTTGCATCGAATCCAGTCTTCTCTATTATTTCAAATGGACCTATCCAAATACTAGCAAGTTTATGCTTCTGCCCAAATCCATGTTGATTGTGAAAGAGAACCATATTACCTTCCTTGAACTGCACCAACCCACTATGGTGTGCCTGATCAGCTGCCTGATTCTTAATCTTCTTACCCAAGCTGAAGGAATATGCTTCAGTTTGTAGCTTGATCAGATTGTTCGTGAGGTTAATCAAATAGTGGTAGGGTTCTAATACGCCAGTGTCTTCTACACACGCATAAAGCAACGCCAGAAGAGCCGTATGTCAGTTATATAGTAATTGGAAGGGGCTCTTTCCCGTGGCAGAATGGTAACTATTGCTGTAAGCAAACATGGCAGTGGAAAGGAGGGAGCTCCAATAAGAAGGGCGATCTGTTACTAATTTTTGGAGTATGTTCACCAGAGTTCCATTTACTTGTTTGACCATTCCATTGGACTCAGGGTGGTATGGGGTAATCAGAACTACGTGGATCCCCATAAGCTCATTCAACTTGGGAACTATGTGCGACGTGAAGTTTGTTCCATTATCAGTGAGAATGATCTGAGGGCAACCATGCCGCTGAATAATGCATTCCAACACAAATTTAGCCACCATCATTTCCCCCAGATCTCGTATCACCCTTGCTTCAACCCACCAGGTCAAGTGGTTGATAGCCACTAGAATGTACTTACAACAGTTGGCTCCTGTTGGCAAGGGGCCAATGACATTGAGAAAGACCATATGATAAGCAAAATGTGGTTTCACTAACCAATATGACATTATATGGAAGAAAGGTTTCTCCACTTGGCACTGATGGCAACGGAAATAGTTTTTATTTAACCGAGGTAAGCTGACCAGGGGACAGACATTATCGAATAAATGTGAAACTAAGAGAATAACTAAGAAATATAAAAATTGGGCACCCCAGGGTACTCAAGTTACCCCTGTTGCCAGCGGGACTGCCAGGTATGGGGGGTTGGTGCATTACTCTGAGGGGGTTTCCCCTGCTATGGAGCAGGTGTGAAGGAAAGGGTCTGTGTGGAGGAACCAGAGTGGGAACCATGATTCTATGAGCGCTTTTTGTCTTGGTCTCATATATCCATAGAGCTAGGCTTGTAAGTGCTCCAGTAAGTGGACATGGAATCTGTTAATAACCCCATGAATGGTTGGGACTGTGCCCTTGAATGCATCTAATGCAATCAAATGTATTGTCCACATTGCAATGGGTATTATTAGGAAGCGGAGTGTAGATGGGATTGGTGACTCTATCTGGAGCGCGAAGATACTCTTTGATATCGAGATTTCCTGATCGTTCTGAATGTTGAGCAGGCGTGCGACTTCCTGCCATATAGCTTTGGTTGGGGGGCATGTTTCTAGGTGGTGATGTAGGGATCCCTCCCCTCCACATACTGCACATGTTTTGTGGAGGGAGTTGGAGCGGTCTGCCGTCCTATAGGTCCTTCTTAAACAGCGCCAGGCGTTTGCTCTTATCCTTGGTTGTAGGAGTGGGTGGTGTGTCATTTTACACATTGCTTTCTGTGTGGTTAAATCATAGGGAATGTCCAGCATATCTAGGTATTCTATCCTAGCTATGTTTGGGGTTGTTGCTAGCATATCCCTCTGTGGGTGGTTTTCTGGGTTTCTTAATTTGAATTGGGGGCTGGGTCGTCCCCTTCCCTGTATAGTACCCATGTTCTCTATGGTCCATCCCATATGGCGGATAGTTCGGAGGATATGTTTGAAATGAGAAGAGGTTCCATGCGGACCCGTTGCAGTAGGGTGCTTGGCAAGGTATGAAAGTAGTCTGGGTGGACTATGTGGGTTGGTAAATTTGAGCGCCTGTGCAAAGTTAGTCCTTGCTGCTCTGGACAAATGTTGTTGCGGGAGGTCTGGAGCAAGGATTTCCTTTATCCAGGTACCTAGGATGTGATTGGCATGGCTCTCAAAATCTACTAGTCCCATGCCTCCGCTTGAGCGTGGGCCAAATAGTGTTTCCATCCGTATAGGAGGGTGAGAGCCAGGCCACAGCCAGCCCTGGATAAGCGCGCGAATTGAGGTTATAAAGGTAGGTGAAAAGGCTATCGCTTGGCCTGGTACCACAGTATTGGGAGGATGAGCGAGTTAGCAACTGTAACTCGTCCTGTTAGTCCTGGGGTTCTTCCCTTGAGGGAGGCGACGCGTTTGGATACCCGTTGTAACAGGTTACTTTCCATTGTCTCATTAGCATATCCCCCTGATTCTAGCAACGGAAATAGTTTTGAGCACATCAAAACTCATAATTTCCCAAAAGTATCATGGGCGTAACAACTTCATAGTCTTATGCACGCCACCATGCCCGACTGCCCTGTGAGCGCTCATAATGATTTCCAGCTGTGCAGAGGGCCGCAGAAAATTCATTGAAGTATTGCTGATTCACTTGTACAGTTCCCCATTCCATTGGAAGGTATTCATGCGCAATTCGTTTAACACTTTGATTACTTGAGGAGGTTTTTCATCGTATTTTCTGCTGAGCATCTTATCATACATCACGTCGCTAAGGTCCGCTGTCACCACAATAGTCAGTAACTGGGATAAACAGTCAGCATTCTGGTGCTTCGCTCCTGGATGATGGAGAATCTCAAAGTCATAAGCCTGTGAGTGCCCATCGAGCCAACCATCCTTTTGGTTCTTTGAGATTCTGAAACCAGTGTAATGATGCGTGATCAGTTACAACTTTGAACTTTGCCCCATGCAGATAGACTCTGAATTGTTTGTATGCATAGATTACTGCTACGCACTCTCGCTTGGTCACAGTATAGTTACGCTCATGACAGTTCAGACTATGACTACAGAACGCAACAGGACGTTCTTCTCCATCATCATCTTCCTGAGAAAGTACTGCCCCAACAGCGGAAAGGGATGCATCTGTCTGAACAATAAACTCCCAGTTGAAGTTTGGATATTGCAACACCAGTGCGCTGCTCAGCACTGTACAGAGTGCATCAAAAGCAGATTGACGACGTTCCATCCACTCAAACACAGCATCTTTTTCAACAACTTGAATAGCGGGCCCCCAATACAGCTAAAATTAGGATGAAACGTTAATAGTAAATGACCATCCCCAGAAATACCTGTATGTTGCGCTTACTATCAGGCGTAGCCATCTTGCTGATGGCCTCCACCTTAGCCAGTTGTGGCTGCAGCCCAGTTAAGTCTACCAAAAACCCAGGTATTCAAGATGATCTTTAAAAAAGTTACACTTCTGAGGTTTAATTTTAATGTTTGCCTCAGCCAGCTGGCAGAATACTGCTTCAAGGTGATTGAGGTGCTCCGAAAAGGTCTGAGAAAACATTAATATCATCGAGGTATACTAGAACACATGACATTTTCAGGTCGCCAAGAATAGTGTCCATGGCTCGCTGAAAAGTAGCAAGAGCGTTACACAGTCCTTGAGGCATCCATATTGGTTAAAAAAGGCCTTTAGAGCCGATCACAGCGCATTTTTCCTGTTCTGCCAAGGGTAACTCAATTTGCCAGTAGCCTGATATTAAATCCATCGCAGAAAAGTAGTGGGCACCCCCTAATTAGTCCAGGGTGTCATCAATTCTTGGCAAGGGGTACAAATCCTTTTAGTAATAATGTTGAGCTTCTGGTAATCTATTATTATGCGGTTAGTGCCATCCTTCTTTTTACAATCAGAATGGACGAAACCCACAGGCTCTTGGATGGCTCAAGCATTCTTTGTTGTAATAACTTTTTGATTTCTTCAGTAACCACATCTTCTGCTGCCCGAGAGTGGCAGATCAGCCAAGACCTTATTGGAGGATGATCACCGGTGTCCAATTGATGGACCACCTATGAGCACACCCTAAATCGTGATAATCAACAGCAAAAATCCCCTTGTGTTTCTGAAATAAAGCCATTGCTTGATCTTTTTGTTCATCCGTTAATCCCATTAAACTACTCCGTGGTACCACCATTAGTACATTAATTGATGGTTCAAGCAGTAGTCCAAATTTATCTAATGATCTAAAATCATGAGCCTGGTGGACCTCATCTATGGGAATCAGATGTAGATACGCTTTAGTTTGGTGGCAGCAGATTTGCATTGGTTTGGTCTGCGAGGTTTCCTAACAAAACCTTTATCTCCCCATGTACTGGAAGTAAAATTCCTGGAGCTACATGAAGCTCAAACCGTGTTTGATGATAGAGACCAATAACTTCCCCGTATAACCCACTTGGCACTTCTACCTCTAACTCAGTATTCATTAAGACTTGATGGCCGGAAGGGATTGATATGGGCCCTGCCACTCGAAGAGGTATCCCTTGATATTCATAAATCTGCTGAGGAAGGGCCCGAGTTTTGCACTTCAGTAGATGGTAACAAACAGGCCATACCCCATCACTGTAGGCGAGGTTGATATGACTTGTATGTACCGGATCCTTTGGTACTCCCCTAGTAGTAAAGTATATTGGGATCCAGTGACCCAAGATTTGAGGGTCTCCTCCATCATATCAATGATAGCCCCAAAGTGACGTAGAAAAGCGGTCCCAATTTATATGTCATAGTGTTCATTTGGTAATACAATCTCCAGAGCCACAATGATAATGGACCCAAAGTGCAGAGGCAGCGCACTATAAGCTCCCTTGGAGACAGTACTTACATCTCCAGCAGTTCCATAAACCATGCGATGGTCTACATCAGGTTTCAACGTCAATTTTTGCATTAACTTAGTGAAACTATGTTAACTGGAGCACCAGTATCTATTATAGCGCGAACTCTATTTTTCACTACAAAAATATCACATTATGTACACTCAGAATAAGAAGAATATTGAATGTTTAATATGTGAACATTTACGGGCTCTCTTTTCCCAAGAAAATTCATAATTCCCTCTCCAACTTGGGGGTATTCTCTGACGATGGTATCTACTGGAAGGACGACGTTTACTCCTTTCAGAGTTGGCGCATCCGCGGCAGGATCAAGTTGATCCAAAGATGCTTGGTCAATCATTTGACAGGCATAGGGCTTTGGTTGATTGAGGGGCTCTTCTTTTGCCGCCATCTTAGCTTGAGCTCAGGTTACTACGTTTACTCCTCCAACTGGCTGCTGGTATAAAATTACGTCATTGTACTGAGGAACTTTCGCAGGATATACTACTATTGATTCAGGGTAGTGTTGAGTGGGTATCAAGGAGGTAGAGGGTCCCATTTCTACTCCACCTCATATTTTACCTGGTAGTATTGGTCTTGTTGTATGTAATTTACTCGGTGATTGCGGCAGAATTTTTCCAAATGACCAGGGTGACCGCATTTGTAGCAGTTGATCCCATAGGAACCATGTCCTGGGTTATCATAAGCAGGTCCAGACCGGAAGGGTTGGGGTCTCTCAGTATACCCAGTTCCAGGTCAGTAAGCCAATTGTTGATGGTCGGCGTAATTGGGTCCAGGTCGATAACTATGTTGCTGGCAGTTGTCATGGCCAGCCCATTGATGCTGATTGAACTGTTGATTATAAATTGGTTGAGGATGAGGCGCAGAGCTATAGTAAGGCTGAGGATTACTAAATGAAGCTGGAGGCAGACAATAGTATTCTCCAGAATAAGAAGGTGCCATGGAAGTGGTAGTCTTAAAATCTGAATTTGGCGGCGGAAAGTTAGAGATACCTGCTAGAAAAACTCTATTATCTTAAGCAGAGGTACATCATCATCCAGAAGCGGCAAAATAACATTAGAAAGTTCATGATATGGCTTCACCGCGGCGGACATGGCAATGCACACGTCAGCTTCCGCTAAGTACCCAGCTCCAATCAGCACATGGGCTTCTGTTATGAATCAATCAGCAAACTCAATGTGAGTCTCATTTTGACGGAATCTGATGGTTAAGAATTCTTCTTTCTGCTGTGGCATTTTTGAGTTTCCGTAAACAAAATGGAGTACAGTGTCCTTTACATCTTTATAGGAGACAGAACTACTGGGGAGGTAACAGGTGACCTGATCGGCGCTTCCTACATCCAGAGCAGATATTAACAACTTAGCCTCCCATTTATTGAGGCTCTTTCCATGGTGACCTCAAACTGTTTAAAGAATCCATGGATGTTCCCACTACGGTCAAATGGGGGTATCTTTTCAACATTAATTTCCTCCTTCATTCACAGTTATTAGGCCCGCACTGAGGAATGGAATGAGACCCAAAAGCGAAGTCTCAATGAGGAGTGTGATTAGCAGAAGCTGGGATATTTGTCGCTTCTGGGGTGGCATGACCATTGGTGGTAGGTGGTACAGCCATTACTGGAGGTAAGTGTTGTTCCAATTCATATGAATATATCTGGTGCTATTATCGGGAGTATCATAGTTTTTACCAACGTTATCTTCTCCTACGTAGGATGCATCTTCTTGATAGTCATCTTCCTCCCAGCGAGATGACTGAGAAGGAGAAAAATTTTGTACTGCATATTGCAGCCACTGGGTGGTATCATTTAGTCATTCAGTAAGTTCTTTGTTTTGTAGTCCCAATGTTCACATTTGACTAAACATACTATTAAGCTGTTGTATGACCGCATTACGTTCTTGAAGGAGTTCATCTTGGTTTCTGAGTACTGCATCCAAGGTAACTTAGAGTTCCTCATGTCCAGCTGTTATGGGGTTCTGGGAAGACTCCCCAATGATATGGCTTGTATAAGGCATGGTTGGCGACTGTGGTTTGGGTGTGAAGGGTGGATGGTCAATGGGCCCCCTGTAGTGAGCACCACTGTTATAATTTTGGATGGTATCACTAGGATCCGCCAGGCTATTCACACAGGTTGAGCCCTCTGAACAACGGATGGATGATGTGAAGATTGTTGGTCCTTCAGAAGCACTTGAAAATATATTTAAAAATAGGAGCAATCGCCCCAACCAGTTTTTTATTTATTATATAAACACAGCTACATTTTGCTGTCCCACTCGTCTTTTCACTCAAAAACCTCCCTCTCTCAATCGCCCATTTCTCTTATATACATCAGCTGTAGGCAATACTATTTCTCATTGCTTGGTTTTTTCTATTCCGCCAATTTTCCTTGAATTTTGGCTTATTATTATTAATCCGATGTCGCCCTAATTGTAGGCAATTTACTTTGTATTTGTCAAACTTCAACATCACCTTATCGCCTTATATAGAGGCGATCCAGTAAGCTCATTATATCCAATAAGACTCGTTCTATCCCAATATCGCCTCATCTCAAGGCAATCAAATACTTGTAACTGAAACTGTGTTCGGCGATTTTTGCTCAGCTGTCCCAAGACTATTATCCAGTCATACTAAAATCGTGACAAAAATATACCATTGAGTAGTTGCTGAACAATTTGTTTTAGGTCAATGATTCCTATATGATATTCGCTTTGATTTACATGGAGTGCTCCTTACCTATACTCAGCAAAAATTTAAGAGCAGCTGGATTAGGGATATCCACCCTATAGTGAACATTTCTTATTCATTAGGGAAATCTAAAAACCCCATTATCTTAGGAGGCTTCTTGTTCAGATTTATTGTCTATTTTTTACATCATCACTCTTCTTCAGAAACTTGAACTTTCTCACAGTGGCACCAGTTTTTGCAACATTTTAACAAAGACAGGGCCATATAAGGGTGATACTTTTGAAGATTCACGGAGTTGGAAGAGTTTTTATAAAGGTAAAGTAAAGTAAAATTAAAAATTATTGGGATGGCCAAAGCTTTTTTAATACCCTCCAATTATTTTGTAGTTAAATAAGTCAATTATCAGGAGAATCAATCATTGATTTATTGAAGTTTTTTTATATTATAGGTAATTAGGTGGCATCACATTTCAGGAGCCCATTCAGGGGACCATTAATTAGTATCTTCCATTTTCCCAGGGTGCAATGAAGAACAGGATGACCCACTCATGATAAATATAGTCTTCCTGAGCTTCCAAGGCTATCCCATTGACTTTTTAGAGCCTTTTAGCTTATGCATCATCATCCTTTGTCCTTTGCTTCTCAGATTAACACCCTAATGGATATATAATTGTTGATTGATTTATCTGATGGCTGATGGTGTATGACTTTATATTTATTTAAATGATCATAGATTGACATTTGTGTCCCAACAGCAAGCATCATGTTTGCCTAAGACTTATTATACATTTTTTATGATGAACTTAATTGCATTAGTCTGCTCACTGATCCTGGCTCGCTTAACATGTGAAGCTGACTCAATGATTAGGGGGTCTACTTCACGCATATTGGGCACTAGACAACCTTCACTTATATCACAATCATCCTTGTAGAGCCAATTATCCTCTGATTCTACCTTTTGTAGCATTGATCTTTTTGATAAACTGTCTACACCCATGGTGAATCTCTTGTTGACACTCTTAGACATGTTCATTGTACGTTGGCCCTTGGGACTCAATTGAAGCTGATCCAACCTCTCTTTTGGCAGATTGGCCCCAAGATATCCGCAATAGAGTGTTTCCTTGTTCAAACAGAGCATTAATCAGACTTGTTACTGTATTCTACTCAATGGCTAATCCCAGACTGGATACTGGTGATTAGTTCGCTTAAGCCACTATTAGTAAATTTAAAAAAGAATGAAACTGAGTTTCTGTGGAAAGGTCTATACTAATATAAATAACAAAGTATTTATATTTTAAGGAAAAATTAAGATAGATAAAAGAATGAATATTGAAAAACAAGTTAGAGAATAAGGGTTTTAATATGGGAATTTTCAAGGTCTCCTAGTTAGATACTACCTAGCTGTTGCTTTAGTGGCTTCATCCATTTAAGCCAGTTCCTGTAGCTGTGAGCTCCTTTTCGTGGTGATTATCCTTGAACCTGGATGTCCAGGGTCCCTTTCTCACTTCCCCGCTTCAGGGTTTTGAGCAAATTGTATCTTCTTCCAATATTGATTTATTACCAAATTTGGTAATACACTAGATGACTTCAGGTTTTAGTGATGGTGATCCTACAATGTTCCTCACATCAGTTTATTTATGCAACTTCTAAGACTGGATGGTTTTCTTGATTTGGGGATATTTACCTTTTAGATTTAAATGCTTTCATTGGTGTTTCAGTATGGTCATCATTGTATCATTGGTAGAATGCAAATTTTTTGGTCCCCAAAGGTATAAAAGGTGGTCAATATCCTATTAATTTCAGGCAATGTCATCATCTTCATTTACTAATTCCTCTAAATTGTCAGGGAGAAAATTTTTCATGACGTCACCAGGCTGATGAAGAAAATTGCTTGTTAACCCAAATCTATAAAAGGGGCTCATTCACCCTCATCTACGGAAGGTTGGTTGCCTGCACCTCTGCTGGTTAGGGTTGAACTCTAGTGAATTTACTAGTTGAGGAATGATCTGCTGAACCATTGGTGACCTCATCCATAACACTTCCCTCTTAAGACAATATTGGGGGAATGATCTCAAATGCAGGGCATGTACTCTATTAAGCACAATGTTAGTATCACTATCCCAGAAGGAGTATTAAGCTTTTCTATTCATTAAGACAGTAACAAGCCCAGCCTTAATGGCATGTAACTTCTCTTGCTTTATTCTCTGAAAATGATAAATTAAAACTTTTCTCCTAGGATAAACTCATGTAATCAAGTTCATCTTTGACTTCCCATTGACTTTGATAGATTGTCGCCTCAATATTGATTTTTTGCTTTTAACTGAATTCTTATAAGTTCATCGGTTAACTTTTGCTGATAGCTTCCAGGAATCAGAGTTTTCCAGTCCTCTAAGATGATTGGTTCAGGAGGGTCAGCAGAGCTGCCTCTCGCCCATATAGGGCTTTAAAAGGGGACATCCAAATCACTAAGTGGTGGCTCAACCATTAAGCCAATGATGCTGAGGGAAGCAACTGATTCTATTTTGACTTGTAATTGAGGGTTTTTTTCAAAATCCCTCCCAAAGTTCCATTGACTCACATAACGCTGCCATTTGAGGATGGTACGTAGGGGTTAGTGAAGTGCTTTTTTCCCACTATCCCATCAATTTTATCACCATTTCTGTTATGAAGTTCGTTCCATTGTCTGAAAACAAAACTTGAGGTCAACCATGCCTCAGGATGACTTGATTGTACTGGAAGCAATCGGTGGAGTTCTTGGTATATGTCTTAACTGCAGAGGCATCAACCCACTTGGTGAGGTGGTAAATTCCGACTAGGATAAACTTGCATCCACTGGAGGCAGTTGTTGTTGGCCCCACAACTTCAAATGGGAGAATTCTGAGGATCACTGTAGGGGAATCAGCATAAACTCAAAACACTTCTCCTGCTGGTGGAAACTTGCACAAGGTATACACAACTTCAAAGCTTGTTGCATTTTGTCTGACATGCACTACCAGATGAATCTCTCACTCAGGTATGCCAGCGTTTTTTGAAATCTTTCATGGCCCACGTGCTTATAAGCCTCTATTACCAACTCCATGCAGTCACTAATCTGGATATAGGGGGTACCACTTGTTTTGTACCTTCTTTTATAATTTTTTATCCACGCACAGGAAATCTTTGAAACATCTCATCAGGAAGCTCTGAGCATCCTATTTTCGTCCTGCTAAGCTCCTTCTGGTAGCCCAATTAAGTCAATAAGTTGACCAATCCTGGGGCTTGCAAGTAGTAAAGTGATAATTGCAATAGGCCATCAGCATTTAGGTGTTTGTCTCCTGTTCAATGTAAAATTTCAAAAAATCATAGTCTTGGAGGAGTACATCCCAGCAGGCAAAGCATCAATCGATATACTTCACGTTTTGCAACCAATGGCGCGATGCATGATCTGTTACTACCTTAAAATGTACCCCTTACAAATAAGGTCTATAGTGTTTGACCGCTCTGATCACCACCAAGCACTTGCGCTTAATGACTGTGTAGTTCTTAAATGTTTTGGTAAACACCTTTGAGTTAATAAACAACTGGGTGATCCACCCCATCTTAATCTAATTGTGTTAAGATCGCGCCAAGTCCTACGTCATTCATGTTGGTATAAAGGTAGAAATTTTTTGTTGAAGTAAGGATAGGCCAAGATTTGCGCCTCTACAATTGTGCTTACAACTACGCAATGGCCTGCACCTGTTCCAGCCCCCACTCAAACTTTGTTTCCTTAGTGAGAAGGTATGTGAAGGGCGCCGCCAAGTCTGCAAAATGTGGAATAAACTGCAAATAGTATCCCACCTTTCCAGGAACATTTGGATATCCTCATGCTCTTTGGTGGCTCCATAGTCACGATGGAGTTCATCTTCCCATCTTGAGGCTTCATTCTGCTAGGGCTGATCCCATGCCAAGGAAATCTAAGTGTCTCTTTATAAAGGTGCCTTTTATTCGTTCAACTTCAAATTAGACATGTGTAGCCATGTAAAGACCTCTTGAGGTGCAGCAGATGCTCCTGAAATGTTCAGCTGAATACAGTGACCTCACTGAGGCATATCATCACACTCAATAACTTGAGATCACAAAAATGCGTTCCGTCTTGCGCTGGAAGGTAGCAGGGGCGATGCAGAGCCCCTGTGGCATCCTCATGGTCTCAACCAACCCCTGGATAATGATCAGAGCGCATTTCTACTGATATTCTGGTGAGAGCTCCATCTGCCAGTAGCCGCAGTCCAGATCCATCACCAAAAAGTACTTTGAGCTGATTAGGCAATTCAGAGCATCATCAGTGTGCGGGAGCAGGTATGAGTCCTTCTTAATTTTCTTTTTCAAGTGGCGGTAGTCCATGACTATATGGGCTCCATCCTTTTTTCATACAAGCAACAAAGGAGATGCCCATGGGCTCTTCAACAGTTTGATTAGCCCTGCTTTTAACTAGTTGGTTCAGCTATTGTGCAATAACTGCATCTTCTGCTTTTGAGCAGTAGTAGAGTTTAGATTTAAACAGTATAGTGGAACTGGTATTCATTTTTTGGATCTCGCACTTGCTTAGTCCATAATCATTTGAGCCAGTACTGAAGATGTCACTGAACTTTTCCAACAGCTCAACAAGCTCCTTCTGCTATATTAGGGGCTACATCCAAAAACTGAGCTCTTCAAAATCCCCTACTACATGTACATATTATATATTCTAGAAACTACTCAAATGAGCCAGTGAAACAAATTGTCCTTTTTTGACCTGATAGATTAGTTATTGATGTTTCCCAAAACAATGTTTACCTCTTCAGACTTTTTTGTGTCATAGAACCCTGGTTGTACTCAGGGTTCCTGCTCATGTATTCCGTCGCATCTTTATACTTTCTATATATTTTCAGTCAAAATCTTCACACTAATCTACAGATTCATCAAGTTTTGATTCTCTGATCAAATCTCATTAGTTTTTCTAGCACTTAAGGGAAGCCCTTTTTTGTACTAATGATAGGTGGGAACTGCTTTATACTCTTCTTAGTCAGGGTGTAGTGGATGGGTTAAATAGATTGATACGTTACAACCATGCATGTACATTGTTCCATGGTTTGACATCATCGTCCTCAAATACCAGTGGAAGTCGGTAGCTCAAGATACTCAATATGCTGGATATAAAATCAATCTCCACTGTAAAATCCAAGAAAAACTGTGTCCTGATCAAAATATTATAGTGGTCGTTTTCTAAGACCACTTCCAGTGCCATCAGGACAATGAGCTTAAAGCATAAGGGGAACGCGGAATATGCTCCTAGAGCATGGGTAAAATCTGGCCCTGAGGTGCAGTACTCCACATTGTAATTGATATCTGGCATTAACTTCAGCTTCTTCATGAGTTTAGATGAGATAATGTTGACTGAAGCCCCTGTATCCTTTACTTCCAAGAAGCGCACCTTCATGATAATCATTTCCCATTTCTTTACGATCTTGCCAAAAATGGCTCCAGTGATTAATACGTCAGCAGCAGATTCCTCAAAATGTCTAAGAGCACCATCACTCTTTGTAGATTTACCAGAATACTCGCCGTCCAGGTCCAAGTTCTTGAAGGTAGCAATAGCTAACTTCTCTCCTTACTCAACTGAATTGATGACCCAGGTAAGCTTATTCACTTTCTCTAAATATTTCTTGCTTTAGTTCCTTCAGTTCCATAGACTCTAGTTAGCAAACACAGCCACCGCACTAGGTGCCACTAACATGTGGTATCCTGCACTAGCCAAATTTGTCACTTTCGTGATCATCTTAACCTCATTATGGAGATCTACCCAGTTTACAGCGTTGGGGGTATCCTCTTTAGGGGTTAATTCCTCCTTTTCCAACGCAAAAAATGGACAATATTAATAGAAGTGCCCAGGTTGACGGCACTTATTGCAGGTTAACTCTCAATGAAGCATGCATTAAAGTGGTCTGAAGCTTTTTTCTTTGGTTTGTCGCCCTTATTGTTAGTGATATATAAAACCTTGTTAACTCGTCTATGGGGTGGTGCAAGTCACATGGCCTTGTATTCAGCTTTATACGACCTTTGTACGTCAAGTAACACTTTCTTAAGCGTCTTAGGGTACGTCGCGCTCTTAACTGCTAGAGCCTTATGTACTTTTAAATTAGGATGCATCTTCAATGAACTCAGCAAAACGGTTCTCGTGTAGGCAAATCCAAAGTCCCTGTAGTCTATAATTATTAAGCCTTAAGATAGTAGTGAGAGGTATAACCAAAACTGACTCAAATTTACCCATTTTCATCAGGAGGAACTATCCTTTCATAATTTTATCGTCTTGTTCACTACTGAACTCAAAAAGAAGGATGATCTTCACTTAAATCTAAGATAGTCCATGTTGAAGGCTTATGCTAAGTATCTTCTAAGCCTTGCAGCTCATACACCCTTGCACGTGGTGAGCCTTTTGGCGAATTCTAGCATCATCCATGCTGCTCTCATTAATCTGGAGGAAACCAGTAATTGTTCCCTATCCAGGTGTGTACATGGTCTTAACGGTTAGAGTTAGTATCTTCATCAACAGAGCCAACGTGAATCATGATCAGTTGGGTGGCAGTTCTGACCAGTTGTGGAACATTTTGTTGAGCAACCCATATAGGTGCCTCCAATTGAATACTGGTCGAGTAGATGTAAGTTCTAGTATAGTATATATTTTTGCCTTCAATTTGTCTATACTGTTGTCCATAGCAAACAGCATATTATCATGCTGTTTCAAGCGCTCTCCATATTCACTCAAAGTGAAAATGTTTTCTCTCAGCGTAACAGTTCTCTTAACAATTTCTGAAGTCCAAAAAATAGGCTCAAAACTGAGAGTAGCGGAGATAAAGAACAAAAAGATGGAGAGAATGTAGACTACTTTATTGTGTTTGAAAGTGTCGATATTTATATGACGTGTGGGATCATGATGCCTCAGGGCCCTCATGGCCCCATGAGATCAGGGTCTTTTATGCTTTCCGGATTGACCGCCTGGACAGTGCCCTCAATGTACTTAATCGTCCTCATGACCGCAGCAGTGGGGGCAGCGCCTCTAGTGATTCATAAAGTGGGGACAGGCAAACTGAAAATGAGTCTATAGATTCTTGTATGCATGATGCTTCCTGAATGAATCTAGTTTTGGTGCCTTCAGGATAAGGTTCCATTTGCATTGGTTCAAGAGTTGATCAGTGAGGCTCAATTCAGGAGCAAAGATTTTAGTTTGCTTATCATCTCAAATTCTAACAACTCCCCCCTCAAGATCTTGTCAGAGGGGGTATAGGGCTGGATGAACCAGCCATGCAATTAAATCATCACTGCCCCCTGATTGACGTCAGCAATGGGGTACTCAGAGTTCATTTTGTGAATGACCTTATAAGGTATGGCCCAAAGAACGTCAAGCTTATTCTGTTGACCTCCGGATCAATAGTGATTAAAGATAATGAGGTCACCTAATTAAAATAGGTAAGGAGGGTCAGCCAACATTAAATCAGTATGTCTTTCTTTTGGTGGTGGTGACAAAGCTTTGCGTGGCTAAAGCTTGTATCTGGAAAATTTTTATTGGCTAAGGCTCTCATAGTCAGATTGGAGTTCTCAGAGGCGGAGGTATCAAGAAAATCTGTATGATACTTGGGAGCTGAGGAGCACGTCCATATAGAGCTTCAAAGGGGGCTGTTTTAATGACTCAGTGATAGCTTTTTTGGTAGGCAATCAATGCGCTGGGTAGATAATGAATCCAGAGAGCAGGGTCAGAGGTGGCCATCTTCCATAAAATAGAGACAAGGGTTCCGTTAGCACGTTCCACTTCCCTATTGGTTGAGGGGTTTCAAGGGATGGCGAAACTTTTATTAGTGCCTAAAAGTTAAGTAAGTCCTTGGACTATATTTGAGGTGAAATTTAACCCATTATCCCAAATAAAATTTGTGGACATCCATGCTGGGTGAAAATAAATTAAATAAGGGAGGGAGCCATGGCTTTTTCAGATGCAGTGGGGAATAAAAATCGCTTTAACCCATTTGGCCATATGGTACACAGCTAAGAGGATATATTTATGTCCATGTAATCCAGTGGGAAGAAATACTATCACATCAACTCTAACAATAATGAATAGTCCCATCAGGGCGATGACTGACTGTTTATATTGAGGACTAGCTTTAGTCTTGGGATTAGCAATTCATACATGCCTCCAAGACCACTTGGGTTGTTTCCACCATTTTGTCCCAGTAACATCATGACTTCACCATTTGTGAGTCTTCTATAATGCCCCATGTCACACAGTAGTATGACACTCTAGGATAACATCAGTTCAGGAAGAAGGGCGGAAATAAGGGAGCAACTTCTTATTGAACTTTTTGTAGAGCAGCTCATCCTTGATTTGAGTGTCTCAAGTCATCTTTTGGAGCTCAGCTTGGACTTGAGGAATTTCCAAATCACAACGCTCAGGTCAACCAAAAAGGTCGTATAGTTGATCCTCCTCAGGGGTCAAAGCAGCTAGCACTGGCATCCTGGAGATTCTGTCAGCATTTAGGTGGATTGCGCCCATGTGATGAACAATGGTGAAATCATAGCTATGCATTTGTAAGGCCCTCTGGCTAAATGACCATCTGGGTCTTTCTTCTACTGAAGCCACTGTAGCGAGGAATGATCATTTAAAGTTGTAAATTGAGTACTATAGAGATAGGGCTGAAAATGTTTGATGGCTAGCAAGACAGACAGTAATTCCCTATCAGTAATGCCGTCTTTCCATTTGGACTTACTAAGAGTCTTGCTAAAATAGGTCACTGGATGGTCGACCTAGTCTTTTACAGGCTGGGCTAGGATAGCCCTGACAGCAAATTCACTTCCATCTATGAACTACAAGAATGATTGGTCAAAAAATAGGTGGACAAAGATGGGTTTAGTACATAGAGCGGTCCACAATGTATTAAAAGCTTGATCTTGTTCATGCTGCCATTCAAACGGCACTTTTTCTGCAGGAGTTAAATAGAGGCTCATCATAGCCAGCAAACAGAGGGATAAAATGATGATAGTACCCACAATGCCTAGGAACACCTGTATACGCCTTAAGCTCTGGGGGCATGGCATCTTTTCAATAGTGTCAACTTTGTCCAGTATGGGATGGATGCCATCCTTTAAACTTTGTGTCCCAAAAATTCCATTTTTAAATTGGAAGAAGGAGCACTTCTAAGGTTTACGCTTTATGGAAGCCTTCCAAAGCTGATTGAAAACTTATCTATGGTGTATGACGTGTCCTATAAAAGTTCATGAGAAGAAATTTATTTCATCTAGGTAGACGTGGACACACAAAAGCTTCAAGTCCACGAGGATCTCGTCCATATTGCGTTGAAAAGTGGCTGGTGCGTTACAGAGGCCATGGGGCATCCTTGTGAGCTCAAATAGTCCTTTGTTGGATATGAGTGCGCACTTGGCTCAGTTTTCAGGGCTAAGCTCCACTTATCATTATCACTGGCAGGGTCCATTGCAGAAAAGCTTAAACTCAGCGAACAGTTGGAGGGAATCATCAATTTGGGGCAGAGGATAACTGTCCTTCTTGGTGATGGAGTTGAGCCATCAATAATCCATCAACATTTGACAGCTGCTAGCCTTCTTTTGAACCAACAGGAGAGGGGAGTCCCAAGAGCTGCGCAAAGGCACTCAGAGTACGGCTTTAAGTAGTTGTCTGAGCTCCACTGCCACATGGGCTTATTCAAACTTGCTCTTTTTAGTAAGGTTGGGACCAGAAGGGGAGTGTCTCCAGTCTCCACATGATGTAGGAATTTGTTCACTCTCCCAAAGTCGTAGGTTGAAACAAAAGAAAGGTCTGAATACTCCTCCAACTATTCTTGCACTTTACACAGTTGGTCCTTAGTGAAATCCTTTCTAATACTGGTGTCGACCAGGACCACAGGTGAGGGCGTCTATAACCCAAAGTTCTTTAAGCTCCCAAAACTAAGGACATTGTCACCAGCCTCCACGAGTAGGAGGCGGACATAGGTGGCGGAACTGTTTGGGCCACTATCTTGGAATTGTCAGTAAGGTTAGCCAACAACATGGTATAAATCTGGAATAAGCTAGATCTATATTCCCGGGTAGGTTAGCGCCACCCTAGAGAATGGGTTGCCTAGGCCTCAAATTTCCAGCAGGTACTGTAAGGTATGTTAACATGAACTCAGGTGATAGTGATGACTTGGGACTTTGGAGGTATAGTGGTCGCTCTAGGTAAGTAGATTGGCATGCCTTCTTGTCCATCAACAGTAAGGGGGCAATCAGACCTGAGAGCCCCATATGTGATATTTGAGCCAATTGATTTAGCCCTCACTATCCAATAATCAGTCTCAGGCTTTAACCCACATCTTAAAGTTATGGGAGGCTTCTAAGATCAGGGGGACCTATGCCCTGGCAGGGATAGAAATCAATCATCATAATGGACTACTGCTGAATAGTCTTGAAGGAACTTTAACTGAGAAACAAATCATTTCTAGGGTTATATAGCATGATGGTGGGGGTATTTACAGCGAGCTTTTAAAATTGAATATGTAGGGAAGGATGTCCTCTATAGATTGAGTACACTGCAAATCAGCCATACAGTACTCCATATAGTGGGGTAAGTCTGGAGAAATCTTTATGCACTTCATCAACTTGTATTTTATAATGTTTACATGGGAGACACTGTCAACTATGTTGAGGACTGGAATTGTATGAACTCAAAATGCGATGTTAGTAGATAGACTTCTGAACTGGGAAGGTATCATGAGAAACATGAGAGAGTCATTGGAAGAAGAGTAAGAGGTATAAATTTCTTTATTATTGATGGGTACTTGTCAGATTTATGCATAATTTTCTTATTTCTTAAATTCTACTCCATCAATTCCCCTGGTACTATAAGAAGGAGGGCGTAATTTATCTAAATCTATCATGCTTAATAAGAATGATTAATTTCATCCCAATCAAGGGATAGAAAATTTGATTGCTCAGCGATTAATTAGATCAAATAGAACCTAAACTATTATGAAACCTATAAATATTCCTTATTACTGATAATAAAAATTAGGTCGAATTATAACCTGTTTTTGCTTTATTTATCACTTTTTGGAGAATTCACCTATTGTAACTTTGTGAGAAAACCTACCCCATTGGAAGTGTAATTCAAAACTTTCAAAGTGGTGCTCGCTACAGGGGCACTCTGAGTTATGCACCTTTGAAAATGTCAATCGCTACTATGGATTCTCTTTTTCGCTTGAAGAAGCTCTTGACCATGAGCAAGGAAGTACTTTACGAAAGTTCTGTTTAACTAGAACTGAAATCTTAAGATTACCACCTACGTTGGAATTACATTCCAACCTGGAATTTTATGATTCTAACTAAATCTTTATAATAAACTTTCAAATCCTGCCTGAGGCTTTACAAAATATTATTATTTAAATTCTTGAGGGGGCCTTCATTCCTGGAATTCATTACACTTGATCTTGTTCCAATGCTGTACCCACTATCTTGTAAAATATGTTACAAACTTCAAAATGCCAGGAATTGGCATCGAGCAATACTTGCATCTGCTTGTACACCCTACCTTATACCATTTATTATCTATAGTTGGAATGCATCATCAAGGGATGCTTAATTTATGAGAAGGTCTTCAGTCATTAAGTAATTAAGTTACCTTGTTTTTAAATCAGCCTCTGAGTTTAGCAGAGATAATTGCGATGTCATCATTAAAAATTGGACTTTGATCAATGAAGTACATCAATGTCTTATGCAACTTGACCATGGGATGTCCAATTTTGTTGATGTACAGTTCTCAAAGAGAGTCCAGGAAATTGATCAAGAATGGGAAGAGGGTATTTCCCAGCTCTCTGAGAGTAGTCAACTGAAAGAATAGGAAATCAAAAACCATCTTTTCCAATTAAAGAAATTGTAATCCAGAATTTAATTTCAAGTCAATGGAGTGAGAAACTTCTGGAGCTATGTGTCCTCCTGGGGTTAAAGGACCTCGTGGTCCATCTGGGGATGAAGGTCCACATGAGTCTCTTGGCGCTGATGGGCCTGTGGACCTCCTGGGGTTGAAGGGCCTCACAGAATTCCAGGCGTGGATGGACCCCTGGGTGCTGGGCATTCAGGATCCCTTCAACGAATTTTACTCTCTGTTGAGCAAGATGGACCGCTTACATGAGAAATTTCGCAAAGTGGCCAAGGATTGTAACTTAACATCTGATGGGGTAATGATTGAACGCTTCTGTCGCTTAAGTCTTTATCTAGTAAATTGAGTATTTGGGCAAATGGGCAAAGTGCACAGATATCCTGCTTCAAGCCTACAAATCAAAAGGCGAGATGTTCCAAGAAAAAATTGAAACACTGGAACTTAAGTACAATGCACAACAAGAGCAGATTTATGAGCTATCTCATCAGTTGGATAAAATAGTGTGACATGCTTATTTGAATAAACGGATAAGTGAAATTTATACCAGGATTGTTGAGATTATCCTCCATTTTCTTATCAAGCGCTGGACTTCAACTCTTATGTTTCCAAACAATTGGAACACCCTGGAGTGCATGTTTTGACTGCCAATGCTCCAATGAATTTTAAGCCTGTATTTATAGACAAGTACTCTCCTGGGAAGGCAGCATTATCTCCTTCCTCTATCTATATGAGAAGGCTCTAAGTGAGGCCACAGATCACCAAAAAATTAATTACTTGCCTAATTGCCCTACCCAATCGGCTCAATATCATGGTAACCCACTTGATGGCTTACTCTACTTGGTCTCAGGTCAAAGAAGTGCTAATCGAAAAATTTGGGAGTGAGCAAACCTTATCCTCTTAAAAACATGTTTTATGGGTATTCAGCCCCACCAAAATTAATCCATTAAAGATTTTGCTCATCAGTTCTATTGGGAAGCTCAGACTTTGGTAGCATGGGGTTGGTTAAATTTGGATGATGCAATTACTGCAGTTATGTCTGCTTTTAATTTTATACTCAGAATCAAGTGAACCTTATTAAAGTAAAGAAAATTTTCAGAAGTGTACTAGGCAATCAAGGAGGTCTTTTGGAATTGCCTCCTCAATATTTCTGAAAACCCCAAGTTTACGATTCTTCAAGACCTAGTCGCCCTGGAGTTTACTCTGTGCCAGATAATACTAGAGCGGTTCAATGTGAACACTTTCATTGATATTTCCATTATGAGGATCGCTGTTATAAGAAAGAAGCTGATAAAAAGAATTAAAGAGATAAGCACAATAAGATTCTCTACATCAATAATGATCTGAGTATGCAACAAGAACTTCAAAGCCCTGAGAGTAAAATAAAAGTGAACTTTCCTCCTATTCCTTTCCCTCCTTGTTGGCTTTATCCTCTCAGTTTGAAAGCACCAATACCCGCATTAATTTTCAAGTAAATCAAGTCAATGCTAAGGCTATCATTGACACTGGATCCCCGGTGAATGTTGTCTTGTCAAAATTTATCAAGTGGATCAAGTTAACACCCAATTTAACATTATGAAGAATATGGCACTGCAGGACCTCAGAGTACTCAGTCAATTAGAGCCTTTTCGTCACTTCCTCTAAATTTTGGGAAGTTAACTTTTATGATTACTGCTACTGCCCTCATTAATTTAAGTTATGACCTACTTTTAGGGACTCAATTTTTGCAAGACTTCGATTTAATTAAGTATCCCAATTCTTCATTTTCCCTTTTGAGGTATAGAGTTCCCTTACTGTTATCTGAACCTGCTCATACCAAATGATGGTTATGTCTGCTAGAGAGGTCAAAAAGGTCTTATTCTATTCAATACCATGTTTGAGACCCTCATGCAAAATTACCCCCTCAATTGGCGGATATCAAAGAAGGGATGCCTATTTTTTCCCCTGAGAATTAAGTTATCTATTTAAAATTGCAGGTAATTATCAATGCTTCTTTACATTTTGCTATTCCCAAAGGACATCTGTTACAAGTCCAAGGCTTTTTTAACTCTTCTTTTAAAGAAATCTTACCTTGTCCTGGAGTATTAGATTATGCTTATTCTGGAATTGTTATCTGCTCTATTGACATACCTTACTGATGAACTAAAAACAGTAGATCAAAAACATCCAATTGCTTATGTCAAGTTATTACCCTTATCTCAAATATATGATGTTAAGCCTTTTGGAAGCTTACGCAATTTTGGGCTGGAAAGCGATCAGGAAATTCTCAGTGTGGGGCATGCAAATGGATATTACCTCACAAAGGAACAGGAGAAACAAGTACTTCAATCATTAGAAGAATACTCCAACATTTTTGACAAGAATACTTATGATTTTGGTAAAATGAAAGGAGTAATACACTCTGTTGAAACTGGCGATCACCTTCCTATTCGTGTTAAGCCCTATCGCAAGTCTAAAGTGGAGGAAGCCCAAATTATCAATGGGATTGCAACAACTATTGGAGGCTGGATTTTTGAAACCCTCCAATAGTCCTTGGGCCTCTCCATTGCTGTTAATTTAAAGAAAAGATGGTTCCCATCAAGTAGTTATGGTTTATCATAGATTGAACGCTATTACTTGATGAGATACACAGTGCATTCAAAAAGTTCTGGGACTAACGTTTTAAAGACACAACTTTACAAAAAAATAAAATTTCTTTTATCATGATTTAACATACAACCTTTTCCTCTCTATACATATTTATATTGCTAAAACAATTGTTAAAAAGTATGCACATAGTTCCTATTTCTATAACCATGTTTAAACCTGCTGTCACATTCTTCTGAATTGTCTCTACTTTAACAAAAAGGATGAACCTTCAGTGCCACCTTCAGATTATAATTATCCAACCTATTCACCAGATTTGGCTCTGTCTGACTTCTTTCTGTTCTCTAATCTGAAGGTGGCACGGAAGGTTCATCCTTTTGATAAAGTAGAGACAATTCAGAAGAATGTGACAGCTGGTTTAAACATGGTTATAGAAATAGGAACTATGTGCATACCTTTTAACAATTGTTTTAGCAATATAAATATGTATAGAGAGGGAAAGGTTGTATGTTAAATTATGATAGAAGAAAGTTTATTTACATGTAAAGTTGTGTCTTTAAAACGTTAGTCCCAGAACTTTTTGAATGCACTGTGTAGTTATCCTTTACCTTGAATCAATGATTCTCTTCAGTTGTTGGCTGGCTCAACTTATTTTTCTGCAATGGATTTAGCCAGTGGATACTGGCAAATTGTTTATACCTGGAAGACCGATCTAAGTGCACCCTAATTCAGTGATTTTTACTTGAACTAACCTGCATGCCACAAGGATTGAGCAATGTTCCAGCAACTTTTCAATGGACCATGAATGGAATGTTACGAGACTTAAAGCTCACTTGTGTTTTGGTATATCTGGATAATATTAACGTGTTTTCCAAAAGATTTACCAAGCATTTGGGTCATCTAAAAGAAGTTTTAAAATTAATTCAGAATTCTTCCCTAAAGTTCAAACCTTTCAAATGTTCATTTTTCCAAAATAAAGTGGAATTTTTAGGACATCAGGTATCACTTAAAGGTTTTCACCTCCTCCCAAACAAAATTCAAGCTATTCAACAAATGCCTGCTTCAACCTCTCCCTGGGGTATACAAGTCTTTCTCAGCATGGTTGGGTATTATCAGAAATTTATAACCAAATTTTGCTGATATAGATGGACCATTATTACATCTGTTACAAGAAGTGGTGCCATTTGAGTAGAGTTCATCTCAGGAACAGTCGTTTAATTCCCTGCAAATGGCCTTGACTAAGGCACCTGTTTTGATTCATCCTCAATTTGATAAGCCTTTTTTCTTGCATACCAATGCAAGCAATGTATCTATTGGGGCAATTTATCCCAGTGTGATGAAGAGTAAAATGATCATCCTGTCTCATTCTATAGCATAACCTTGTCCAAGGCTGAAAGAAACTATAGTGTAATGGAGTGAAGTGTTTGTCTGTGATTCTAACTATTAAGCATTTCTGTCCTTTCCTATATGGTAACCATTTTATTGTTATTACTGACAACCTTCTTTAAGATGGTTGCTAAATATGAAAGATCCTGATAAGAGATTGGCCCTTTAGGCTCTAAGGTTACAAAATTACAATTTTTCTATTGTGTATTGATCAGGTGCTCAGCATTAAAATGCTAATGGTCTGTCCCAACTGCCTATAATGACCTTAAATTTTGAGAAAAAAAGAGCGCCTATATAATCTCATTGGACGGCCTGAATTGTGGGATTGAGAATCCGAAGAAGATTAAGCCTTCTTAAAAAATATTACCAAAGATACCATGATTTAAGAAGGAGCTTTGTATAAAAAAGGTTAAGTCCAATTGGTTACCCTTTTTGAACTCAAACTCCAGATTTCATGCTGTTATGGAAGGACATGAACAAGTAGTTCATAGCGAGTTAAAGAAGAAACAAGAAAGGTTGAAACCCATATATTTGGAACAACATGACTGAATTCATTTGAGAGACCCTTAACTCATGTCTCATTTGTAGAAGCTATGGAACCACAAACCCTACTTATTGATATCAAGTTGTTCCTTTGACTAAAGCGTTTGAAGTGGTAAGCATTGATGTTGTAGGCCATTTCCTCGGGTATTGCACGGCCATCAGTACATTATTATGGCGGTCAATCATTTAACTATATGGGTTGAGGCCATATCCATTGCCACCCCTACTGCTAATTTAGGCGCTATTCCTTTACCAGCACATTATCACTCAACATAGATGTCCCAAGGTCCTTATGTTGGATGATGGGACTAATTTTACCTCGCAACTTTTACAGTCACTGTCTAAATTATTTAATACTACCTAACTAATTGTCATTCCTAACAATCCATTCATGAGCGTGGCCATCAAACAAGTCAATGGAACTCTAGTCTTGATTTTAATAAAGATGGCTTTTACTGATCCCTTTTGGTGAAAATTTCTATTTATTGAGCGCCTTATTTGCATATCAAATAAGTTATCATTGGATCATCAATATGTCGCCTTTCAAATGCATATATGGGCGAGATCCATCTGTCCCTATAATGTTCAGGCCATACTTGAATAAAGTATACCCAAAAACTCTGATTTAGTTATGAGATATTTGGATGATGAGATTATTCATATTCAAGCTCAATCCATGATATCAATTGAAGTAACTACTCAAAAGGGGACCCAAAGAATCAATCAGCTTAAACCCCCTTACCTGAGTATCAGATTGGGGAGTTTCATTATGTATAATCACTCTCAGCCTGGTGGGAAAACAGAGAAGTTAGGATCCAACTGGACTGGTACTTATTAGTTTATATTTTGAATTGGATTAGAGTACTTGATTGTCCATGTAGATAAAGGTAAATTGATAAACTGAATTTATCCCAGATTTTTTAAGAATTCACCCTCCTCTGCGATCAAATATTGAGGTGGAAAGTGTCAGGATTTCACCAAATTCTCTCATTTCCAAAATTCTACTCCATCAATTCCCCTAGTACTATTAAAAAAGAAGCTTAATTTATATAAATCTATCATGTTTAATAAGAATGATCAGTCTCATCCTGATCAAGGGATAGAAGATTCAAATGCCCAGCAATTAATTAGATCAAACAGATCCTAAACTATTATGAAACCTATAAATATTCCTTCTTTCTGACAATAAAAATTAGGTCGAATTATAACCTGTTTTTGCTTCATTTATTGCTTTTTGGAGAATCCACCTATTGTAAATTTGAGAGAAAACCTTCCATTGGAAGTGTAATTCAAACTTCCAGAGTAATGAAACTTCTTAAGGTACGTTAGCTCCAGGATCATTCAAGGCTATAGATGATTCTTGAGGCGTGGTAGGGATATCAGCATGGAGCGCTTTATCCTTTATAATGACAACCCTTTTCCCACCTCCTAAGCAAGTCGTTTCCAGCAGGTCTTGGCGGTGTTTTTGAAACTGTTGCAGTAAGTGCATTGAGGTCAAGAAACATTCTGATTCTCAACTACATGGACTTAAGGAAGGTTGAAGGGACCCAAAGAGGTAGCCTTGGAGCGCAGGGCAAATGCAGGTACTCATTGAGTGCTTCCTTGATTTCCGAGATGCAGTAAAACCATGCTTTTTTCCAATCATATGCATTTGAGCCTTGGGGTAGGATACCAAAAAAGAAATGACAGAAAAAATACAGTCATCAAAGCTAATATGATTGGTACTAACCAACGGCTGCACTTGGGCGTAGAAACTGTTGGTGAACTCCATAGGGCTTTCCCTTTTATTCAAGCGAATACCCATGCGTGATTGTTTTTGGTTGGCCAGGGTTTGATTTCGCTGAATTCTTGAATTAAGGCTGTATAGACCTGTTCCCAGGTGTAGAACTTCTTCAGATGAGGATTTATGATCTCTTGGGCAGCGCTGTCAAAGCAGGAGTGAATATGCTTCACCTTCTGTCAGTTGGTGGCCTCCTCCATGGAACTCTCATATGCGTACAGAAAGGATGCGATACTTTCCTGGCCAGGGGTGAACCTTTCTTTAAAACTAGGTTTAAAGTTAGTTTCAAGAGGAGTGAAGAGGGTGTTAACGCTAGAAACGGGTGCAGGCTCAGAGATCTTAGTCTCTGCATAGTTGCGGGAGACCAGCTGGTCTAACATCATCTTAGGTCCTTATGGTCCTATTGGATATTATCCAATTTTAGTTGAGGGAGGAAACATAAGCCTTATCTGCGAACTGCTCTTTTAGGGATTGAATGTCAGCGCCTTGAAGGTGAAGCTGATTCTTAAGGATGTTCAAATGGGTCTCAAACCCTTGACAAGTTTGCTCAATCTGAGAGATGCAGATATTGGTAAGCTTGGTGAAGGCGCTAAAGGATCCGTTTCTTCTGAAAAAATTCCTCAATGGAGACCCTAGGGTCAAAGGGGACTCCATCTACTCAGAGTTTGCATCCCTGAGCTACATTCTAAATTTGATCATGTAAGGTGGACAAAGCTGCCAACATGTATGTTGGGGTATGAGATGATGACAAGCTATAATCTCTGCTCCTGAATCAAGCCTCAAACAATTGACTCTCACACTGGTGTCAACGGAACCTTATCCTGAAAGCATTAAAACCAGATTTGATTAGTAAGCATCGCACAGATGAGAATTGATGAAATCACCCTTTAGGATTCCCATCCCCGCTTCCCAAATCACAAGAGGTTCTGCCCCCACCTTGCGGTCTTGAGGGAGAAACAGTACAATGAGGGCACCGTCCAGGTGGTCAATCCAGAATGCAGTAAAAGATCCTAATCTCATGGGGCCAAAAAGGTCCCTAAGGCACCATGTCTCCATGCGCCCTATAAATATTGGCGCTTTCTAACACAATATAGTAGTCTATATACCTCCATCTTATCAGTTTTTGACTTCTCTTCTTAATTTTCAGCTTTAAGTCCTTTTTCAGACTTCAGAGACATTTAAAAGAAAAGTTGTTTCAAGAGAATTGGTGCTAACTACAGGGGTCTCTGAGCTATCTTTAGTGAAAACATCTATCACAAATAATGGAGATTAATTACAGTCTCAAAGATTAATCTTCTGATCAGTTGAGAAGCGTTGCTCGATGGATTAGTACCTCACAGTATAAAGTGCTGCCCACGCAGCCTGAGAGTCTAGATTTCCAGAACAAATTCCAGTTTTCACTGCCCTCAGTTGATGGGAACCAATATGAACTTCAGTATGAGAGTCTTAACGACATTGTCCAACAGTTAATAAATGGCATCTACTACATGGGCGCCTAAGCCAGCTGCTCCCGCGCCTATTCTGTGCCCTCTACCATGCGGAACTCTATATTTTGGCCCAGCTTTTTATAAGAGAACTTACCCCGGGAACCAAATGCTACCCTTTTACTTTTTTCACCCGGCTATTAATCACCTTCTCCAGTTATTTGGGTTGCATTATCATGAAATCTCCTGACAACTTCAGCTCACCCAAACCTTATAAACTCATGTCATCAACATTTACAACGCGGCCTCCTCCTTTTTCCACAACAGCTGCGAGTACATTATCAATAACTGACAATTAATCAACGAGGCCTGAGGCCAAATCATGGTGTTAGATAGCAGGTTCTCTGGCTACCTCAAGGACCATCTGCGTCAAAATATTAAACTACTCAAAGCTGCATTGAACCAGCACCTCCACCAAGTTGAGGATCTTTTATGGACCCTGCAACAACACTGTCAGGAGCTGGACTCTCACAATTACACCTCAGGGAGTGAAGGACCTGAAAGTCCTAGAGGGCCCAAAGGCCCCAAAGAACTTGAGGGACCTAAAGGACTGAAAGGCTTTTCGTGGACCTTAAGGGCCTCAGGCCCCGCAGCGACTACTCCCAGAGACCATGACGACCCTTACAAAAGGGTGTAAGCAGCCTTGGTTGCCTTATGAAATCAAATTTAGAATGTAGCTTAGGGATGCAAACTCTGAGTGGACAGAGTCCCCCTTTACCCTAGAATCTCTATTGAGGCATTGTTGGACGAAATGAACAACGTTAGCGCCTTCAACAAGCTTACTGATAGCCACATCTCTCAGCTTGAACAAACTTATTGAAGGTTCAAAACCTGTTTTGCCACCCTTGAGAGTCAACTTGCCTTCAAGGAGCTTAGATTCAATCTTTAAAAGATCAGTTCACGAATAAAGCTTATGTTTCCTCCGTCAACTAAAAATGGGATGATATCCAAGAGGCCTCAAGGGCCTAAGATGATCTTAGTCATCAGTTCTCCCGAAAATATGCATAGACCAAGATATCTGAGCCTGCACCCAACCCTGGCGTTAACACCCTCTCCACTCCTCTTGAAACTAACTTTAACCCTAGTTTTAAAGAAAGGTTCACCCCTGTCCAGGAAAGTATCGCATCCTTTCTGTACGCATATGAGAGTTCCATGGAGGAGGCCACCAACTGACAGAAGGTGAAGCATATTCACTCCTGCTTTGACAGCGCTGCCCAAGAGATAATAACTCCTCATCTGAAGAAGTGCTACACCTGGGAACAGGTCTATACAGCCTTAATTCAAGAATAGAACGAAATCAAACCTTGGCCAACCAAAAACAACCACGCATGGGTATTCGCTTGAATAAAAGGGAAAGCCCTATGGAGTTCACCAACAGTTTCTACGCCCAAGTGCAGCCGTTGGTTAGTACCAATCATATTAACTTTGATGACTGTATTTTTGCTGTCATTTATTTTTTGGTATCCTACCCCAAGGCTCAAATGCATATGATTGGAAAAAAGCATGTTTTACTGCATCTCGGAAATCAAGGAAGCACTCAATGAGTACCTGCATTTGCCCTGCGCTCCAAGGCTACCTCTTTGGGTCCCTCCAACCTTCCTTAAGTCCATGTAGTTGAGAACCAGAATAATTCTTGACCTCAATGCACTTACTGCATCGGTTTCAGAAACAGCGTCAAGATCTTCTGGAAACGACTTTCTGAGGAGGTAGGAAAAGGGTTGTCAGCATGAAGGACAAAGCGCTCCATGCTGACATCCCTACCACTACTCAAGAATCCTCCATAACCTTGAACGATCCTGGAGCTTATATACCTGAAAAAGAAGTTTCAGTACCCATCAATAAAAAATAAATTGATACCGCTTACTCTTCTTCCAATGACTCTCCCATGTTTTACACGCTATCTCCCCAGTTTGGAAGTCTGGATACCAACATTGCAGTTTGAGTTCATAAGATTCTATTACTAGCTATAGTTGACAGTGGCTACCACATGAACGTTATATCATCCAAGTTAATGAAGTGCATAAAGATTTCTCCAGACTTACCCCACTATATTTAGTAAAGCATGGCTGATTTGCAGTGTACTCAATTCATAGGGGCCAATTCTTCCTTAAATATTCAATTTTGAAAGTTCATTGTAAATACCCCCACCATCATGCTAGATAACCCTAGCAATGACTTGTCCTTGGTTAAAGTTCCTTCAAGAATATTTAGCATTAATCCATACAATGACAATTATCTTCCATACTAGGGCATCAAATTCATTTAATCTTTGCAAGCCCCGTGACTCTAAGACGGAGGTCAAGGCCTGTGTCTGCCTACTGATGAGTAAGGGCAGAAATAATCAGTATGAATATCACATAAGATGCTCTCAGGTCTGATCCCCCTCTGCTGTTGATGGACAAGAAGGCATTCCTATCTACTTTGCCTAGGGCAGCTATGATACCTCCAAAGTCCCAAGTCATTGCTGACACTCAGGCTCATGTTATCATCCCCTCCAGATACCTGCTATAAATCTTAGGAATTTACTCCCAGCCGCCAAGGAGCTGCTAACCTGTCCAGGAATTCTAGATTAAGCTTATGCCAGGTATAAGAGTATTTTTGGCTAACCTTACTAACAAACCCAATGTAGTAGGCCCAAACTGTCCCGCTGACTATGTCCACCTCCTACCAGTAGTCTGTTGACAATGTCCATAGTTTTTGGAGCCTAAGGGACTTTGGGTTAAAAATGCCCCATCAGTGGCCCAGTTTTACACCAGTATTTTAAAGGATCTTGCTGAAGACTAACAGCGCAAAGTTCAAGAATTTTTGGAGGAGTACTTAAACCTATTTTTGGCCTTGACCTATGACTTCATGAGAATGAAGGGAGTCCTACATCATGTGGAGACTGGGGACTCTCCACCCTTCCAGTCCCAACCTTACCAAAAGAGCAAGTTGGAAGAAGTCCAGGTGGCGATGGAGCTCAGACAACTACTTAAAGCCGGACTCCTAGTGACTTTGCGCAGCCCTTAGGCCTCTCCTCTCCTGCTGGTTCAGAAGAATGATTGCAGCCACTGGGTGGTGATGGACTATTGACAGCCCAACTTCATTACCAAGAAGAACAGTTATCCCCTGTTCCAAATTGATGGCTCCCTTTTTGATTGATCGCTGGATTGCAGTACTTTTCCACAATGGACCTTTCCTGTGGGTATTGGCAAGTGGAGCTCGTCCCTGAACATTGATCCAAGTTTGCATAATAGCCAGGAAAGAAATATTTGAGGTCACTATGATAACCCAGGCCCTCTGTAACACGCCGGCCACTTTCCAACGCACAATGGATGGGATCCTTTGGGGACTTGAAACATCTTGTTTCCTTATCTACCAAGACAATACTTTTTTCTCATGTTCCTTTAATGGACACCTCTAGCATATTAGGGAAATCTTCAATCAGCTCTGGAAGGATTCTATAAAGATAAAACCTTCAAAATGCTCTTTATTACAGTTTCAAATGAAGTTTCTGGGACATAAAGTTTCAAAGGATGGTGTAAAAATTTATGGGTCTGGTTATTATTGGCCAATAACCCCTATAAACTTATTACTTGCACAGGTTTGGTTATGTGCAATTATTCCGCGTTGTATTGTTGTTGATATTATTGGCTATAATAGTATGACGACTATTATCCATAGTTGAATGGAATTATTAGATCTCAGCCCAATGCTCAGACAAGTATTTCCTTCCAAAATACTTGAGTTATCTTGAAATAGGAATTTTTTCCCTTGTGTCAGACATTTGCCCTCACAGCTGAACAAGAATAATGTTTTAGGTTAATTTCAGCTGAAAAAAGGAAAATGTCAGCCATTTGCAATTATCTGAGGATTTTAAAAGTGATTCCCACAATAATAATACTAATGCTATCAAAATTTTTGGCCAAAAGTCCCTGGCTGACTCTTTAAGGAACCTAATTAATTGGGTAACACTAGTTCAAAACCTCTATGGGCACTGTACATAAAATCCCCCGGTTTGTATTACTCTGACCTCACCACGAACTTTGGGGCTACCATCAGAAGGCACTCCCTACACCACCTCAAAGTCCTTCAACACACCTAAGCGGGGACCCCCCCCTTTTTATAGGCCTGGTGGGGGTCCCCCAAGGTGCAAGAAATTTCTTGGGCGGTGATTGGCTAAATCTCATAAAAATGTTACCTCATGGGTATGTTCTAGCTAATCACAATTTATGCTCCTTTACTCCGCTGCCCTGAAGTGAGTTCCTGAGTTATAATATGTTGTTCCTGCATATTTTCTAATTTATACTCATGTACGCTATTCAAAACATATCACTAAAATTCCCCTCAACCCTCAAAGTACTTTAAATACAATATAATAAAATATTGAGGGTCGTCATTTTTACCCTGGTTGCGCCTAAAAAAATTGATAAAAAACTCAATTTTTATCAGCGTTTTATTGTAACTTTTTATAATATTTTTGTGGAATCCAGTAGGCGTCTAGCACCAGCGAGCACAAATAAACTGGATTTTAACACCTTTTACCGTCTAACCCAATCTTCTATGAGATTCCCCTGTGACAGTTTCTCCAGTTTGACACACAGTTGGAAGCAATCCCTGATTTGTTTCCTCTTCTTATCTGGATTACTCGCTTAGATACTTACTCTTTTTTAAAAAGAGTCTCCTTATTATCTCACATAGCAAAATATCCCTGAGAAAGATTAGAACAATGAAAGCTAATAAAGTTTACTACTTATAACTATATACTGGATAAAAAGTTATTTTTTATTGGTAAATTATAGAGAATTTAAAGTGGGGGATTCAGCGCTCAACCCTCTGTTGACACCTCTTCAATGAAACAGCAGCCTTTACCATTGAATCACCCATCCTTGTCTCAGCAGCGATGGTCTTCTCCATCCTGGCTAGGATTCTACTGTTGGACATCCTTGGGACCTAAAACGGAAAGAGTCAGAAAACATGTCCCTAATGTTTTCCTCTTGATCCAAGAAAACCAACCATATCTGGCTAGTGACCTGCTTAGGTAATGGGACTTGTTATCTATGAAGGCAAGTCACAAACCAACTTATTAGTTCATTAGTTGCAGGCGGCATCACTCAAGTTGCAACTTACTACTTACATTCCCAATCAGTCAGAGATGAAACCTGAACAATCCCAATTAGTACAACTGATAGTTAATAACTATCAGATGACCATCTAGTACTAAAAAAATAACTATCAGATGCCCCTATATTGTAGGCAACTCTGCCTGTCAAGATCTTAAGCATTCGTCCAGATCAATCCCAAACGGATCTGATCAGGCAAATAACTAAAATCCTCCAAACATAGTTACTCTAAAATCAGAGTCACCCAATTTCCAATTCACCTTGCATTAGGGAATTATCCCCTAGAGATTCCTAGTAATCTAGCAGGCTGGGAATATGGGCAAAAAATCCCAACAAATGGTATCCAGCTTATACCAAATAAAGTTGACGCCATAGAAAAGATGTCATGCCCCAGAGCTTAAGAGATATACAGGTGTTCCTTTGTCTGATGGGCTATTATCATCAGTTTATCCCTTGTTTTCTGACTTATATGAGCCTTTATTTACCTCCTTCAAAAGAACTTGCTATATGAATGGCGTCCTGAACAAGAGCATGCTTTTAATGCGTTGAGAACTGCTTTATGTATAATACTATTTTAGTCCACTCACGTTTTGACCAACCCTTCTTGTTGTCATGGATGTGAGTGATGTTGCCGTTGGGGCTATCCTGGCCCAGCCTGATGAAAAATCAAGGTCAACTATCCAGTGGCCTATTTTAGCTAGACACTCATTAATGTCAAATGGAACTACAGCGTTACTGAGAGGGAGTGCATGGACGTCTTGCTAGCCATTACACATTTTTGGCCCTATCTCAACACACTTTATCATTGTCACCGACCTTTCCTCGCTCCAGTGGCTCCAGCAGATGAAGGACCCAGATGGGCGTTGAACCAGGTGGGCCTTATGACTGAAGAGCTATTATTTCACCACTTTTCATTTCTCAGCGCAATCCAACAAAATACCGATGGCCTCTCCAAGATGCTGGTGCTAGAAGCTTTGACTCCCAAGGAGGACCAACTGTATGATCTGATTGGAAGACCTGAGAGTTAGGAGTTTGAAACTGCTGAAGTCCAAGCTGAGCTTCTAAAGAAGACCCAAGACACTCAAATCAAGGAAGGGCTGCTCTACAAGAGGGTCAATAGAAATGGCTCTCTTATGTTCACCCCTCTTCCTGAAAATTGAAGTCATCCTAGAGGGCCATGCCACTGTGGGACACATGGCATTTTTGAAGACTCACGAATAGCTGAAGTCACGATGTTACTGGGACCAAATGGTAGAGACCATTCATGAGGTCTTGTAAACATGTATGACTTGCAAATCCAAAGACTGAGCCAATTTGCAACTTTAAAACTCAGTTACCCTAAAGGGAACCTTCAGCATCATTAGCATCGATGTGATAGGCCCTCTCCCCACTGGATTTCATGGCCATGAATATCCTCCTAGCCGTGGACCACCTGACCAATTGGGTTAAATCAATCTCAGTCCCTGCTGCTCCTGCAAAGGCTTTGTCTCTCCTCCTTATTCGATCCATTTTCACCCAGCATGTATTCTCACAGATTTTACTTATGGACAATGGGTTAAATTCACCTAACAGTTAGTCCAAAAATTTACTTTACTTTTCGGCACTAACCAAAGTTTCGCCGCCCCTTACAAACCATCAACTAATGGGTCAGTGAAACGCGCTAATGGTGCCCTTGTCTCCATTTTAAATAAGATGGCTGCCTCTGACCCTGCCCGTTGAAATCATAATCTACCCTGCGCGTTGCTTGCCTACCAAATAAGCTACCATAAAGTTGTTAAAATGTCTCCCTTTGAAGCTCTATATGGATGTGCTCTTCAGTTCCCAAATAGCATGCAAACTTTGCTAATACTCTGCTCCTGAGAACTCTTATTTACCTATGAGGGCCTTAGCTGATGAAATTTTCCAGCTTCAAGCCCTAGCCATACAAGGCTTTGTCACCACCACTAAAAGGAAGATATACCAATTTAATGTTGGCTGACCCTCCTTACCTATTTTAATTAGGTTTTCATTCTCTTTTATCACCATTCATCCGGAGGTCAACAGAATAAGCTTGACGTTATTTGGGCCATACCTTATAAGGTCATTCACAAGGTGAACTCTGAGTACTTCATTCCTGACTTCAATCAGGGGTCAGTGGTGAATTGAGTGCATGGCTGGTTCATCCAGCCCTATATCCCCCTCTGACAGGAACTTGAGAGGGGCGTTGTTGGTATTTAAGATTATGAGCAAAGCTAAAATCCTTGCTCCTGAATTGAGACTCACTTATCAACTCTTAAACTAATGCAAATGGACCCAATCTTGAAGGCATCAAAAGCGGATCTAATCAGGAAGCATCACACTTATGAAAGTCGATGGAATCACCTTTAGATTCCCATCTCTTCTTCCAGAATCACAAGAGGCGCTTCCCTACCACTGCATTCATGAGGACGACACAGTACAATGAGGGCACCATCCAAGAAGTCAATACAAAAGGCAATAAAAGATCCTGATCTCAAAGGGCTACGAAGGTCCTTAAGACACCATGTCCTCATGCGTCCTATAAATACTGTTGCTTTCTAACACAATAAAGTAGTCTATATCCCTTCCATCTTTTCGTTTTTTTCCTCTCCATAAATTTTCAACTTTAAGATCATATTAGGACTTTGGTGACAGTTTTGATAATTATTACGCCAAAGAACCTTTTTTGCCAAGGCTTGACAGGGTCTCCAGGGGTAGTTACCATGGGGCCTGAAGGCCTCAAGTTCCACGGGGACCTTCAGGTCCTTCAAGTCCCTCACATCCTTTGGGTCCTTCACGACCTCTAGGCCCTTAAGGTCCACTCCCAGAGGTGTAGTCACGAGAGGGCAGCTCCCGATAGTTTTTTTTGCAGGGTCTGTACCAGATATTCAACTTGGTGGAGGCGCTGGTTCCAAGATGCCTTGAGTAGTTTAATATTCTGACGCGGCTGGTCCTTGAGGTAGCCAGAGAACCTGCTAGCCAACACCATGATTTGGCATCAGGCTTCGTTGATTTATCATCAATTATCCATAATGTCCTTGCAGTTTTCATGGGCTAAAGGGGAGGCCGCATTTTAAAATCTGATGACATGGGAGTGTAAAGTTTGGGTGAACCCAAGTTTTCAGGAGACTTCATGATGGTGCAATCCAAATAACTGGATAAGGTGATTAATAGCCGGTGGAACGAAGTTCTAAAGGTAGCATTTGGTTCCCAGTTTAAGTTCTCCCTCTGGAATCTGGGCCGAAGTATAGAGTTTCTGCATGATAAAGGGCAGGGAGGAGGTGTGGGAGTGGTTGGACTAGGCACCCATGTAGTAGATGCCATTTATTAACTGTTGGACATTGTCGTCAAGGCTCTCATACTGAAGTTCATATTGATTTCCATAAACTGAGGGCAGGGAGAACTGGAACTTGGCCTGGAATTCTAGATTCTCAACTGCGTGGTCAGCACTTCATACTGCGAGGTAATAATCCATCAAGCAAAGCTTTTTGACGAAAACCAGATTGATCTTCATGACTGCTAATATTCTCCATTATCAATGATAGTTGTTTTCACTTAGGACATCACAAAGTCCCTGTAGTGAGCACCACTTATCTATATGTAACAGTTCTCTTGACTATCATTGAAGTCTGAAAATGGGCTCAAAACTGAAAATTAGAGGAGATGTCAAAAAATGAAAAGATGAGGAATTATAGACTACTTTATTGTATTAGAAAACGTTAATATCTATAGGCGCATTGGGACATGGTGCCTCAGGAACCTTTGTATCCCTGTGAGTTCAGGATTGTTTATTGCCTTCCAAATCAAACTCCTGAATGGTGCCCTCATAGTACTGTGTTACCTCTAACTACAGCGGTGGGGGCAGCACCTCTCATGATTTGGGAAGCGGGGATGGTATTCCTAAAGGTGATTCTATCAATTCTTATACACTTGATGCTTCCTAGTTAAATCTAGTTTTGGTGCTGTAAAATTTTACTTGGATTGGTTATTATTGGCAGATAACCATAATAAACTTTTTACTGCAAAGGTTTGGTTCTTGTGCACTTAGTCCGCATTATATAGTATATGATATTATCAGTTGATAATAGTTTGATGACTATTATCTGTAATTGAGTGAAATTCTTATATATCGGCCCAACGCTTGTCCAGTATTCCTGCTTGAAACACTTGAGATGTCATGTTCTAGGGATTCATTCCCTCAATCTGTCCAACCTGATCTTCTCTGAGTTTCCCTAGTGACAATCTCTTTGGTCCAACACAAAGTCAACAGCAATCCCCAATTGTTTCTCCTTCTTCTCTAGATCCCCGCTCAGATCTTTACTCTTTTCCTTAAGAGTCTAATTATCGCACACAGCAATATCATCCTTGAGAAGAATAGAACAATTAAAAGCTGATGATAGTTTACTACTTAAACTATATACCAGATGAAAACTATAGAACCATATATTTAATTGTTCTGGGAAATCCTGTTTTATCATCTGTTTTTTATTATGAGCGAATTCTAGGGAATTTACAGTGGAGGATTAGGTCATCTAACCCTCAGTTGATACCTCTTTGATGAAACAGCAGCCGTTGCCATTAATCACCCATCCTCATCTCAGCAGCAATGTTCTTCCCCATCCTGGCTATGATTCCATCATTGGACATCCTTGAGACCTAAATGGAAAGAGTTGGAAAGCATGTCCCTAACGTTTACCTCTCAATTCAAGTGAGCCAACCATATTTGGCTAGCGACCTGCTTAGGTATTGGGACTTATTACCCATTAAGTCAGGTCATGCACCAACTGATTGATTTGCTAGTTGCAGGTGGCATCACTCGCCTCACAATTTTCTACTCATTCCAAATTAGTCAGTGATGAAACCTGACTGATCCCAATCGGTACACCTGATAGTTAACCATATCAGATGCCCCTTTTCTGTTGGCAACTCCGCCCAATGAGATCATAAGTATTCATCTGGATTGATCCCCGATGGATATGACTAGGGGAATATCCTAAAATCCCCCAAACGTAATATTTCCAAAACTCAGGTCAACCAATTCATAATTCACCTCGCCTTAAGAATTATCTTCCTAGCGATTTCTGGTAATCTAGCAGGCTGAGAATATGGGCAAAAAATCCAACAGGTGCCTTCAGGATAGGGTTCCATTCACGTTGGTTCAAGAGTTGATTGAGTGAATCTCAACTTTGGAGCAGGAATATTGACTTACTCATCATCTCAAATCCTGACATTTTACATGTCACTTTTTTGAAAAATATGAGACAATCCTCAACATTCTTAAGTTTATTCCAGTTATATATTAGGTTTTAAAAATCTCATAATAGGTAGTGAGGCAATTTCAGCTCTTATGGAGGTCTCTTTGACGTGCTTAAGATGTTTTCATAGATTGTGAACTTCTAATTCCAGGTACTGAGTCATGAACAGATTGTATTCTCCTCCATCAACAGGAGCTCAAAGGAATCAACTCCATGATATAATTTCATATCCACGTAATCATTGAACTGCTCATGAGAACTCTCATGATCATAACTAGGGCTTGATGCTGCCACCCCTGTAGTGAGCACCATAGTCAGCACATGACTCTGGCTCACTTAACATGTGAGTCTGACTCGCTGCTCAGGGGGTCTACTCTGCGCAGATTAGGCACCAGATAACCTTCACATATGTCATAAGCATACTCATAGAGAAAATTCGCCTCTGATTATACCCTTTATACTAATAATCTCTTTAGTAAACTGTTCGCGCCCACGGCAAATATCTTGTTGACACTCTTAGACATGTTCATTTTATGTTGGCCCTCAAAACTTGACAGAAGCCAACCAACCTCTCCCTTGGAAGTTTGTCCCCAAAGTATTTGTGAAAGAGAGTGTCCTTGTTCAAACATATCAGATACCAGACTGTTTACTATTCTATGGAATGGCTAATCCCAGAATGGATACTGGTAATTAGTTTACTTAAACCACTATAAGTGAATATAAAAGGATAAAACTGAGATTCTGTGGAAAAGTTAAAAAGAAAATATGTGAAGTATATTATACTCTAAGGTAAATTTAAGATAGAAAAATAAATAAATATTAGAAAAAAAAGTTGAAAAACGGGTTTGATATGGGGATTTACAGGATCCCCTAGTTAGATGGCGTCTAACTGCTGACTTAGTGGCTTCATCCATATAAGCCAGTTCCTGTAGCTGTGAGCTCCTTTTTGTGGGTGAATATCACTGAACCTGGATGTCCAAGGACCCTTTAATCCATCCCTGCTTTTGGGTTTTAGACGATTGTATCTCTTCCAATATTGATTAATTACCAAATTTGGTAATGCTCTGGCTAGCTTCATGATTAAATGATGGTGCTCCTACATTATCCCTCAGGTCAGTTTAGAGCAACTATTAAAATAAGTTGGTTTCTTGATTTGGGGATATTGATCTTTGAGCTTCAAAAGCTCTTGTCAGAATAATTTTGTTGGTCATTTGTTGCATCTTCAGCAGAACTCAAATTATTTTGGCCTTGAAGGTATAAAAAGGAGCCTATTATCATAATGATTTTAAGTGATGTTATAACTTTCATTTGCTGAGTCCCTTGAATTATCAGGGTGAAAATTACAGCTCATGACATCACTCTGCTACTGAGGAAAATTTCTTGGTTTGCTCAAATCTATATAAAGGGCACATTTGTCCTCATCTGTAGTGAGATGGTTGCCTGCACCTTCGCCAGTTTGAATTTGAGCTCTATTCATTTCACTGGTCAAGGAATGATCTACTGAACTGTTTGCAGCCTCATCCATGACAGCAGTTTTTTTTGGTTTATGTATTACTATATAAATTTTTACAAGAAGTAAAATTTTAGAAACTTAAATATATTAGTTTATTATTATGTTCATAACTGAAATAGAGCCTGCGTCTTTCTTAATACTAATCTTTGTGGATCAATTAAGCTAAAATTTCTAATAAGCAAAATAGTATCTTATAGCACTGATTTAAGTTTTAATATCAGAGTTTGTGGGAGCTATACTAACTTTAAATGATCTGGATCAAAATTTATTTTAGCTAGAATTTTTTCAATCAACTAGTAGTAAATGCAACCCAGGTTAATTTGGTCTTAACTATAATAATTAGAGAAAAAACAGGAATTTGGGTAAGCATTCTTTTTAACTTTTAAGTTACTCTTTTTTATTTATAACTGTTTTATCTGAAACATATTCTACACCTCTGTGACAAGTATTTCATTTTAATATGTACAGCTAGTAATTTAGTATGATTGTTGATTTGATAGGTTCAAAGGCTTTCCAAGCAGTTGATGCTAGTATTTATAATTTGTTATCTACTTGTCACCATAGTAATAAATTCCGGTTTCTAATAAAATGGCTTTTACATTAACTACCACATTATTTTATATATGAGATATTATTAGTTGATTACCCCTGTTTATGAAATATGAATATAAACTTAAAACCTGTTTTTTACCAGAAGATCTAATATGATTTTAAGAGTTACACTGATTATCTCCATCCCTGATAAACAAGCAACAAATTGCCAAGGCTTTGAAGTAATGAAGCTTCTTGTATTCTATTAGATACATTTATCTTAGCTCAAATAATATATCTGTTTGAGGCATGCTGACCAGGGGATGGGTATTACTAAAAGCTTGAAAAATAGCAAACTAAAAATAAAGATAATAAACTGAAATGTTCAAAATGAATGTTATGGAATGATAAAAGGAATTAACACAAACTAGGTATGAAATGGAGCACCACTATTTAACCATGGTGGAGGGGGGATTAGTTGGCTCACTTTGCCATCCATGAAGGTATATGGGAGGGTTCAGCATAAGGTTGAGAACAAATACATGGGGGTATCTGAGGTATGTGGTTTACTTTTGTTCAACAGGTAAACTCACAACTGATCAAACAATAGGGCTATAATCAACTCAGCCAGGTCATTATCAACTTGGAGACATGCCTCAAGAATGGTGAAGGTGGTTAGGTTATTACGATTATTCTGGATTTTGGGCTAAACTTAGCCATGATATTAACTTGTTCAATTAATTTGTTGGCAGCTTAGTAAAGTAAATTGATTTTGCGCTTAGCTGTGGCAGTAAATTTGGGAGGGAAGGTTGAGGCTAGACCATCTATCAGCAGTGCAATTGAACTTTGAACTGCCTTCTGGAGGGTTTAACAATTTGGAGGAGACTGCCTCATTGGTGAGCTGATGAAACTCAGGAACATCGTGGCATGAGATTGTGGGGTATAATGACATAAGGGGAATCGAGCATTATAATCCACCTATAAAAATGCTTGAGTTGTATCAGTTTATCTGTTTTAAGAGCTGGGCCACCATTTTTGGTAAACTCAGCTATTAAGGCCTAAGGTTTTTGGTTGTAGCAAATTTGATTATTAGCATAAGGTTGGGTAGTGGATAATAGAGAAAGCTTAGGAACAAATCATATTACAAGTTGCCTCATGATTGGCTGGGGCATATTTGGTTCTGGGTTGGAGAGGGGCCTATTGGCTGATTTAGAAACAGGTGCAAACCCTTACTTTAAAAAGCTGATGTATGATTCTACCTCAGGCAAAAGTATTGCAGAGTTGGTGTTAGCTTGATCATTGGAGTTGGTAGGATCAACTGTGTAGAATATAAGGGAGGGTAATTTGAGTTTTGAGTGATCCAACTTGAAACAGGATGGGAAAATAGGCTGCCTACCCTTCACACAGGCTCAGAAAGGATGGTTAGGGAAGAGTGGATAATTACAGAAGGGGGAAGCAAAATGTGATTATAATTATATGTGGGCAGATTGTTGCATATGCATGAGGTCCAACTAGATGGGTGCCCCATTTGAGACTCCAAATTGTAAGATGGGGTCAGAACCATAGGCAGCCAAACTGACCATCAGCTCCTTGTGGAATATTTTAGGGGAAGTTGGGTGGGCAAACCAACAAATTGAACCAACATAGTGTCCTCCACTGGTAGCTGGGTACAATTTGTGGGGAATGGGGTGCCCTGAAATACCAGGGGCATAGTTAGATGCAGCCACAGTATCAACTTCATAGGTGAAGCATAAGTCAAAGTACCCCCTTGTAGGGGTAAAAGTTTATTCTGACAGATTTTATCACCACCTGGGTTAATTCAATAATTTTATCTATATATTAAAACAGTATATCATATTTGACTCAAAGGCTAATTGAATGTTGCTCTTGGAGAGTACATGGGGCTATGAGGCGCCACCTGAGTTTGTTTTATGTTGAAAATGACATCCTTCGGAGGAATAAACTAACCCAAGGATTTTGGTGGACTGGATGAACCAGTCCATATATATCTGACCTATTAGGCATAATATACTAGGAGGAGTTTAGATTTTGCCCCATATTGGTGCAGCAGGTGGTGGAGTTGGTGACATTGGTGTTATGTTGGCTTATTGGTTTAAAGTTATAAATTAACATTATAAAATTAAAACTTTTCTCAAAGCTGTATCAAGTGGAAAGATTTTTTTATCTCAGATTAAATCTAAAAACTTAGAAAAGTAGACCAGCTTGCTAAAAAGAATGTTAAGTATTAAGATAAAAACTATCTGATTGGATAAATTAATTTGGATTGGTTTAAATTTTAAACCATTATGAAATTAGATTTTATTGACCTGAATAAAGTAAAGGTATGATGAAGAGATTTATTAATTAGCTGCATCATCCTTGATAATCAGAGAATTCACAAATTCATTTTTTATTTATTTATCATTGGATAATTTATTTGTATACAATTTAGAAATTACTTTGGTTATCTCTGATCAGCTACTATATAAGCTAAGGGGTCATCAGCTTTATTTAAAACCCCATTAGCTTATCTAAAGAATTCATATTGCTGTAGATTTTATATTGTATTATAAATAAACTTTTAATTTTGTTGTAATCATCAAAAATTTAGTTTTAGTTGAATTGTCAAATCAATTTAATAGCACCAACCTATTAGCCAAATTTTAGTATATTGATTCCTGTTGGACAATTGCATCCCAGGCTTCAGAATAATAATGTTGTGGGTAAAACTCGGCCAAATAGAGGAAATGTCGGACATTTACAAGTCTGTGATAATGAGGAAATTGATTTTATTGATAATAACAATTTAGTCAGTTAAAAGACACTGGCCAAATCTTGGTGGAACCCTGCAATTGGGGTAACATGAGTTTGAATCCTCTACGGTCAACTAAATCAATAGCCAGCGGTCAGATTACTCTGACCACAAAGTGGACCATGGGGCATCCCTTGGATGGAACTCCCCCCACCATACCCAGGTCCATCCAAACACCTACGCGGGTACCTCCCCCTTTTATAGGCGTGGTGGGGGTCCCCCAAGGTGAAATAATTTTCTTAGATGAGGATTGGCTGAATATATTAAATTGTTACCTCATGGGTACATATTACCAAAAGCTAATTCCCCATCTATTGGTCAGCCTAAGTCAAGCAAGTTTTTTGGAGCTTTGATAGGCTTGAATCACATATTACTAATTCTGGAAATTCTCAAGACATACAAACGTCAAGCCTTGATGTTTTAAATACCTTTAACAATTTATTGATGTGAAACTCTCTTTTTCACCCCCACGCTGCACCAAAAAATATATAAATTTAATCTTTTCAGTATTTATCTATTTTCATCAATATTTAGATAAGTGGTGAGTGAAGCCTCCTCTTATATTGTTGGATTAGAGGTAAAATAAGCACCACTGAGCCTACTTCCAACCCTAAAATCCAACAATTCACATAAAAATATATTTATTATCTTTACATCTTATTTAAACTTTTAACTGCCTTATTTTGTTTAAGAAGGTATAGATTTTACCTTATGGTAAAAAGCTAAAGATCATGTCTATGTCTTAGCTGGGTATTTTTCATTATCTTCTATAACATTTTGTTTAAGGTAATGCTGTGATGTCATCACTGTGTTTAATCATTTAATCATTTATAAGAATAGAACTGAGATAGATTACTTAATTGATTGGTTAGATTAGCCTATATTAAAATGGTGAGTAACACTCAGATGGCTCATAGAGATATATTCAATATTAATTTTGAATTAATTTTTTATCAGTCAGTATTTAAAAAAAGCGATTTAAGAAGTCAACTTAAAAAGATTACTATATACAAAAGTATATAAGTTTCTATAATTTCTTCCAACCATGGGCCAAAAAACACAACATATTACAAAGATTTTTGTAAATAAGGAGAACCAATGCAGGGTGGTTCTCCTCATTTTGGCTCATATAAATTTAAATAAAAGTTATTTATTGAATATAATATAAAAATTTTTATTCATGTATTATGCGCTCCTATACCATCTATCCAATTATGATGAAACTTTAGTTAGTTGTGCGCACGCCCACTAAAATTTTTGATTTTATTAAACCCATTTTTTATAGTAAAGTAAAAAGCTATATATATGAGGTGAATTCTTATATGTTTTATTGTACTCAGTATTTTGTTATAGATAATCAGTTTGATATTCATTTGATTTTAAAGTTTCAATATTTTTTCCAAGCTGTTAGTAGTTTTAGGCTGATCGATAAACTTGATAGCTTTATTAATTAGATAGTGATTAGTTGAATAAATGATAAGTTGTTTTGGTAAGTTGTTGGTGATTTTTGGTTGTTTTGATAAGTTTAGTTTGGGGTTTACCAAGCAGTAAGGTGATTGGTTGCTTTGGTAAATTTGCTGGTTTTAGCTAAGTGGGTAGTGGTTTACCTATGAATAGCAGAGCTACCCAGTGTTGCTTGGGTTTATTTATGAGCTCATACTGCCAGCCTAAAGGCTGTGTCATCACTACACTCAAGTCACTTAGACCAACAGCTTTGCTGTTGCCCTCATGGCTGGCGAGCTATGTGCCACCACTATGCTTGGACCACTCAGACTAACAGCTTTACTGTTGCCCTCATGGATGGTGAGCTGGTTATCCTAAATCTACTTAATAACTACTTATTAGTCTATTATAATCTACTTAAAACTCTAACGCTTATTTTTGTTTGGTTTTAAGTGAGCATTTTTTTAATTATTTTGATATCTTCACCAATACTCAACTACTTGCTGAAATAGATTGAGCCTAATAGACTCAATGGTTTCAGATGTGAGTCAGTCAGTCTGTCAGTGTTGGTGTTTTATTAAGTGATATAAAATCCAAATAAAGAACTTAAATCAAATTGTTTGTTTATTAAAAACTGAGCAATGCTAGGTAAAACCACAATCTATCTATATATCAACAGAAAATTTAAAAACAAAACTTAATAATGAACGTGCAATAAGTTAGCCTAATCTATATCAAACCTAAAGCTAAACTTGGTGTAGAAGCACATAATTAAAAGCAAGGTGCATGATCTACTTATGTTTGGTATCAATTTAACCTTGGTAAGTGTAATGGTTGGAAACGTCCCAGTTTCCATTTTGCCAGCTTACCTTAGGTTCGACACAATTGATGTCAAATATCCAGCATGAGCTGGACTCTTGAGGTAGTAAGCCTCATAATTAGGGAAATTTAAAGTGAGGCAAAGATGAAATAAGGATGCGAGGTTGCAAACCCCAGATTTGCCTAATTATTCTTATTAAGTAAAAGCTGCGGATGAACATGATTCTGATAATTTGATGCCACGAGAACACCAATTAAAAGATAGGATTTTTGAGGGAGATCAAGCCCTGAAATCCCAAGTTTTTTAACGCAACAAAAACTCATTGTGCGCTGACCATCAGGTAAGAAAAGGTAAGGGTGGCCCCAAGGCCACCAGAGAAGCCCACATGAGATTGAGAATCAAGAGGGAGAGAGAATTCCAATTGAATTTCAGAATTGCACGGGCTTGACCTGAGAGTTAATCCTTCTGGAGCCTCACCCAAGCCATTGATTAGGCTCACAAGAGCCTAATCAATAATTCAGGCGGGCACAACCCTGCACCAAAACCCAACAAACACCAAAAATCTTTTTGAACAAATTGACTTGTATTTAGAAAATCTGAATCTGAATCAAAATGCAATAAAAGGATTAAAATCATTTTCTACATCACCCCCTGCTAAACAAGGGCCCCTCCCTGAAGAGGGGCCTGCAGCAGGAGGATGTCACAATGAGGGCTTTCTGGGGCAAGTTGCCTCAAGCACCAGGAAAATTATCCCAGAGAAATTCTGGGCCCATTATAGAAAAAAGATAAATGGCAAGAGCAAATCAGGACTGGGCTGCCAGAATCATCCCACCTGGCATGAGGAAGCACGCCCAGCACCTGGCTGTGGTGTGCCCCCATCCCATGTCCTAGTTTGCAATAGTCTTCCTATACCGACTAGGAAGGCGCTCTCTCCAACTGAAGTGTAGAAGGGACATGCTGTCCAGCGCGGCTGGACGACTGTCCCCTTTCCAGACGGACTGTTTGTCAATGAGTGAGCCCTGCTGGGCCAGGACCCCTTGGTGCCAACCAAATCCCTGGTGGAGGGAGGCCCCACCAGAATTTTGCACCAATAATCGCTTCAGGTCCAGGGGTTGGCCTTCAGTCACTGGCTCCCTCTGGTGCTGGTTACTCGACAACTAGGACCTGATGTGACCACTGAGGTTGGCTGAATGGTATCTGGTGGCGTGCTGGCTGTCATGGTTGGAAAATGACATCATCCTTGGAACCAACGTGAGATACAAAGCCGCATGCAGGGAGGCTAAGGAGTTGAAGTTAGCAGGCCTCCCTGACCTCAAGCATACCATAGTACAACTATGGGTGAAGGCAAAATATGCCCAAGTTGGTCCTATGGATGCAAGCAAAGTTTGGGCCTATATGAGAGCAGGAGCAAAAAAACAAACTAGCTTTATAATAGAGGAAAATGGTTCGCCTCAGTTTTTAGATGAACATGGACTCAAAACCCATTTGGTATTCAAAATTTCCAGCTCAAGTTGGCCGCTTCTAAAATCAAACACACAAGTTTGATCAATTACCCAGTATAGTGTAATGCCCAATGGAAGCATGCGCCTGTTGGTGCGTCTCAGCTTAGAATCACTTCCCTTGATTGATTGTTTTCCCAAAATTCTTTAAATTTCTTATGTTGAGACCAATATCTCCTGTTGGTCAATTTTCCTGATAAATAAACCTTTTGCTAAGTACACTGTTTATATTTATGCTATCTTGGTCTATCCTGTGCATGAACCTCTTTGTTGAGGTCTCGCACAATGTTAACCATTTAATTATAACTACAACAAATCTATCCACCCATGCACCGCTGGGCCGCTCTGGTTCCCTCCAACCTGAGGGGCACCTATTATCCCCTTTTACAAGCACCGCGTGTTGCCATTTTGGTTATTATCTTCCATGTTAGCCATATTATCCCTAAGTTATTATAGCTCTAGCTCCCTATGCTGGACTCTAATAACTTTAATATTGACTAGTGTCCTGGCGTTTGCCCTGTGCACCGTGCAACTCCACGCTGGAAACAGGAGATTTACAGACACTCTCCTTACATTAATTGACAAACTGCTTTATCTTACTTGCACAAACTTGTTCCATGTGGGACTTTCACAAAGTGTAAATGGTGTGCGCCAGCTGTGGGCTTCAGCCATGTTCAGCTGCACTACTGTTTCCCCCTCTTTATGAAGGTTGAAGCATCTTGGCGTTATTTTGACTGCCTCAAACTGGAAAGTACCCACCCTTCTTGCTTGTACCTGGTGGATGCGGACGTTTTGTGATCCAGAAGTCATGATTCACCAACTTTCCGCCAAAAATAATATTTTCAATTTGTATAAACAGGATTTACTTTAGCAGCATATTTGGATGATGATGGCAGAATCTTTAAAAATGGGCCTGGGGGTGAAGGCCTTGGATAATCTCTGGAAACCCGTTGCTGTAATGGGAATAGGTTCATTTACGACTAAAAACGCCTTTTTAAATGAAAAAACCATATATACCTCTGAACCATATTTGCTCTCTTATGGCTCAGAGATAGAACCTACTCCTGCCTATCAAACTACCCCAGAGAACCCCCGTTTGACCTCTTCTATGATTCGCAAAACACAGAAGTTTGAAAAAACTGCGTTTACAATATAAAAATGTGTATCCCCTGCTGAAGATATGGTGGGATATGTGGCCTCAGTAGTAAGATTGTCCAAATATACCTCTCCATTCTTTCATTTAAAAACATACCAGGGTGAAAGTTTAATGCTGGATGATGAGTTTGTTGGTGAAGTACGGCGTTTTCTGCCTTAAATGAAGACCATTTGGGTTGTTTTCTACTGAATGCTACCTTTTCATCCCCTTTAAGAAATTCAGCACCTATATTTTGGTGGATATTGGAACCACTGAAAACTTTATGGACCAAAGCCTAGCTGAATACCTTGAGCTGAGTTATGTACCAGGTGGTATGGTTAGAAGAGGGCTTCCCAAGATATTCCCACGCTGAAAATTCAGGGTTTAGTAGACTATCAAGTTGATAGCTATCATTTGTCTGACCACTTCCAATCTATCAAAAATACTCTTGTACCCCATTATATTTTGTGTAGATTGGTGGCAAAAGTTTGATGTCAGGACTAACTTGAAGGAAAATGCCCTATCTCTCACTCCAAAGAATGGTCACAAGTTGGTGGTACCTTTGGTTGAAGCCAACTTTCAGGGAGATTTGCCCCACTGGCCCAATATTCGCACTCTCAGTCTTGCCCCGTTGCTGAAGCCCTCTATTTAAGTTCTCCTAACTTTCTGTTTGAAGGGTTGGAATCTTTGTTTGATGCGGCTTCAGCTAACGCACTACACAAGCATTCTGAATTTGAATGTATATTCAAAATCACTGTGAATCTGAAGCGTATATCTTCCCCTATTTACCCATTAATTGTCCGGGAGGAAGAGGCTTTAGATGCGTAGGTTAAGAAGCAGTTAGCTAAAGGTGCTATTTTTTAATGTATCTCCCCTGTATGCTCCCCACTTCTCTTTGTGTAGAAGGCCAATGGATCTTTACGCCCTTGTGATGATTATGAGAACCTAAACAATGTTACTGTACCAGAGCTCCATCCCATCCCTTTGGAATCTCAGATTTCACGCTATGTATAGAAGGCTAAAGTCTTCTCCAAGCTGGATTGCCTCAATGTGTTCAACCAGATCCGGATTAAGAAGGGACAAGAGTGGTCAACCACATTTCAAACAACATAAGGATTTTCTAGTTTCAGGTCATGCTTTTGTGCTTAAGAATGCCCCTGCTATCTTTCAACGCCGCATTTATGCTGCTTTGAGGTACTTAGTTGGGTTTATGAGCGGTTGCCTACACGGATGATATATTGGTGTTTTCCATTGATTATGAGTCCTTTACAGTGCAATCTTGGCAAGTGGTGGAGATGATAAAGGCAGACAGCCTTACGCTGAAGATCAGCAAGTGTGAATTATTCAAGTCCCAGGTCAGTTTTCTGGGCAACGTCATGTTTGACCAAGGCCACTTGATAACTTCAGATAAAGAGAAGGTGATTCAAAAGTGGCCATCCCAACTTTGGCCAAAGAATTGAGGAGTTTTTGAGGATGTGTACGTTCCTTGAGAAATTCACACCAAATCATTATGAGGTAGCGGCGCACTTGTATAAGGCAAGTGGAGCAAAAGTACTTCAGCGGTCCCCAATTTTCAGGATGCCTTCTGTTAAAACCTTGGTCTTAGTTAGTTGCTCGCTTCTTCCCTAGATTTCAACTGCACAGATTCGTGGATACTTGCGTTGATTAATAATATGAACTGGGGCAATAATAGTATGAAGACTATTATTTTAGTTGATTGCCCTAAATCCACGTTGAGTGAAAAGTCCAACGCTAAACTGGTACTTCTTCCCTTTGAAGATATTCTGGTACTGGTATGGAACAGTTTCCATATTCTCTTTTCGCAGAGCCAAGCAGAGACTTGATAAAACCAACCTAAGGATATCTGAACCTTACACTCTATTCTTAAGAGTAATGTTAAAACAACCAATGTTAAAACAACTATGTTATTATCAAGTTTTTATCTGCTCTTATTAGGTAATAATTTGGGGCTTTTATAGTTAGAAGCAGCACAAAACTTTTCATCTGACCGCTGTGAATTATTTATGCTTCTATACTGGTTTGACCCTTAAGTGTTTGGCACTGAATCTCATAAGGTACCATTGCCTTGAGTTTTTTAGGCAGCATAATCCTCAGGTGTTCAGCAACCAAATAATTGTCATCAGGGACCCATAACCAATAGTTTTGGCCAATGAAGATTCTACTCTTCCTCTGGCATTTGAACGTTTTGGTAGTTTTCAATGACTCCAATCATTTCACTCTAAATGATTCCCTACAATTCAACTATTGGGTGTTGTTCCTATATCAAATTATTGCTTGATTTCGTCAGGAATGATGCCCAAAGATAGTTTCATCAGTTAGAAGCCTCAAATATCATTGGGGATGATGAATGATAATAATTCATTAGTCAGCCGCTGTTGCCAATCCTATATTATTATAACTTAATCAAATTTGTTAATTAGTTAAAAGGTTGGATTATGTGATCATCTGAAATTCCAACATATACCCCTCTTGGCCAGATTATCCAACAGAAGATAGAACCCTCAGGGATGGAAGCATTAACTTGAGTTTATGTTTAGTTTTTCATATTCTATGTCCTCAGCGGAGTGCAGCTCTGTCTGCTTTTAACACTCATAGGCTCTGCTCAGTTTTGATGAATTTGTATCCATGGTTGCTACCCATTTCCACCTCTTATTGAGCACGGTTCTCGCAACATCATGCTGCACCAGTCCCATCTTTGCATCTTTTGCAGAAAAATCAACTGGTCCACCTGTACAAACCCCAGGATGGGTCTTTTTAGCACTTTACCACCTGTACTAACCCCAGGACAAATTTCATTGGCACCTTTTTGATAGGGAACTATTCCAGCAGATCTAGTTTCAGCCCGTCCTGATCCTGTTAAACGCTTGAGACTCATGCTTATCACTATCTTTCCCTTCCTCCACGCTTGGTAGGTGGGAATATTGCTAGATGCATCACTGTTTAAAATAAAATCGGTTTTTTAATAGTTTTTTTAGTTTTTATATTTTTTATGCATTTTTCATTTCATCTTTTTTCATATTTATATTTAATCTTATTTATTTGAGGCAAGCCGACCAAGGGATGGACATTACCAAAACTAAAATTTACTAAAAACTAACGTAACTACTTGGTTCAAACAAAACGCCTTATGAGTGGATTGAGTGAAACGCTTTGAAAACTGACCAACCAGGTGGGCAGCGGAAGCCACTTATCCCTCCATGGTGGAAGGGGAGGGGGGTCATGGGGCTTATCTTTAGCAGCCTCTTCAGCAGCAGCTTCTTCCTCCCATAGTAGGGTGCATGTCACGGCTGTCAGTAATGGCGTTGGGGCATCTGCGGTATGTGATTCAATATCTCTAATTTTTGGAATTTTTGGAAATTGCCAGCTAGGTAAATGGCACTGAGATATTCAGTTAAAGCTTTTTCAGCTTTGATTTGGGCGTCTGGGAGTTTAACGAATGTGGCAATGTTGGTTCAGGTTATTTTTGCTTTTGGTCTCCATGCTATAGTTGCCACATTCTAGATAGCATCGTTTACATTTTTTAATACTGTTTCACCAATATTTTGCTTTTTGGAGTTAAGGTTGCAGGGATAACAGGAGGTGGAATTCCTCCTTTGAGTATCACTACTGATTTAGTAACAGCTTTACACAAGGGATGTCAATCTGGTGTTGCAGCTGCTTTGACTGCAAGCTGGTGATCACTGTGAAATGATTAGCATTTGGCTGTGGGGTATAAAGTTGATAGGGGTATTTAGCGTCCCATTCTGCATTACCAAACCACTCAATTTGCAGATATGGTTCTTTAATGAACTTACCTGATTCGTCAATTTCAGCCAATAATTCCCATGGGTTTTGGTTGAATTGGATTGGGGAATCAGAGTATAGTTGAGGTTCAGTCAATTAATTTGAGGAAGCATGGGATCAAACTGGGATCCAATCTGATGCTTGATTGGGGAAATTATTTATAGCATTGGGGTGAGGAGAAGGCTGATTGGCGGCTGCAGGTGCAGCTGCAGCAACAGGCTTTGGGGGTGGAGGAGGTAGGATTGTGCCCCATGTCAGAAATTGTACAGAGTGGGCAGTGGATTGGAGGTCGGTGGTTGAGTCATCTGATCCATCTGAAGTGGTTGAGAAGGGGCACTTGCGTTTTGAGTGGTCTAACTCGAAACATGATGGACAGATCATCCGCCCACCCTCGACGTGGGCCCAAAACAGATGGTCAGGTGCTGAGGGAATAACAGTGCACGGCAGAATTGCCACCACAATCTTATTAAAGTCAGGGCTTATTGTGGCATATGCTCAAGGCCCAGCAAGTCGTGTGGCCCCATTTGGGACCACAAATTGTAAGTTGGGGTTGGAGCCATAGGCTGCCAAACCATCCATCAGCTCCTGGTGGAGCACCACAGGGGGAGGTGGGTGGGCAAACCAGAAAACTGGACCACCAAAGTGATGTCCGCTGGGAGGTGAGTCCAAGTTGTGCGGAGAGGGGTGCCCTGGAATACCAGGGCACAGTTGCTGCAGTGGCAGAGTCAGCTTTGCAGGTGAAGCTGAGGTCAAAATACCCCTTGTAGGGGCAGAAATTGATAAAGCCAGTGGGTGTCATCACTGCCTGTGCCATTTTGATAATGGCTTGGTCATGGTATGGGAAAGGTTTCCCATATTAGACCCTTAGGCCATAGCGCATGTTGCTCTGGGGGAGCACTAGGGGAAGTGTGGTACTGCTTGGGTATGAGCAAAATGAACGTCTAGGTCCTTGGGCGGAACAAATTGGCTCATGGGTTTGGAGTGACTGGGTGAACCAGTCCTATCGCGTTTTCCTGCCAGATGGATAATGGCAGGGGGAGTTTCGCTGCTGCCCCACACTGGAGCAGCCAGCGGAGAATCTGAGGACATAGGAGAGAAACTACTATGGGCGAATTCAATTTGTTTTATAAAAGTTCATGTAATTTTGGTTGGAAAAATTACGCTGAGCAGAAAAAAGTTACTTTTATACGTAATCTTAAGCCCAATACTTTAAGTATTTTGTCTGGACCTAATGACTATTTGAATATCTTCAATATTTCTGATTGTATAGGCATCATTTGCCAACTTGATAATTTTGAACGGTCCCATCGATATGGCGTCCAACTGTTTTTCCTCCCAAACCCATGGGTATTGTAATAGACTACCCTATCACCCACATGGTATTCTTTCAACGTAGTTCAATTTTTGTCATCCATTTTCTTCAAGTTGATTCTTCTTTTTATTGTCTTTTCAAATTCCCAAGATTGTAATTCAATCAGGATATTAGCCAGTCTGTATAGATATTGTTCAGCACTCATCCCTGAAGATGGCTCTACTGCTGAATACAATATTGGTGGTAATGCAGCTTTCCACTCATAAAAATTTGAACAGCATTTTCTCAGTCATTGGTACATTGCATAAACCATGGGGCATTCTGGTCAGCTGGTATAGTCCTTGTGTGGTAAGTATTGCATATTTTTCCTGATCTTCTTTTTGGAAAACCAAATTGCAAATAGCCCAAAATCAGGTCCATAGCTTAAAAGTATTTTGCCTCCCCCAGATGATCAAGTGCATCGTTGATTTGAGGCAGTGGATAGGAGTTTGATTTGATCCTATTTTTTGGCATTATTTGCCAACTTGAAAGTTTGTTTAATTTAAGATCAACTGACTTCATCCACTATTATCTGGATTGATCGCCTCACATTTTTTCTCATTTAATGCATTTGGAATTCTCACAGTGGACCCAGTTGCAACCTGAGCTGGTCCTGCTGAGGCCTTTATTCCATGTAGATACTTGGCGGAACAGGTTCTCTTGCAGTGCTAGATAGTTCTGCATCAAGACTTCAAGGCCTTTTCCTGAATTTTGAGAAGTTTTAAATTCCTCTTGAGGAATCACAACATTCAAAAATCGTCATGATTTTTTTTCCGATTTTGTGTGGCAAATTGTCCAGTTGCTCTACATTTCTATAGTAGTTAGTTGATTTATCCTTCCACTTGGATCCATTGGGATTTTTCCCCATAACGACTTGATTCTGCTAAATACAACATTTTCATTACTCAATAAACTTCATTTTCTAATTCCACTATAGAGTAATCTTCCTCAATTAAATTTCAAGATAAAATTAATTGGGCGCATCAAAAGTTGCACCCAACATCTTCAGATGGTCCACCATCTGTGAGGTCATTATTTCAGTTACTAGATGTGCTGCCATAATACAATGCAATTTGCAGTAGGGTCAAAGTGCCACCTGCATGGCTATGCGTGCATCAAAGTCATTTAGCACTTTTGTTCATGCCAAGATCTGGGCTTCTTGGTAAAATTGGTTAAAAACTAGCCATGGTATCATCTTTGCATAATTGGATACCCATGAAATCAAGTTTACGATTTGCCATCTGAGTAGGACTTCCAAACTTCAACATAATGGCTGCTTTTGCTACCATGTACAAAAGTTGTCCCCATTGAGGTGAGGTAGCACCAGATTCTGGCAATCAATGTTAAGTCAGTTCATTACAGTCACCACTTTTTGACAGTCCACATAGTCAAACAAGTAATCTCAAATAGGCAGAAAAACGCCAGGGCGTTATTCTGGTGAAAGGTGGGCAATTTCAACATATACTTCAAAATTCCTCGGTTGCTCCTCTCATAGAAGATCCTGTTCAGCTACTCAATAAGCCATAGGAGTGGCTTCAGGAGTTCTGAAAAAGTAGTGAATGATTTGGCATTTTATAGGGCTAGGTTTTCCCATTTGGATTTTTGATGCCTTTTCTTTGGCTTCGTTCGCCTCAAATTTCTCTCACACACGTTTGTATTTTTCCAATTCCTCAATACACTTTTTTTACCATCTCCTCATGAAACCGCCAAATGCATTCTCGATCTGCTTCACATTTAGTTTTTTAGAATAGAATTTCTTTAATGAGTTTGCCCTCTTTCTGCTTCAAAGAGGCAACTTTCCTACATAGGTCATTATTCACTATTCCTAATTGTTCAATCATCTCTTCCGCCATGATCATATGCTTCTTAAGGTACTAACATTGGCTTGAGATGCATAGCTGAGCACATTTTGATTGAAAAGCCTGTAGTTCACCCAGAGCTTCCAAAGCTCTTTCTTATTGAACATCATTAAATTGGCTTTTGACAACTCAACTACCCCCTTTAGTAAGCACCAATGTTAAAATCTTGGGCTTGGTTGGTTGCTCGCTTCTGCCCTAGATTTTAACTGCACAGATTCGTGGATACTTGCGTTGATTAATATGAACTGGGGCAATAATAGTATGAAGACTATTATTTTAGTTGATTGCCCTAAATCCACGTTGAGTGAAAAGTCCAACGCTAAACTGGTACTTCTTCCTTTTGAAGATATTCTGGTACTGGTATGGAACAGTTTCCATATTCTCTTTTCGCAGAGCTAAGCAGAGACTTGATAAAACCAACCTAAGGATATCTGATCCTTACACTCTATTCTTAAGAGAAATTTAAAACAACCAATGTTAAAACAACTATGTTATTATCAAGTTTTTATCTGCTCTTATTAGGTAATAATTTGGGGCTTTTATAGTTAGAATCAGCACAAAACTTTTCATCTGACCGCTGTGAATTATTTATGCTTCTATACTGGTTTAGCCCTTAAGTGTTAGGCACTGAATCTCATAAGGTACCATTGCCTTGAGTTTTTTAGGCAGCGTAACCCTTGGGTGTTCAGCGACCAAACAATTGGTATTAGGGACTCAAAACTAATTGTTTTGGCCAATGAAGATTCTACTCTTCCTCTGGCATTTGAACGTTTTGGTAGTTTTCAATGACTCTAATAATTTCACTCTAAATGATTTCCTACAATTCAACTATTGGGTGTTGTTCCTATATCAAATTATTTCTTGATTTCGTCAGGGATGATGCCAGACGATAATCTCATCAGTCAGCAGCCTCAAATATTATTGGGGATGATGAATGATAATAATTCATTAGTCAGCCGCTGTTGCCGATCCTATATGATTATAACTTAATCATCAAATTTGTTAATTCTTTAAAAGGTTGGAGTATGTGGTCATCTGAAATTCAACACTTTCTAAGTGGTAAAGTGCACCCTGTTTTCTAAATCTGTCCTTCACCATGTAGATCCAGTAAAAGATTTTATTGTGGCTACTGATGCCTCCAACTTCGTTATAGCGGCCGCCTTATTACAAGTAGGTGAAGATGGGATGGAGCATCCAGTGGGATATTTTTATAGGAAAATGTCTCTGCCCGAGTTAAATTACCTGTTTATAAAAAAGAGTTAGTAGCAGTGGTGGAGGCGCTGACTTATTGGCATCACTACTTTCATGGATCTTCCCAACGTTTTCATGTATGTACATACCATTGTGCTCTACTTTACTACCGCACTCCTCATGTCTTAACTCCATGGCAGACCTATTGGTATGAGACCCTTGCCCAATTTGCATTCTCTTATGAGTTCACTCAGGGCAAGGAGAATGGGTTGGCGGATGCTTTGAGTAGCAATCCTGAATTAGCTCCTGATCCAAAGGAGGTAGAGGTTCATAACACACAGTTGATGATTCCACCAAATAAAATTGTGTCTCAACTTCCCTCTCCTCCAGCCAACGGTCCAGCGCTTGCACCTCTGGAAAATGTGGAGGAATACAGTATGTTCAGAAAGGTAGTCCTTTCTCAGGCGCTATCAGCTGAATATACTAAGGTACTTGCTAAGAGCGCTCTGAATTAGGAGGATTTAACCAGGGGGTTATCATGTAAAGAAAGAGATGGTGTGAATTCATGGGCGCCTATGGGTTCCTGCTGGACCAATTCATCTGGAGATCATCCATGACCATCATGACGGAATCACTGTTGGTCATCCTGGAAAAGCGAAGATCTTGGAGTTAATTAGACGCACCTACAAAAGAAAGGGCTTACCTGCTCAGGTGGGATGGTATTGTAAAGAGTGCCTGATCTGCAATCAAATGAAACCAAGTCGACAACCTTTAGCAGGTTTGTTGGTATCAGTCTAAAAGGCCAATGATCCCTGGACTTCCCTATTGGTAATTTCATTGTGAAATTACCTGTTTCTGATGGTTATGATGCCATCATAGTGGTGGTGAACTGTTTTACAAAGTTTGCTCACTGCATTTCTTGCAGAATAACAATGTCTGCGGCTGAGATGGCTAGGCTCTTCGTCACTCATGTGTTTGCGCTTCATGGGGTTCCCCAAGTAATTATTAGTGAACGGGGACCCCAGTTTACCTCCAACTTTTGGGAAGATTTGTGTAAGACTCTTCAGATTTGCCCCTGCCATTCAACTGCCTATCCCCCCAATCAAATGGGCAGACTGATCGAGTGAACCAGTTCTTGGAACAGTTTATGCGGTGTTACACCACCGCAGATAACTCAAATTTGGTTTTGCACCTTCATATGGCCCAATTTAGTTACAACAACACTTTGCATCCTTTGATCAGCTGTTTCCCATTTTTCGCCAATCATGCTTTTAACCCCGCCTTTAACATGGAGTCCAGTTGTGAGTCCAAAGTAGAAGCGGTGGTGGACTTTTCCAAGATTATCAAGAATGTTTACCAAGGGGGTTTCCACAAGTTTGGAGGCGGCAATTCAAGTGTATAAGGAGAACGCTGATGGTAAGCAACGAGTGAGTCCAGCATAAAAATAAGAGGATCTCGTGATGCTTGATTCCTGTAACATCCCTATCAAGCAGCCATGCAAAAATCTGGACCAAAGAGGATTAGCCTTTCCGCGTGGTTAGAAAGATGGGCCATGCCTCATACCAGTTAGATCTTCCCTCTTCAATTTGTATCTTTTCTGTCTTTCAAAGAGAAAATTGACATTTTTTGAGGGCCCCACCAGAGTCTCCTGGGGCTTATCTTGTAAAGGGGGTGCCAGAGTGGGAACTGGAGAAAATAGTAGCCTCCCGCAGAGTAAAGAAAAGACTTGAGTACCTGGTAACTTGGAAGGAATTCAATGCAGCAGAAACAGTTGGGTACCAGCGCGTGACTGTGCGCATGCCCAAGATCTGATTGAAGCCTTCCATAAGCGTTTCCCCCAGGCTGAAGAATCTCAACCAAAGCAAACTTTCACCGCAATGAAGTTGGCCCCAGCCCATAAAAACTTTTCCCTGGTGCAAGCCCCTGGAGGGGGGTTGAGCCCCAAAAGGAGGAGAGGGTAAGGCCATGGTTGGAAAATGACATCATCCTTGGGACCAATGTTAGAGACAAAGATTCTTGCAGGGAGGACAAGAAGGTGAAGTTAGCAGGCCTCTCTGACCTCAAGCATACCATAGACCAACTCTGGGTGAAGGTTAAATATGCCCAATTTAGTCCTATGGATGCAAGAAAAGTTTGGCCCTGTATGAGCGCAGGAGCATTAAAACAAACTAGCTTTGTAATAGATAAAAACAGTTTGCTTGAGTTTTTGGGTGAACGGGGACTCAAAACCCATTTGGTTTTTGAAATTTCCAGCTCAGGTCAGCCACTTCTACAATCAATTACCTGAGTTTGGTCAATTACCCAGTATAATGTATTTCCAAATAGAAGCATGCGCCTATTGGTGAGCCTCAGTTTAGACCCGCTTCCCTCAATTGATTGCTTTCCCAAAATCCTTTGATTTTTTATTTCAAGACAAATATCTCCCATTGGTCAACTTCCCTAATAAGTAAACCCTTCGCTAAGTACACCGTTTCTTTATATTTATGATATCCTGGTCTATCCTGTGCATGAACTCTTTTGTTAAGGTCTCACACAATATTAACCATTTAATTATAACTACAATAAATCTATCCACCCATGCACCGCTGGGTCGCTCTGGTTTCCTCCAACCTAGGGGCACCTATTCTCCCCTTTTACAAGCACCGCATGCTTTCATTTTGGTTATTTTCTACCATGTTAGCCATATTCGCCCTAAGTCATTATAGCTCTAGCTCCCTATGCTGGACTCTAGAAACTTTAATATTTGTGACCAGTTTTCTGGTGTTTGCCCTGTTCACCATACACCTCCACACTGGAAACAGGAGAGTTACAGACTCTCTCCTTACACTGGCAGCACATGCAGTTCAGAATAATGTAACAGTTGAAAATGTCCCAGTTTCTGATCATCATTTTACCTTAGGTTTGACAAAATTGATATCAAATGTCCAGCATCAGCTGGACCCTTGAGGTAGTAAACCTCAGAATTAGGGAAAATCAAAGTGAGGCAAAGATGAAATAAGGATGTGAGGTTGCAAACCCCAGATTTGCCTAATTATTTTTATTAAATAAAAGCTGCGGATGAACATGATTCTGATAATCTGATGCCACGAGAACACCAATTAAAAGATAGGATTTTTGAGGGAGATCAAGCCCTGAAATCCCAAGTTTTTTTAACGCAACAAAAACTCATTGTGCGCTGACCATCAGGTAAAATAAGGTAAGGGTGGCCCCAAGGCTACCAGAGAAGCACATATGAGAGTGAAAATCAAGAGGGAGAGAGAGAATTCTGAATGAAGTTTGGAATTGCGTGGGCTTGACCTAAAAGATAATCCTTCTGGAGCCTCACCCAAGCCATTGATTAAGCTCACAAGAGCCTAATCAATAATTCAGGCGGACACAACCCAGCACCAAAACCCAACAAACACCAAAAATCTTTTTAAACGAATTGACTTGTATTCAGAAAATCTGAATCTGAATCAAAATGCAATAAAAGGATTAAAATCATTTTCTACATCACCCCCTGCTAAACAAGGGCCCCTCCCTGAAGAGGGGCCTGCAGCAGGAGGCTGTCACAATGAGGGCTTCCTGGGGCAAGTTCCCTCAAGCCACAGGAAAATTAGCCTGGAGAAATTCCAGGCCCCTTGCAGAAAAAAGATAAATGATGAGAGAAATTCAGGACTGGGCTGCTGAAATCAGCCCACCCGGCATGAGAAGCATGCCCAGCACTTGGCTGTGGTGTGCCACCCCTCCCACGCCCATTTGGCAATGGTCTTTCTATACCAACTAGGAAGGCGCTCTCTCCAACTGAAGCACAGAAGGGGCATGCGTTCCAGAGCAGTTGGACGGCTGTCCCCTTTCCAGACAGACTGTCCATTGGTGAGGGAGCCCTGATGGGCAAGGTCCCCTCGATGCCAACCAAATCCCTTGTGGGGGAGGCCCCACCAGAATTTTGTGCCAACAAATTGCTTTAGGTCCAGGTTTTCCATCAGTCACCAGCTCCCTCTGGTGCTGGTTACTCAACAACCAGGACCTGATACAATCACTTAGGTCAGCCAAACTGGGGATCTGGTGGCGTGCTGGAAGCACATGCAGTTCAGAATAATGTAACAGTCAGAAAAGTACCCAGTTTCTGATTACTGTCTTACCTTAGGTTTGATGAACTTGATGTCAAATGTCCAGCATGAGCTGGACTCTCAAGGTAGTAAGCCTTAGAATTAGGGAAATCTGAAGTGAGACAAAGATGAAATAAGGTTACAAGGTTGCAAACCCTAGAATTAACCTTATTTTTTATCATCAAATAAAAAATCGTGGACAAACAGGATTCCAATAATATGATGCCACGAGCACACCAAGTAAAAGACAGGATTTTTGAGGGAGATCAAGCCCAAAATCCCAAGTTTTTGTTAATGTGACAAAAACTTGTTGTGCACGGATCATCAAGCAAGGTAAAGTAAAGGTGGCCCCAAGGCGACCAGAGAAACCCATGTGAGAGTGGGAATCAAGAGGGAGAAAGAATTTCAAATGAAGTTTGGAATTGCGTGGGCTTGACCTAAAAGATAATCCTTCTGGAGCTTCACCCAAGCCATTGATTAGGCTCACAAGAGCCTAATTAATAATTCAGGTGAGGCACAACCCAGCACTCAAACTTGACAAATACCAAAAAATCTTTTTAAACGAATTGACTCAGATTTGGAAAATCTGAATTTGAATTGAAATGCAACAAACAGATCAATAACATTCTTTACAGTAAGATTATGCTAAGGGTAGGAGAGATGTAAAGTATGGGAATGTACATATGATTAGTTTGAGGAGTTTATTAGGTTTGCTTAAAACTTAAGGTCAAAATCCGGTTTAACTTAGCCTTCTCAAGATAGTTAAAAAATAATTTAAATTGAGAACCTCCTCCTTATTTTGAAGTCAGTTAAGAATGAAGTTACTATACAATATATATAGAAAGTGGTCTTTAAGCAGAGATGCAAGTAAACTGGTAATTCTCTATAAAAACGGCAAGGCAGATTATCACAGAAACAACGTGCGCAATGTACCTACTGTTTATAGAAATGTTATTGGATTAATGTGTTTTTTTCAAGCTTAATTTTTTTATAAAGTTTGTGAGTAAAAATCATTTATTTTTCTTAGATATCCAGATTTGCTATTATAAAAAAAGGTATTTAATTATTTTACTTTAATTCTTTATAATATTCTACATACATTCACCAAATTTTCTGACTTTTGGCTATAAACTCATATTCTCAATACATCTAAAAATGTTCAGAAGTGATGTAAATTATGATGGCTTCTTGCGCTGGTGTCATGAAGCTTTTATAATATCAGAGCTGCATGATGATGTAAATCAGTGGCATTGGTCCCCTAACACTTACCTCAGGTAATTTTAATGAATCTGATTAACGCTGTATATACAAATTATCTAGAAAATCTAAATTACTGGCCAGATACTGGCCAATACTTACAAAATTGGATGGATCACTATGAGATCATCCTCTTTCCTTAAAAAGTTCATATAAATTGGTCCATTAGGTTCAGAGTGATATGCATACAACCATTGAAAAAAATATATAGGGCAAATTTTAATCTTCTCCTATTTTGAAGTTAGTTATTAAAACACTTAATTTTAATTTTTTGTTACTAAACCTGAGCAATGTTATGCAACACCTCTATATGAAATCTAAAATAATGACTCAAATCATCTGGTAAGCTATAACCATAGCAAAGCACAGGTTTTCTGCTAGTATGTATAAAAATGGTATTTAGGACTGTAATCAGAATCAATACATCATTTTAGTTGAGCCATCTGATATAATTTGGTTTGGTCAATAAGCTAAATGATTTTGTGAAAGAGGTTGATGGTAATTTCTTTGATTTGATTGCCCAATATACTTAATAAAACACATTTACTGACTGACTGACTTTCTGACTTACTGACATCTGGAACCTTTGATTCTGATAGGGTCAATCTATTTGGATGAGTGGGTGAGAATTGACAAATAAGATCGAATCTGAAATTATCAAGCCTGATGGGTTCAATCTAATTGGGTGAGTGGGTGAGAATTGACAAATATTATCTAATAATTCACATAATTGCTCACCTGAAGCTAGTTAAGTCTAATAAATTTAATCTATTTGGGTGCGTGGGTGAAAATTGGTGAATATTATTAAATCTGAGTCTTATCAAGTCTGATATGTTCAATCTATTTGGGCAGGTGGTTGAGAATTGGTGATTAATATCAAATGATTCACCAAATTGCTCACCTGAAACTCAACAAAAATTAGTATTAGAGTTTAAGTAGATTAAGTAGTTAGGATAATCAACTCACCAGCCATGAGAGCAACAGTGGAGCTATTAGTCTGAGTAGCTTGAGAGTAGTGCTGGCACAGCCTATAGGCTATAATGTGAGCTTATCATTTGATAAACTAAATACTGTAGCGAAGCACAGGAATCTGGATGTTAGGTTTATATATTTTAAAAACCTGCTTAATTTAGTTCACCTAATTAATAAAATACTTTTGGCAAGTTAAGTAGAAGTTGATTTACTTATTGGAAGATATGTCACATACTCACTTTATTCAAGATAAGAGGACCAGGAGACCTTACTTATCAATCTGTTAAAAACAGATATTATATCAGAAACTATACTTTATTCAAGATAAGAGGACCAGGAGACCTTAATTATCAATCTGTTAAAAACAGATATTATATCAGATACTATACTTGATCTTAGCCAATAGGCTTGAGAGGATTGTGAAAAAAGTATTTGAGGTGAGTCTTCCTTGGGACAAATATACCACACTGAGAATTTTTTTCTAGCCAGTACAGGTTTCAAACTCAAAACCTGCACTAGGGTGAAATGTAAGTTCCGGGGAATGTCCTCTGGGCATCAATCAGGCCATTTTCCTGTTTCCAAGCAAGAAGGTACCAAAGAGGATGGCCATACCCCTCGTTACTCAGGGCAATCTCGCTCTTGTGGTAGACAAGCGCTGGGTAACAGCCCTCCCACTTCAGATCCCGCTTCCAGTACCTACACTCTTCTCAGCAGAACTGCTATGAGGAATCAGTGAAATCTGCGCTGAGATCACCAAAATGAAATCAATTTTAACTAATTTGAATGGCAATCAGCCCGATGCTCATATTTCAAATGGTCAAAAAGGTGTGAAGACTGACATATCAGCTGGAATGCCCAACGGTTGCAATTCAGTTAACATGATGATTGGAAAAATCTCCCCTCCCCCAAATCTGTCAGGCATCACCCCCAATGGGCAGGTAATAGCATCAGACACCATCAACAAGGTTTTGAAGCTTCTGGCTAGCAAATTGGGCGTTGCGCCTGACACAATGCCACTGACCAAACAAATGGCCCAGCGACTGAGAATGGGTGGGTTGGGCGTCTCAAACCCATTCTCAACCAAATGGGCCCACCCCTATGTGGGGTGGCCTTGGGGATTTTTGCTGCTCGTTGGGCCAAACGCTGTCATGCCAACTGTCAGAAACGTAGCTGAGCCTTGGTTTGGATGTTTGAGGTTGAACTGAAAGTGACTTGGCCTGCCACCAAATTTTTTGATGTCAGTTCCCAGGGAACTAACCTGCCCATTCCCAAATAATTTGCTGGTTAGGTTGAACTTGTGGGACCCAATCCCAGCTTGTTTTTACTCCAAAGCGACTACTATTTAATCAGTCACATCGCACTGAGAAAATTGTTGGTCAATTTTTTTCTTAAAAATTTTCATTAAAAACCCTCCCAAAAATTCAATTTTTATATGTCAAGAATTATGTCACCTTTTCCGCCGGCACTCTCATACCCTTGGGGTTAATGGCCGTGTTTGTCTAATATTCTATTTTGTGCCTGTACAAAATTCTGACTCACCAGCAGATATTGGTGGAACTCCTTTCTAGTTCCATATTCATCATATAAGCAGCAGTGCCTCAGGCATTCTGGTTACCATTCAGGTGCTTTGGTATCTAGATGGAAGGCCAGTCTAACTCTTACTTGATGTTCACCTGACTTATACATGGCCAACCCATCCACCAGTTCCTTGTGTAAAATGGCAGGGGGAGATGGGAGGGTAAACCCGCAAACTGTACCACCAGTGTGGTGTCTGTGGGCAACCAGGTTTTCATAGTTGGCAAAGCATATTTTTAAATACAAGCGGGATAGATGCTGCCATCACAGCATCAGCTTCATTAGTGAAGCCAAGGTCAAAATACCCTTATAGGGGCAAAAATTGATGAAGCCAGCAGGATTTATCACTGCCAACACCTCCTCAATAATTTGTAAATCATTATATAGAAAAATAATACGCCATAATTGATGCAAAGGATGAAGTGCATGTTGCTCTGTGGGAGCACCAGGGGCTGTGCAGCACAGCCTGGGAATGTGTGAGAAGGGTTGCGAGGTCCTTTGGCGGAATAAACTGCCTATTGGAATTGGTAGGGCTGGACCCTACCCAAGAGCATTTGTTTGCTGGGTGAAACATGCTCAGCAGTACTGGCCCGCTTCCCCAGGTGGGAACAGCAGCCGGTGCCAAAGCAGGCAACTCAGATGTTGGCTGCTGGCAATTTGACATTTGTAATAAAATTAGATTCTATTAAACTTTTTCAGCTGATTTGACCAATTCAATTTCAAAAATTCAAAAACTGAGCGGCGTGAGAAAGAATATATATGTCACATACTCAATGATTTTTTGTATAAAGAGATGTTTCAGGTAGCAGTTTGGTGTTAATTGATTGATTCAATAGGTTTATTTTGTTTGGCTGAGTGGTTGATAGCCTTTGGTCAAATTGATAGGACACAGTTTAGTTTTAAGGGGTAATTAGTTATTGGTTGATTTGATAATTTCAGTTAAGTTTATCTGGGTGGTTGGTGATTTTTGGATGATATGATTGAGCAATTAGATTTGGCTGAGTGGTTATGTATATCTATAATATAAAATCTAATTTATAAATTGAAAATCTGAAATTTCATAGACACCGTAGTGAAGCATGGTTAATGAATGCTAGTATATAATGATTTTATTTATATTAACTGCATTATTTATTTGAGGTGTGTCAAAATCCAGCAAGGGTTATGCTCGCTGGTGCTATGTGCCACTGGATTCCATAATGGAATATTTAAAAAAATAATAAACTTCTTAAGAAAACTAAGTTTTTACTTTTTGTTTTTAATTGTGTGAGGCCAAACAGGATAAAGCCTTTTTTTGATACTAGTATATCATATTTAAACTAGTTCCAATCCTTGGGGCCATGGGAATTTGGGGCTAAAGTATTATAAAGCTGAGTCATCCAAATTAGGAAATATAGGCTTTTGGCCTATCAGATTGAGGATAAATATTTTATGGCAAAACTGACCCATGTGGTAATGATTTAATAAATTGTATCCAATCACCAGAGGATAAAATCTTCTCACCTTGGGGGGAGGTTCAGATCTGAGTGGTAATGATTTGTTAATTCACACCCAATCATCGACAGGTAAAATCTTCTCACCTTGGGGAAGAACAGACCCATGCAATATTGAACACCTCAAATTTGGCTGAGAAGTCGGAGTAATCTTATTATCAGTTCTTACCTTATTACGTTGATTTTGGGTATAAATCATATTTTTCTGATAGATAGGGTTCCACCAAGAATCCACCAAGGTCTTTTCACCGTTGGTATTCATATCATTGATAACCACAATACTATCCAAGATCAGACTCCAACATTCTTTTTCAAAAGTTGAGAAGGAGAATGTCTGACATTGCCCCCCTCAAAAATGTTGGGAGGAGTATAGGATTATAGGAAATGGCCATGTACCCAGTTTATGGTAATTCCCATGGCTAACGATTTGATGGAGTATTCATTGCCTCTTTTGTAGCTGATAGAGAAAGGTCCCTCCCAAATTGAGCCAAGCTTACCGCTTCTTGGGGTGATGCGGTTATGGTAGTATAACACCTTATCAGCCACTTGAAATGTAGGAAGGGGGGTGCAGAGCTTATTGGCAGTTTGTTCTTCTTTAGTCACTGGATTTTCTAAGTTGGTCATAGCTTCAGCTTGGAGTTGAATTATTTGGTTAGCTAACCTTCTCATGGCTTTCTCAGGCTCCTCTCCTTTAGAGAAGACATCCTTATCCAGAAGAGAAGGTATGCCTGGTTCCCTGCCATACAAAACTTGGAAAGGGGACATTTTCAGAATCCAGTGATAACTAATCCAGTAGGCCATAAGGGCACTGGGTAAGAATTGATCCCAGTGAAGTGGATCAGAAGAGGTCATTTGCGGAGGATAGAAACTAAGGTTCCATTGGCTCTTTCCACTGCCCCATTGGTAGATGGATTGTACGGAGCTAAAAAAAGTTGTTGGGCTCCCATGGAGATAGCCAGGAGTTTGACTACTCTGGAGGTAAAATTCTTGCCATTATCACAGAGTAGTACCTGGGGGCAGCCATGCTGAGCAAAAATGTGTTGATGTATAAAAGTGGCAGTTGCCTTGGCTGTTTGGGCAGGAAGCGCCACAGCTTCAGCCCACTTAGTGAAGTGGTTGATGGCTACTAAGACAAAATGGTTGCCACTGGTAGACTGTAGAAGGGGACCTATGACATCTAAACTAATAGTGTGAAAAGGTTGTTGTGGGGTAGTTGGTTGATACTGATATCTAGTTTTGAAACTGGATTGTTTCTTGCACATAAGACAGGCTTCCAAGACATCAACTATAGCTTTCATCATTCCATCCCAATAGTATCAATCCTTAAGCCACTCATAAGTTTTCTTTGCCCCTCCATGGCCTAAAATGGAGTGAGCTTTGAGGATGGCAGGTACGCGTTCTGAGGGCTGGAGGTAAGGCAGCCACTTCGCCCCCACCTGCTTATACAACTTCCCATTTTCTGCTTTGGTGTTGCACAAGTGGTGGGCTAACATCTTCTGAACTGGATCATCTTTATCCTCCCATTCATTGGGAGTCATTAATAGATTGTGCAACCTTTCTGCCTCGCTATTATCCAAGTGGAGGACTAGCAGTTAAGACAACCTATCCACATTCATATGACAAGTTCTGGCACGATGTTCAATTTTCATATCATAAGGCTGGAGCTTTTTGAGCCCAGCGAGCTAATCGCCCAGTAGGGTCCTTCACATTTTGTAACCACTTCAATGAAGCGTGTTCAGTAACTACAGTAAAAGTGGTCCCATAGAGGAAAGAGCGATAGTGCATTACAGCCAACAAAACAGCCGGGCACTTCTTTTCTGTTACACTGTAGTTGCATTTGGGCTTTGAAAGTATCTTACTGAAATATGATACCAGATAATCAATACCATTTTCATCTAGTTGGCCTAAGATAGCCCCAACGGCGTAGTCTGAAGCATCCATGAACAGGATAAAGGGTTTTTTGTAATCTGGGTGCCGTAGGAGAGGGTGTCATTATAGTAGCTGCTTCAGGGTCTCAAAAGTGGCTTTTTGTTCAGCGCCCCATTGGAAGGGGATAGTCTTCTTCAGTAAGCGAACAAGGGGCTCACTGAGTTGTGAGAACTTAGGGATGAACTGATGGTAATACCCCATCATTTCTAGAAACACCTGTATATCCCGCAAATTCTTAGAGGGAGGCATATTTGCAATGGCTTTGACCTTGTTCTGTAGTGGTTAAATTCCTTTTTGCGAAATGGTGTGGCCAATAAAATCCAATTTTTGCTAAAAAAAGGTGCACTTCAATGGTTTCAATTTGATATTTGACTTACGTAGCCTTCCAAACGCCTCCTTCAAGTGACCCAGGTGGTCGTTGAAGGTTTTTGAGAACACAGTAGTATTATCAAGATAAACAATAACGCAGGTTAGCTTTAAGTCTTGCAAGATGTGATCCATCACACGCTGAAAAGATGCAGGTGCGTTGCACAACCCTTGAGGTAATCTAGTGGGTTGGTAAAGCCCTTTGCTGCAAATAAGAGTGCATTTCTCCTGGTCCTGTGAAGAAAGGTCCACTTGCCAATAGCCACTGGCCAGGTCCATGGCTGATAAGAAGTTCAATCCAGATAGTTGAGCCAAGTAATAATCAATGTGAGGGATAGCATAGCTACCCTTTCTCATGAGGTTATTTAGCTTGTGGTAGTCCATGACTATCTGGTGACCTCCATCTTTCTTCTTAATTAACAACAGTGGGGAAGACCAAGGGCTTTTAGAGGGAACTAGTAACCCCGCATCCAGTAACTGTGTGAGTTCTGTCCTTATATGCTGTTCCTCTACCTTTGAATTGTGATATGGTTTTGACCAAATAGGATAGGCATCACCCACATCAATGGAGTGGCACCAGCCCTTCATATGGCTATAGTCGTGAGCTAACTTGGAGAATATGTCACTATAGTCATCAAGGAGATTATGAACTTTCTCTAGCTCAGTTGGGGTTAACTCATTCAAGATATGGACGTTTGGTAAGGTACACATCAGGTTGTCCGTTGGCAGGCCCAAATCTGCCATTGAGCTGATGGAGTGGATCTATTCAACATCCTCCACAGAGATTAAAAATCCTCAGCCAACCTCTTGGTGTTTCCATATGATCATATCCTTTGTGGTGAGGTTTCCCAACAGTAGAGTAATAGATCGCTGATAGGCGGAGTCTAGTAGCCCAGGTAATACATGAGGCTCCAAAGGACTAAGGCCCTCAACTTTTACAAGGTGCAACAAACAGTGGTGTGGGATTTGGAGCATAATTTTTGTATCAACCATTCATTGTTCACCCGGCTTAATCACCACCTCATCTGCCATATAAAATGGAATACCATCGCTAGCCTTCACTGAATCAGGAAATTTCTTAGTGTTGCGCCCAGAAATGACATAATGCAAAGACAAAGTGGAAAAGGGGTATTCAACCAGGCAGGTGTAGTCATTCTTAATGAGTTCTTTGTTGGGTAAGACTAATGGAACTTTGTAGTTCATTAAAGATAGGAAACCTTGGTTCATGTTGATGCCTTCATACTCGATCATAAACTGAGTACCTATGAGCATATCATAGGAGTTATTATATAAGACCACATTGGGGGCCAATAGGATAAGCTTCACAATGCAAATGAGAAGAGAGGAGTAAGCACCAAGGGCGTGGGTATTGTTTGGGCCCGCAGTTTCAAACTCCTTGGCATAATCCAAGTCAGGCATCAGTTTAATATTTTTCATCAGCTGAGATGAGATTACATTCACTGGGGAACCTGTATCCAGGATAGCCATCACCTGGACTTTGTGAACAACTACTTCAACCTTGGTAAGGGTGCTTATTAAAGTTGGCTGACAGCGCTAAGACCTCCTTGAGATGAAAAGTGGAGGTTAATTTGCGTGTGGTCTCAGGGTAAGTCTCCAGAATAGACTGCATGGTATGCCCTCGCTGTAAAGGGTAAATTAAGCTCAATAGGAGCTGATCAGCATTGCTAGCTGTGTCAATAGTTTCCATACAACCTATAACTTGGTGGAGGTAAGTATCCTCAGGTATGGTGGTTTCATCTACTCCTTTGGAATTTAGGCAATCAGGGACCTCCACTTCTGTGGAGGCTCCCAATAAGTAGTACCCAACATCATTGTAACCCCCCTCAGAGTCAGCCTCAGGGGTATTCTCAACCATGGGCAAGGTTGCAATTGAAGTGGGGAGACAGCTACGAGAGGTGGGGTAATTAGCTTCACTTTTAACCGGCATTTTCACAACCCCAGTAGTTCTGGAAGATATACCCTTAGGGCGCGCACCTATAGGCTGAGCTGAAGGGGAAACTACAGTAGGGATCTCCGCTTTGCATGAATGAGGGATATCCATTTTAAGTCGCACTAAAGAAGCAGATTTTGCAGGGAGAATAGGCACAGGTGGCCTCACTTCCAATGGTTCAAAATGCTGCAGCTCACCTAGAGGAATATGGGCGACGTCTAACAAAGCCTCTTTTATATTACGGAAAGTTGTAAAGTGGCATTTCACTGATATGATAGCCTGGCGAGAGAGGGTTGTGAAGCTAACCCTGTTAATATGGTGGCAATAGCATCATCCAGGGTAAGCAGGTTAGATGTAGCCAGCCTTTGAGCAGTGAGATAGAAACGCTCAGCAAAACTAAAGAGGTTTCACCCTTATATATGGTAAGGCACATGAAAGCCTGTTTTTCCCTGTATAAGCTCTGCTTGGATCCAAATTCAGCCAAGAGGGCCTTCTTAACATCTGGCCAGGGATGCTGAGGATCCAAGTGAGAAATGATCAACTCTTGGGCTTTGTGGCTTAAACAAGGAAGAATATACTGAACTTTATGTTTATCAGTGGTGCCATCCATTGCAGCTTCATAAATGTACAAAAAGGAAGCAATGCTCTCTTCACCTGGGGTGTATCTGTCCTTTATAGGTAATTTAAATGGCCGTTGCTTTAGTTTTTTGAGATGGGAGAAAGAGCTGGCTAGTTGCTTCTCAAGGGCAACTAATCATGATTCAGTTAAAGAAGAATCAGAAGAGCTGCTCACATTTACAGCCTCCATATTAGTAACTACAGTTTAGTGCACAGGTGTGACCCCTATAGCAAGCACCAAATTATCAAAATCCAGCAAGGGTTATGCTCACTGGTGCTATGTACCACTGGATTCCACAATGGAATATTTAAAAAAATAATAAACTTCTTAAGAAAACTAAGTTTTTACTTTTTGTTTTTAATTGTGTGAGGCCAAATAGGATAAAGCCCTTTTTTCAATACTAGTATATCATATTTAAACTAGTTCCAATCCTTGGGGCTATGGGAATTTGGGGCTAAAGTATTATAAAGCTAAGTTATCCAAATTAGAAAATATAGACTTTTAGCCTATCAGATTGAGGATAAATATTTTGTGGTAAAACTGACCTGTGTGGTAATGATTTGATAAATTGTATCCAATCACCAGCAGGTAAAATCTTCTCACCTTGGGGGGGGGTTCAGATCTGAGTGGTAATGATTTATTAATTTGTACCCAATCATCAATGGGTAAAATCTTCTCACCTTGGAGGTGTTTAGATCTGAGTGGTAATGATTTGTTAATTTGTACCCAATCATTGACAGGTAAAATCTTCTCACCTCAGGGAAGAACAGACCCATGCAATATTGAATACCTCGAATTTGGCTGAGAAGTTGGAGTAATCCTATTATCAGTTCTTACCTTATTACACCAATTTTGGGTATAAATCATATTTTCCTGATAGATAGGGTTCTACTGAGAATCCGCTAAGGTCTTTTCGCTGTTGGTATTCATATCATTGATAACCACAATACTATTTAAAGATTGGACTCCAACATTCCTTTTCAAAAGTTAAGAAGGAGAATGTCTGACAAGGTGGGCTGACCTAGGATGATTCCCCATCAATCAATAAGAAATTGGAAAATTGAAATCAATAGAAAAGGAGGATAAATCCTGGTAAACCTCAACACTCAGCGTTCTGATAGGCCAGGAACTCCACAGAGCGCCTTGGTATACGCTATTTCAGTTTGGGCCTTGGTGCGCAACGCCAACAGCCAGTCATAAGTCATTCTCTACCTTAAGTTCATCTATTGGGATTGAAGTTGGGAGGCAGTGGTTAACTATTTATATAAATAAATCAAATATATCTATATAAGAAACATCCTTAGAGGATCGACATTTGTCCGCAGTAATCTCAGAACCCGCTGATCAATCAATATAATTTTCATGCGCATACTAGTGTGATAAAATGGTATCCACCAAATTAAAAAAAACTTAATCAGATATCCTACCTGGAAGGAATATGTCTGATGATCAAACTATCTTTTCAGTTAGTTGCATCTATTTTGATATATATTATAAACCCCATAACCTATCGGAGGGTCTATAATCAAAATACTCGATGTCCAATATTTAAATTAAATTTATTCAAGGTGGGTTGACCTTAGGGTAATTATACCACACCTTTTTGGGATAGGGAAGTGAATATAGGAATGGAGGATAAAATCCAAGTACTGGGTTAAAACCTTCCTGCGCATGATCTGATAGGCCAGGATAATATGATCGAACTCCACCGATTCAAATGGCTGGACAGAGGATCGTGCGCTACTGCACGTTTTATCCCTACTAAGCTACAGAGATGTAATTTCTGCGTGAGTAGATTTGGACCCGTGTCATGAGGGTGATAGTAGGACGCCGTTCCATATAGGATAACGTCCAAGATATCCAATGTTTATCAAATTAGGTTTATTTTTTATTTTTTTTGGTTTATTTTCCAAATGTAAACCCTATTACATCCGATACCCATCAGAAAGAGTTTCTAATTTATCTGTCAAATTTTTCTATTTAATTTAAATTCTAGCTTTATTTCATATTTTGGTTATCTAAAAAATATTATATGGCCGCCAATAGCAGTGGGTAAACTCTATACATAATTTATTATCTATCTATCTCCATACCTTTTGATATACTAGTTAACTTAATTATGGGTATCACTAATACTAACTTTTGAGGTCATTTTAGTATAGCATATTAGAATTTTGATAAGTAATTTTCTAAAAATCAAGTTTTAGTACAATTTTTTATATTTTATTGGGAGTTTTTATACTAGATACTTATAGACTATAATTATGCAGCACATTAGTTCCTAAGTAATATTAATAGAAACCATAGCTAATGTTTTTAATAAAGGTAATTAAAAACTCGATATCTAGCTAACCGATTTATATACAATTAGTAAAATCTTAGTTAATTCTGCAGCTAATTTTAATTTATTAGTGTCTTCGGACTTGTTACTTAATATCCTAATCTATAATAATCTATATATCTATGAATATAAACTTTTATTAGGATATATAAAAAGTAGTTTCTCTATGCAAGCAAAGCTGCAGGTGAACTCTAGTTCGTCAGTTCAATGGATCATTAACCCGAAAAACGCTGGGTAAATCGGCTAGTTGATAGTAATTTTATTAATACGAGGATGGTAGTTGATAGTAATTTTAATGGATTAGGGAATAATAAATCGAAAGGCTGAATTAAATTGATGGATGTAAATCTTAATTAGAAATCATTTAGTAAGTGGAAGGTGGTTCAATAGGTTTCAAAGTTGAAGTATAAATAGTAGGGTAGATATTGTGGGAGGGTAAGATGAAGCTCGCATACTTAATTTCAGCCGTGGTTGGTGGTTGGACTGGTGCCACACCATTTGAATTTTGAGATGATCGAGACCATCCAGTCTAGTGGGCTCATCCAGGACGGCAAGTACTTTGTTGACATGGTCTCTGCAAAGCCAATACATGTAGGTGGCCAAAGCTTTCGATGCCATCAAGTCAAACCCTTCGAATGCTTCCATCGAAACCTTCCTCAACCTTAATTTTTATAAGCCTGGTTACGAGTTGGACAAAGTCAACTTGGTGCCATACCCAGCCTTACCTTCCTTCATCAACAATTTGAAGGACGAGCCCCTTAAGGCGTTCGGGAAGTTCATCCACGACCTCTGGAATACTCTCATCCGCCGCTATAACGGCAAAAAGATGTTCAAGGGGTGTGAATCCTCCTTTCTGGAACTCAAATATGACTTTGTTATCCCTGGGGGCCGATTCCGGGAGTTACACTACTGGGACTCCTTCTTCATCATGGAGGGGCTTAATCTCTGTCATTTGGAAAGTCTCAGCAAGAGCATGTTGGATAACTTCTTGGATATTGTCGATCGGATTGGGTTTATCCCCAATGGGGCGAGGAAATACATGTTGAATCAATCCCAACCTCCCCTCCTCATCGCCAGCTTCGCAGATACTTGGAAAAGACTCACGATGATTACTACCTCAGAGACTCCCTAACCCTTCTGGACAAGGGGTACGAATATTGACGAACCAAGCACGACATCCAAGTTGATGAGAATCCTGAGAAGATGCTCACCCGGTACTTCGTCAATAACTCGCTCGGTAGACCTGAATCTTATGTTGAGGATCACAGTACTGCTGAAGGTCTCGGGACTATTGAAGGCAATCCCGACTACCAAAGGTTTGAGCTGTTCGCCGAACTCGCGACGGGGGCCGAGTCAGGGTGGGACTACTCCTTGCGTTGGGTCCCCGATGCTGAAGAGCGGGTCATAACTGGAAACGCAAAACCCCTTCAAGAGCACATGCTGCGTGGGTTAAAAGTCACCAGATTCTACCGGTGGACCTCAACTCCATCATGTACTTCAACGAGCGCATGTTGGCAAAGTTCCACAGAATTGTCTACGACAAATTTAAGCCCAGGTCAGGTCGCCAGTGCATCTCCCGCCTTCACCATCACATACAGAAGGTTGATAGCTACGAACGGGCTGCCGAGGCACGTGCCCAACTCATGCAGAAGTACATGTGGGATGAAGCGGATGGCTCGTTTTACGATTACAATCTCATCACAAATTCCAAAATCAAGCGCTTCACCCTCTCCAACATCTGGCCCTTCTGGGCTGATGCCTTAACGGACACGGTTAGGAACAACCTCACCCGCCACCTAAAAGCATTCAAAGACTTGGAGGTAAACAAGACGGAATTCTTCCTCACCCCCACCACCCACATCAAATCCCAACTACAGTGGGATCAACCAAACACCTGGGCCCCATTGGAATACATCTCCGTCGAAGCAATGTTGAGATCACATCGCTCATTCGAGGGAAAGCCTGGGTATGCCGGTGAACTCTACGCCCAAGCCCTCGATCCCGCCACCAGATTCACCCAAACCGCCCTATATGCGTGGTACTCGTTTGGCGGCGATATCTCCGAAACCCAAAGGCTCACCAACGTCACCACCCCCGGATATCTGTTCGAGAAGTACAGCGCCGCCGGTAAGGGGTTCATCGGTGGGGGTGGGGAGCACCCCGTCCAGATTGGGTTCGAGTGGACGAACGGCGTCATCCTCTACTTCATCAACCTCTTCAGGGACCAGTTGTCCCTTGGCCTTGACATTTCTACCTGTGTCACCAAAATCACCATTGACGAAGGGTCGGCATCATCTTACGGGATGGATTATTAAATTTTAATAAACCCAAAAATAAGTTTATTCCTTGGCTCAGCCCACAAAAAATTTCCTCAACTTTATACTTTAATCTAAATTTTATAAAAATCAATCAACTTAATCTGACCAAACTTATAATTGCTTCACTTCCCACCTAAACTTAATTGGAATTGTTAAACCCTTAAATAATCGACCCCCATCCCATCTATTTCCCACCCCATCACAATCCAACTTCCTACCGTTAAGCCCTACACTAAAATTCCTTGGCTTGCCTTAAAAACTCTGTCCCGTTGATGTAACCTCCATTGGAGGCAATCGGTTTAAGTTCAGATTAAAAGTGAATCCAACCCATGATTCGCCCTAACCTAACCCACTCAACCTAAAGTTGTGGTTATCAACCTAGCCATTATAAAATTCACCGGTTGGCATACCAGATGTTTACTTGATATACCACTTACCCATATAATTTAATAATCTACCAACTCACTTTACCCCATATAAAGTGCATAGGGCAAGCCACCCAAGTATCGGGTGGTAAGATAATTGCAATATTTAAATTTAAATTTTATTCGAGGTGGGCCGACCTGGGGACGATACCGCACCGATGAGGGGAAGAGAAGAAAATGGGAAAGGAGGATAAAACCCGGAAAACCTCCATGCGCGGCGTATGATAGGCCAGGAACTCCATGGACCGCCTTTGCTATTTGCTATCTCGGTTCGGGGCATTGGTGCGCAACGCCAACACAGTCATAATCGTCCCCTACCCAAAGTTCACTACCGGGATCAAACTCGGGGAGGCAGCGGTAGAGGTCACTATTCTACCACTGGGGTATCCTCCCCTATAATTGCAATATTTAAAGTTTAATATAAATTGGGGAGGGAAGGGTACAGCGAGGGACTTTAAAAAGCTAGGTCTACAACCATTCATCTATCAGTTTATAAACCCCGAATAATTTTTAACCTGGGGCGTAGACTTTTTATTCAAGGAGAGTGGGCCATGAGACCCTCCTTACTAAAAATGCATAAGCTCTAATTATGCATAAAAAGCCTAGTTTAAACTCCAACCATATCAAGGCAGGCTCCCACCTGCCCTGGCATAGCGAAGGTGATGATAGATGATAGGGACCTCTTTCCCCATTTATATCCTTAGTTATATCTTTTCTATTATAACTGACAATGGTGTTAATATCAATAGGGTGAGGGCAATAAGAGATGATGGGATAGTCCATGAGAATATATGCATTTACAAGGGCTGCCAGATAACTTACAAGGTCCACTTTTATTTATATTGGTAGCCAGGTAATTTTGTCAAAGTATATTCAGATTTAAAACCTAACTTCTTTAATGGTATCATGAAACCTGACTATCAAGTTAGTTTTACAAGCTGAGTTGAATTAGAGCTAACCATTTATGAAGATTCTCACCAACTGACCTTTCCATTTGGGTACCCAGATTTAATGGTGGTTCAATGATCCATGCAGACTTGGAAGGAACCCTTTAAACAAAACGTGTTTTTTCAATATTTCAAACTAAAAAACAAGATAGTATTGAGGATTGCAAAAATCATTGCCTCATAAAAGGCATAAAATTTAGAACAAGAGCATATTACTGCCTAACCTATAGTTATAGCTCAATTTTAGTTATATATAAAGAACACTCTACATATTTTTATGAATAGTTATAATATTGCCTAAGGCTTTTACCTTTTCAGTAAGGTACCTTTACTAAGAATATGATTGATAGAGGGTAGGATGACCCAGTGGTAGAGTAGGGACTTTTTGACCACTGCCTCCCTTTCAAATCCAGTATATGAACTTTATGTAGGGGATGATTTATGACCATGTAGGCGTTGTGCACCATAGACATGAACCAATATAGCAAATAGCAAGGTGGTACATGGAGTTTCAGGCATATCAGAACACTGCATGTGGAGGTTTACCAGAGTTTATCCTCCTTTCCCATTGATTTCAGCCCCCCATTTTCCCCATAATTTGGTGCAGTATCATCAAAGGTCAGCCCACCTCAAACAAAATAATAATATTGTTTATAGCTACAAATTCTAGTATTCTGGCCTTTGAAGGATCATCTCCTAAACTTCAGATCTGTCAAATCTTAAAATTTGGTGCTCCTGGACAAGATTTTTGAGGCTACCTGGGGAAAACATACCTTTATAAAGATATGTAATTCCAATGATAACTACCTTCAAATTAATGAGATCATAAGTGGTAGCCTAATAGTGCACTCTAATAATCATAACATTGGTTTTCCTTATTAATTTACGATTTGGAGCATCAATGACTTTAAACCTTATGGCTCTATATACTCAATATTGCAGGTTGAACTAAAAAAGTGAATAAAACTTTAGAACTTTGTTTTATGGTACAATACAGGCTAGAGGAACCAGTAAAGCCTGCTCATCCAGAGTAGCTAAAATTCCAAGTCAATTACACTCAACATAACGCTTCTAAGTTCCATAATGGGGGGTCACTTAAACAAAATAAACTTCAATAGTATAAATATGCTGCTATTTATTATAAAGTGCAACTTTTAGATGCATCATGAAGAAGTTCTTTAAAAGTTTAGTCTTATCCAGCAGCTTTTAACACTACTTTTCATATTGTAAGAGGATGCATGGCGGCCCCTCCTTTTGGGTTGGGTACCACTAGTGCTAGGAAAATCAAACTGTAAGAGACTACCTTTAATTTTGGTTGAGATAACTAAGAAGTCATTATTAAGAGCGTGAGTATTTAATTAATTTTAATACTGGATTTAAGTTTTGATGGGTTTGATTGATATTTGCAAAATGGTTTATTAACATAAATCAAATGCTCTCACACCTTTAAACTAACATTTAAAACAAGAAGTGAAATAGTTAACTTCCCAATTTATTAAAAAACAAATAGGATTTAATATGTCCAGATCTTGTGCCCAATTGATTGTATCAAGCAGCTAAATAAATGAGCAAACCTACTTCTGATACAGGAGGTGTTTATATTAGACAGAACACCTGATGTGAAGGCCCTATGGGACCCATAAGGCCAATTGGATCTCCCTATAAGGCTACTTAAGAAGGGTAGTAAGCAGGTGGAATTTACTTCAATTTTTATAGACAAGTTAGTATCCCCTTTTTAACACTAGTGGTGCCCAACCCAAAAGGGGGAGTTGCCACACATCTTTATTTACAAATGGGCCATATAAGTAGATTATTAGAAATAAAAAATTTCCTAATATGGCACCTCAGCTAAAAGCCTAAGAAGCCATATCAGAAGGTGAAGAAGCTTTAGGGAAACTTTTTACAGCTCCCACTTTAGCTGGCACCATGGTGAACAGCATCAGGGTGGGAGCATCAGCAACATGGGGCATAAGGGGGTATAATTGTGGATTTTCTTTGTTTATGAGGGCAGCGGTGTCCATCATCTCAACGTATTGAGCAAGTTGATGCTCAGTGAAAGTGATTAGAGCCAGCACACAAGTAAAAGACTTGATGCACCGGTGGGTTTTAGGATAAGCAGGGTTAGAAAGGGAAGTTTTTGCCATGTCAATGCAATTGCAGCTTTCACCAAAAGCAAGCTCCTCAATTTCATGCTTAGCATCTTACTCAAAATCATGATGGAAATTTGGGATAGGGATGTTTTCAACAAGGGGCTCTATTGCCGCATGATGTTGCTGGCAAAGTAGGGTGTTGGCAGGGTAGCTGCAGCCTCAACTGCCATTTTATTAATATTTTTATAAATTGGGAAACCATTTCAAGGGTGAAAACAGCATGGCCATAATTTGGAAGAACCAACGAAAAATTCCCCCAAAGCAAAATCTGGCTTGACATGGTATGGCCATTCATTCTCATCAATCCATTTGAGAGCCTCAAATGGATTGGATTCAGCCAGCACTGGGCCAGCCACTAGAATCGGAGCAGTGGAAGAAGCTGATTGGCCATGTGCTACTGACCATAGCAGCTCAGACTAAACTGAATCATCTATCAGCTCAGAATTATGTAATTCAGTTAAATTGTTAATTTTTTATTTTTTAAATTTTGATTGGCTGCCATCTTAAAAGCAGCGCCAGAATTTGCTGAGGTTGGGGGCGGGAGGATTGAGCCCCATTTGAAAATTGAGCCAAACTGGCTGCTGACCTGATGCCGGAGGGAGGTGTGACAGAGGTGGAAGCTGTAGGGCACTTGTGCTTCAAGTGATCAAGCTCAAAGCACAAGGGGCAAATTGTGCAGTCATTCTTGATGCGCGCCCAGAATGGGTGATCAGGGGAAGATCTGGTTACCGTGCAAGGGGGAATTGTGAGGTGAGTGTCACAATAAAATGTGCAGATCATTGCAAAGGCGTTCAGCCCTGCCAAACAATCCACTTCATTTAGAACCATGAATTGCAATATGGGGTCTGCACCATAAATGTCCAAACCCTTCATGAGCTCATGGCGGAGGCATTTGGGGAAAGGTAGGAAGGCAACCTGGTAAACTGGACCACCAAAGTGGCCTCATCCAGGAGCTGGGTTTTAACAGTTGGAGAAAAGAATTTTATTATAAATTAATAGCAGCTTAGATGCTGCATTTTAATCAGCCTTGGAATGGAAACTGAGGTTGAAATACCCCTTAAAGGGGCAGAAATTAATGAAGCTGGTGGGTTTAAACACTGCTGTGGACATCATAATGATGGCCATGCTTGCATATGTGAAAAGGTTCTAATATTTGACCAAGAGGCAAAAAGCAAATTGCTCCATGGGAGCACCAAATGGCTCCAGAGCACCGCCTTGGAACTTGCAAGATGATGGGCCAAGTCCCAAGTGGGACATAACGCCTGGTAGCATTAGGGGGCTACCAGAGCTATCCTGAGTGCACTTGGCGGTGGACAAAAGATGCCATATGGCGGCGTACCACCACCCCGAGCCAGGGCAGCAGGCGTTAATGGCATTGACATTGGTAAGCTTTAGCTCAATCAAATGGTCATTTTTGTATTTTTTAAATAAAATCCAAATTTAGCTTTAATTTAGTTATTGAAGCAAAAGAGAGATTTTGAAAAGCTAGTATCCCCATGAAAATGTTTACAAACCTTCACCCACTCCTATTCTCATCTTACCTAGCAATAATTATATATCAAGATTAGGCTCATATAAAGCTAAATCACTTGACTAAATTGCCAAAATGGCAAAACTAACCTGAATAACACATTCTACCATGTACCCCCATTTCATAAATGCATATTTGGGCTTAAACCATTTTTTCATTATTTATTCAATATCTAAAAATCAGACTTTTTACTTAACTTTTTAGTCAAACATTGGATCTAAAGAGATTAGTGCACCTAACTTTGAAAATATTTTAAAAGTTAAATGGGCTAAAATTAAGAGATAACCAATAATGGCACGCCCCATAATTTATTCTATCCCAATTTTGATAATGATTTTGCAACTTGACCTCACCTCCCACAGTGTAGATTTGAGAATTTACTTCAACTTTGAAAGTTAGTACCAAGTTGTTATGTCTAAGGGATAGTGTAAATTATGCTAAGCCGTGTTCTGTTTAAATAGGCCAGTGCTTTCAATTGTTAGGGTGCTTAACTATTTTCTTTCTATTCCATTCTTAATTTGTATAAAAATTGCAAAAAACAAAATAATCTTTCCATTACCAAAAGCATGCCAAGGCAATTGGCGTTTATTGCAGCCATATTCAAGCCTCTGTCAAGGTAAGATAACCTCATTGATTAGAGGTGCTAGGAGCCAAAATAAATAGTTTGCTTAGTTTCTCTGATGTTCCATTGGAAACTGCAATATTATAGCTAGAGATGACTTGGGCTACCCTAGTTCTCACATATCAGGCAGTCAAATATAATTACAATCATGTTGCAGTGTTGCATGGACCTCACAACATTTCAACTCCTGTCTGCCCACACTCTTTTTATTATCATATAATTTGTTTTTGTTTTTGCATCTCCTCAATAACTTCATGTATTGACTTACTGGAAGTCTCAGCTTATCAGTTAAGTGTTCCACAATCAAAAAAGCACATATAATATGCCAAAGCCTGTTACATCGCCCTAATACTGGGATGATTTAAAAGATGATAAAATTAAACACCCAAGATTAGAATAATATGTTTTACTTTAAGCTTAAAAAGTGAGCCACAAAATGTGGTCCAAAAATTGGTGGTATTCTAAGATGGGTTTTTTTAAATTGGGTGAGGCTTAATTACCAAATGTCAGAAATTTTGGATGCATGAGGGGGAATTGGGCCTAAGGTTGGTGGAAATTCTGGCTGCACTATCAGATTAACAAACTATAAATCTGATAAATAGTCAGGAGTTACTTGATGGTTCAGCATTATATACTGCCTTGAGTTCCACTGAGCTTCAGCAAGGTAATTACTCAAAAAAAGTCTCATTCATAATGCAAATGCCAAAAATGACATAAGTCAGTTTGTGATATTACCCCTCACAAGATGGAAGCATTGTCATGCATTAGCATAGGCGTGGGGATTGCAAACGTCCAGCATAATAGGTGATGACATATGGGACTACTTACAGGCACTCAGGCACTGGTAACCCTTAGTGCAGCGTAGCCCCAAAGCTGGTAAATTGGTAAGCAAAGTTGAGGTTGCCTTTCAGGACTGCAGGCTATAGCGTGGCAGACAAGTGGGAGGCACAACAGTGGGTCACAGATTGTGGGGCACTGGAGGGGGATGGCGTTATGGGTTTATGTGACCCAAATTAGGACAAGATGGGAGGTGGATTTTCAGTGGACATTTTGGCATCATGCAGACTTCAGATGTGGTACATAGATAGGGTTGTGAAACACAAAATCTAAGTATAATATAACAGGATAAAGCTTGTTACATTACACTAGTATTGAGATGGGTTCAGCAAAGGAAACAAAAGCAAACCCCAAAATTAGGATTGAGGTGTTTTATTGAAAGCTAAATAAATGGTCTATAAAATTTATCATAAAAAGTTGCTAAATTTATAAGATAAGGTTCTCTTAGATTTGGAGGATGCGTATTTACCAAAGGTTAGAAAAATGGGATTCATGAGGGGAGAAACTGGCCTAAGATTTGCAGAAAATCCAGTTTCACTGTCATATTAATTAACTATTGATTTGTTAAATGGTCATTTATAACCAAATGGTCCAGCATTACACACTGACTCATGTTAAGCCAAGCTCCAGCAAGGTAGGTATCTAAAATAAGTTACATCTAAAAGTAAAAAATACCACAAATGAAATCAGTCAGTTTGTGAAACATATTCACAAATGCAGACCAAGATTTCCAGGTGCCTCCAATTATGGTTATGGATATGAAAAACAAAAAGTTGCATGTTCTAAAAAAATCATTTTTACATCTTAAGATTATCAAATTGTAGCACAGATATAGAAGTGTCCCCAGTTGAAGTGTTTTTATTGCTAGATGATGGGGCACACATAATAACCCACAGAATCTCAATAGTCCCTCTTTTCATGTGCAAGGCCTTTCAGAGATGAACTATCTGAATTATGGTAGAAGTATCATTGGATCCGCCTAGCGTGGTGGCATATACACCTAATCTTCCTTTAACTCAGCTGCATTGCCAGAACTAAAATAACTCCCACACTTTTCCATCATCTCCACACCAAAATTTCCCACTGCCTGTTCTGATCTTTCTAGTATAATAGCAAGAAACCATTATAGATAAAGTTACTCTTACCATGTGACAAGAGGTACTTTGATCCTTTCCCCATGCTGTGACACCGCACCCTTGGTCTTCTCCATCTACAGTCAGTTTCCCCCCATGTGGATGAAGTCATTACAGTCTAACCTTTATGGAATGTGGTGAAAAGTAAAGAGTAATATATTATTTAAAAAAGCGCAATAAGCCAGTTAATATTTACTTCCATTTTTCTCTATAAAAAGGTTAGTATATTACAATAACATTTACAAGTTAAAACTTTTCTTTCCATTCATTATCACTTTTGAGCAAATTATCAAAAAAGTAAAATTAACCAGCACCGCCTGGTCATTTTTTTTCCTAATTGATGTCCTCAGATCCGCCGCCTGCTGCTCCAGTGTGGGGCAGCGATGATCCACTACCTAGCATTTTCTGCCCTGCGGGAAAACACATTCAGTTGGGTTCAAATAGTCTACCACACTCTTCTAGCCAATTTGTCCCTCCACAAGACTTAGTGCTTCACCTTACGCACATCCACTCATCTTGCCTCCACCTGCTTGCCATCTCACACTCCACAATTCAATTTTGCCTCCAGATTGACTATGGGCATTTATTTCTGTATGCTGACAAACCAACAAACAAACTTACCATGGCTGCCTTTGCGCCAGCTGGCTTTTTTGATTTCCACAATTTCTAGAGTTATTTTGACATAGGCTTCCAAACTTAGGAGGATGCTGCAGCAGTGGCGTTGACCCCTTAATTTTTAAAGATATAACCCATTCCTATTACCCATACTCAACTCCCTGCTGACACCACACTAGTGGTGTCATTTGCAAATCTCCCTTCACATCTCCCACCCCAAGTTTTGTATGAATAATTGATGTCAGGGCTTTTGGATTATGGCGCTCAACTCAACCTCATATTTACTGTTCCCTCTGGTGCAGAACGCCTTGCTTCCCCTCATGCCACTGCCTCCATCATCCCACACAACTCCGCCATTGCCCACCAAAACCCACCACGTGCTCTTATTGCTGCAGTGATGGTGCATTTCTTTTGGGCTTATGCAACAAAGGTTGACAGGTTTGTACCCTCTGTTCAGAATTAGAACTCTCTAAAAAGTCCTACCGCTAAACCTGTTACTAGTTCTGAACCCTTAACAGCGGCATCCGCATGGGGTGTTTTGTTGCCACCTTTGACCCAACAAACCCACTCACTGAGCCAGTGCAGGAAGTCTGACTTTGCCAAAACCTCCAGACACATGCACTCACCTAAATTAAACCACAATTAATCAGAATCAGGCTGCCCCAAGTAATTCACCATTTGCCTACTGCCAACCACCATATTTCTGCCTCCCCTATTCTACTAAACCAAAATCCGTAGGCCCTATTGGATGAGTTTGAAAAATCAGGTAAGATCGTTACACAGGAGTCTGACATATCAGGTGAAGTTGCCCAAGGTGGGTAAGACTTAAATGAATTTCTTTTCTCAAATTTTGGCAAACCTTTCCACCCAGACGTTATGCCCCTTAACTCAATAACATCCCCTACCAAAGTGAACAACAGCTTGTCTTAGCAGCGGTGGCCTCCCCCATTGTCACCAATCTACAGAGCAGTTGCCAAATCTGCTGATGAATTCAATAGAGGGATGACCACAGTTATCTTCCCCCTGATTTCTCTGAAGAAGCGCGGGTTGAAATCAACAAATTGGCCAGCGCGCCAACACCTATGCCAAATATATTGCTGACTTAGCGACATTTTCCCCAAAAACTGTAATCACCTGAAAGTAATTACCAGTTTTGCTCTACTCCCTGATGCCCGCTCTAGGATGAACATCATGTGGCAGAATTAATTGAAGCTATTGTAAAGGCTGATATTGAGCTCATCAATGAGTTTACCATGAACCTTGTACCCTACCATGCTGACGCTCCAACGCCCTTGCTTTTGGCCTTATTCCACTTCTACAACACTAGTGCACCTGCTATAGTTCCTGCGCCTGCAGATGAGCCGCCTGACCATTCCTCCCCTCTGACATGGTGTGTTATCAGTCCTTCGCTCCATGTCTGTTTGAAGGTTTTTTTATTTGTTTATTTGTTTTTTGTTCCATTTTGTTTCAGTTTTTGTTGTTTGCTCATTGAGTATTGGTAATGTCCGCCCCCTGGTTGGCATACCTCAAAATAAAAATGAAAAATTAAAAGTTAAAGTTTCAAATAGTCACCTTCTCCCACCCCACCTTTCCTAGAAATATTAGTGTAGAAAAGATCAGGCTTTTATTGGTGATATCCCTCAACTACATTCCAAAAATTGAAAAAAATATCAGACAGCAGCATGTCAAGGAAATCCTGCCTTCCATTGTGGGAAATAAAGCATCAAATGATTTATCTATAGGTTGTAAGGCACTGTTATTCTGAGAATGTGGGAATAAGTCATGTTAGGAGAGAGATAGGGGAAATAATGATACAAAAATACTGCGCCTGAACCAAAGTTCAGGCTCAGAATAGGTAGCATTTAAATCTAAGTGGTCAGAAACTAGTTTGTTGGAGCTTGTCTCAGTTAAGGGCAACCTGGAGAAAACTGGCTTTTGTGCTTTATGGTGTCATTTGGGGATTTTAAAGGTTCATGTTTTTTAGTGGCAGAGTTACTGTATTTTGATGAAAATTCACCATAGTCCTTTGGTTCAAAAGGTACTTCCATGGTGTTATCCTCATCTTAGTACTCAGGTTTCTGACATAATTATCTTGTTTATATTGATAAACGTTTTTACCAGATGCATACAAGTTGGCTTTTCTTTCCCATAACCATCACTTTTGTTTACATGTGATTAAATTGATTTAATCGATCACAACTTGTCTTAATTGTGCCATCCAATCAGGGGATGACAAAGCGACTGAATCCATTCAACTCACACGCCTATGCAGCAGCGATGAAGCTGAAACAGCATGGGCCAGGTGGCCCAGCTGCTCAACTTTAATGTATTGCAAAAAAGTGACTATATGTTCCAAACTGTGACTATCTTAAGATGGTCCAAGAATTTCACCAAACTTGCAACATCAACCACAAATTTACCAAGTCCTCACGTGAATTTGGTGTGTGCATTAGCTTCCAGCGTTGAAGAACCTCTACAATATGATGCAGTTTGTCAGGCTATCTCAAGACGCTTACCAGAAGTTGTAAGCTTGACTGAAAAACTCACAATGGAAACCTTAGACCTTATCATTGCTACTTATGAGGCCACGGATGCTGTCATAGCTGCACCATTTGTAGTTATCTACACTAAGATGAGAGTAGGCAAGGAGCTGAGCAAATTACAGCCAAACCCAACCACACGCACCCATTTTTGGGAGTATGTATATTTGTTTGTGGTTTTAGAAGGACTCACAACCATTGAAAAGCGGGACTACTTTGAGGCAGCACTAACAAGCGGCCTGAGCACATACAGAGAGCTAGTTTATTTTGAAATGGATAAAAACCGCCTCTTTCCCCACCTGGTTATAGACAAGGCTGTAGCAATAATACGGCAGGCATGGACACAGAGATGACATCAACACAGTCCCACACAAAGCGTACATGTTAGACTTAAAGTAAAACCAGTCTTGCTCTTTATCATTCTGCCCAGAAAAGAGTCCGCCCATATGCATGAGCTGAAACAAAGTAGGGCATAAAAACAATGTCTGTCTGGCTACATTGGAAGGAAGAAATTTTATTGAGTTTGAAGAAATTCTGAAGAAAATATATCAGGGGGACACATTAACAATCCACCTCTGGGGATCACAGGCTAACTATGAAGTGGTCCAACCGGTCACCCAGAGCAATGTAATGAAGCGAAGATGGCCAGAAAGTTGGCAGAGAAGGCCGAGCAGAAGAAGAAGGAGGAGAAGGAAGCAGCAGCTTGGGAGAAAGAGGCCTTTGCAAAATTGAGCAACAACATGAGCACCTCTTTATTATAACGGCCCCTAAGACAGCCCAGCAGCTGCAATATAATGAGCAGTGGGCATTTAAATCAGAAATAGACAATACACACTTCCTACCTGTACACAATGGAGCCCAACCCATTCAAATACTAGTCAAAAACCTGTTTTACAAGCCAACAGTTTCTCAACCCTCATCGGGATGGAGGACAATAGTGCTCACTGTACGGAGAACCCAAATCAAAACTTTAGGCCACCTGAATAGCAATCAAGTACACCACCAGCCCAAACCATTTATGAGGGTCCTATGGCTAGATCCAAATACAAGCAATCCATCTCATCTGCACAGGGCAATCAGGCCCTATGCAGTCATAGCAGGCATGCAGGGCTCATTAACAATTGGGACTCTAAACATAGAAGGACTCTCATCCATTAAGTCCCTGGATAAGAAGCGAGGGCTCCTGCTAAACCCACCAATGGATGTACTTGCCTTTCAGGTTTGGTAGTGCACCAATGGAAAGGGGGAAGAGTGGTCCAGGCTTTTTGTCCCTTAGCGAACATTCTGAACCAGCTTTGTATGATTTGTAGTCAAAGAATCAGCAGCCATCACAATCACCAACTAATACTCTCATTTGGAAGTAACAGTTCTAGTCTTGGCCTTCAAATGGGGAACCAACAATATCAGGCCGCATCAGTATATGCCCCTGTTAAAGCGGACAAAGGGGAGATTTTCTTGGCAACCTAATCGACTTGAACTTTCCAGAAGAAACGATTTAACTAGGGTACTTCAATTGCTGGCTGGACAGAACTTGTGACAGGTGGCCAAATGTCATGAACACACCAATAGGGTCGAGCCAATTTTAGCATTTAATTACAAAAAGGCATTCTAGATGCAAAAATATTCTTAGAATCATAATTTCCTAATCTGACGCGACCAAATATTTTAGGTAATCAAATAATCAGCGCCAGTCAACTGGATTGGATACTCATACCCATGCTGCTGTAATCTCAAGATAAAGTTTTTTCAAGAATAACCTACACCTTTCAGACCATAGAATAGTGAAAATAGTATCCAATCAAAGTAAAAACTTCCCCAGAACCACCTCTGGAAAAGGATGCTTCCAAAGAACGTAAATCTGGTCCAGGTAGAAGGTTATACAAAAATACATGCAGAAGAACTAGCCAAATGCATTGACTCTAAAACCTTATGGCAGCAGTGGCAAATGTTAAAAAAAGGAAATTCTATATGCCCAGCCCATGCAGCCTCCTGTCGCACAAGGAAAGAAATAGCAGAACTTTCTAAAGCTCATAGAATATTAAAATATCTGTAAAAATTATCACCATACAGAGGCTACTCACCACATTGGGCTAGAGATTGGGTGAAACAGACACTAATTATCCAGAAAGAATAAAAAATCTAAATGCACATGGATGCCCTCCAAGTAGGGGCCAGATGGGATATTCAAGGGGATTGACCATCCAAGTTTTTCTATCACACTTACAAAATGAGGTCCTGAAATGCCAGTCTTACTGAACTTCAAACACGTGAAGGCCAAACCACTAGTGACTCAGAAGCAATAGCATCCATCATCCACTCCTACTACTTAAAACTTTATAAGGCGTCCCCAACAGAGGAAGCTTCTAAGAACTACTTCATTAATGCTGTCCCCAATCACACTAAGCAATTAGCCAACCTTGTTGACCCCATATTGGAGGACGAGCTAGCACAGGTTCTATGGAGACTTACCAACAAGTCACCAGGACCCAATGGCATCCCCTATGAGTACTATAAAGCACATTATGATGCAATAAAGAAGCGCATTCATTCTCTTTTAACTCAATTCTGAAAGAGGGAAGGGTGATCCTAGGAGGCGCGTAAGCCTATACCATAGTGCTTCACAAAAAGGGACCATACTGAACTGAACAACTGGCGCCCAATATCTCTTATCAATGAGGATATGAAAATAATGGAAAAGATTATGGCTAATTGTCTCTCAGAAAAAGCCAAGGAGTTCATTGCCACACAACAGCATAGTTTCACCCTAGGGAAGAGCATCTGGGATAACATCTACAAAGTAAAAAACACTGGGAGGAGCATCCAAGGGCACGCTCTGTTTTCTAGACCAAGCTAAGGCATACAATAGAATAGACCGGTAATACATGGCAGCAATACTTCACAAACAGAGATTCCCCAAACCCTATATCTCATGAATAGCGAACCTTCAGCTGTCTTCCACCTTCTCAGTTCTTGGTTCTGCATTCACCTTATCTCCAGTCACACCAGAAAGAGGCCTCCGTCAAGGGGAACCACTTAGCCCTATCATGTGCAACCTCACAATTGGCTATCTCCTATGGGTGATGGAGAAACAGTTATATGGTATAGAGTGCAAGGGGCAAAAACCACTTAAGGTTTTGGCCTTTGTGAATGATTGTGTGGTAGGGGTCTCCTTCAAGGCGGATTTTAAAAAGTAGAAGAGATAGTCAGCCTATATGCAAAAGACTCCCAAGCCAAATTCAACAAAACCAAATCACAAGCCTTGGTGCTATCAAATGCTAAGCTATAGGCTCTAAAAACAAGAGGGCAAAAGAAAATTCACAAACACAAGCAAAGTGAAGAAGTGTAAGATATCCATCTTTATCACACCACGCTTTCAGATGCTTTGGCCAAAGGAACCCATCAAACACTTAGGGATCCCATTGCAAGTGCAGTTATAGCAACTCATGAGGTAGAAGAGAAAATACTTCAGGATATTCAAAGGTCAATGGAAAGTTGGAAGTTCAGGAGAAATTTCTTTCTGGAAGGTGTTGCATTGCAAATATTATGCTCTTCCCAAAAAACTTGTACCCCACACATGCTATTGCCTTCGGCAAATATTTTTTAGAAAAACTCACATCAATTTTACAACCCTGGTCCTGGGGCTCATGCTCCCCCCAGCCAAAATCACTACACTAAGGGACCAATTTTTGAAGGCAGGATGGGGCTAATTGACACTGAATGCAACACTGAAAACATATTCACAAAATTAAAAAAGTGCTACGACCTCACAGGAGGGAGTCCATCTCCATGGGCATCTGCAGCGAGGACCTAAATAGCATAGAACTTGGCTATAGAGACCTAGGATCCCTAACCACCATATTCAAATACTTAGTTTCATGCTCAGAATTAGTAGGGACATGGGATGCAATGTCAGAGGCCAAGGCAATATCCGTTATTTCAAGATACTAAAAATTGCACCAAGGATCAAACTCAAAACCCAAAAAATGCGCCATGGTCAAAAACAAAAAACTCTAAAACTTGATCATAACCCAGCGCCACCAGCCAATGTGAATTCCAAGGCTCATGCATCTAGCCAACCACAGTGCTGGATATTAAGGGAAGAATTCACTTACCCAAGCCCATAATACCACCTGAAAATATCAAGTGAGCCTCTACTCAACCCCAAGATTACAAACCTTCATTGGAGAGTTACTAAATGCCTTTTTTGCACATGTGAGTGCTCAAACGCCATGCATAGGCAGTGCACGCAGTGCAACAAAGAAGATTCTCTGCACCACATATATGTTTCTTGTAAAATAGCAGTAATAGTCTGGGGAGGAAGTGGTGCACTTAGCACAGCTACAAACCACAAATCCCAACCATCTAGCCAAAGACTGTCTCTTCCAAGCTAGTTAAAGGCATTAAGACCTTGATCACAACAAGATAATTTTTGTTCTAGTGTTATGGGCGATTCATAGTAACTGGGTCACTGCCACTTCAAGCCCCAAGGGTCTGACCCAGCTAGGGCCCTTAATAACTTTTGCTTTTGTCTAAACAAAAACTTTGGCTACTGGTAGTTTGGGGATGCCATTCCACCAAAACATTGTGTGCAAGTAGCGTCATGGGCCATTTCACATATGCTCAAACATTCTGTAGTGCACCAAACATGTTTATGAAAAGCCAATATACCTAGGTAACTGAGGTTCCCTCAATAGCGACCCACAGCAAGGCGTGATGCCAAGGTTGTGCAACTAACACCAAACCACTCATTTACTACCCACTTTTAAAAAAATTCCCAATTACTCACCCATTCCACAAGTGTGTCATCTCTGGTCACATACTCCCAAATAAAAATTAAAAAAGTAAAAATTAAAAATTTGATATATATGAGTTGGTCTAGATAAGGTGTTTGTTATCTCTGGATTCGCTCCTAGTGCCTCCTGTAAGCATAAAAGGGTGGCTTTTTTTTAGTACTAGATGGTCCCTATAAAAGGGTGGCTTCAATAATGGATAACACTAGGAAAAAAACTAACAACACAGACAAAATCAAGTTGGTCCCTCTATTGGCCTTAGTGGAAAAGGCAGGAGGAGAATTTTATGATTTTACGTGTCAATAAAGATTTAGAATACTTTTAGATATAAACATTATAATAAAATTAACACAATAGCCTTTTCTGTGCATGCTGTTGGGTGTTAAAGCTATGGGGTGGGATAATGGCTTAAGATTAAATGCATCAAAACGAGGTAAGTTATTCTTAAACAAATTATCTTGGGATTTAAACTTCAACCTCAAATTTTAATTTGGTTAATACTGGTTTTGCTTGTTAGATTCTACCTCATAATCCACAGCATTTGGTGAAGCGTTCAAAGCCCGTTGTGGGCCATTTTTTGTTTGAACATCAACTAGTGCAAACTAGCAATTGTAATTATTTTCACCTAAAGGCAACTCCAGGTATCAAAATTTTTACCACCAATGATGCTTTTAATTTATCTGTTGGTTTAGAAGATGATTTTATCTTTGTATTATACTTGATACCTCTAAAATCTGAATGTTGTCATTTGCTTTTTAGTACATGATACTCTACTGATTCAATGGTAATAATGTTTCTGAGCTTGAGGTTGCTGTTGGATATTGGTTGTTGAGATGCTTGCTGGTGCTTTTTCCCCTAAAATACAAAAATTGGGAAATGAAACCACAAAAATTAATATAACTAAAAACAGAAAACTATAAAGTTGATGTTTTTTAAATTTATTGTGGGGAAGGTCGACCATGGGACGGACACTTCTGAATATGACTCAGGACAGATAAACTAAGTACCGGGGGAGGCACCCCAGAAAAGTGATGCTATCTCTTGTTGCCAGCGGGAACGCCACTTATGGGGAGGGGGAGGGAACATGTGAAGGGGCCGTAGCCACTATTGAGCACGTGTGGAGGAAGGGGTCTGATTTGATGAACCAGACTGGGAACCAGGAGGAGACCAGCTGTTGGCGACGCGGTGGGAGTTATCCAAACATCCACGCTTGAAAGTGGTCCACCAAATGAGACCAGAATCTGTGGACAGCTTCTAGGAAGGTGGGGGTGGAGCCTGCGATGGCATCTAAGACAATCGTATGGATGGTCCACATGGCGATTGCAACCACCAGAGCACAGAGGGAGGGTGGAAGGGAGGAGGCCATTAATAGAGCAAACATATCTCTTGACAGACTGAAGGGATGCGTTTGATCCTGGCCCAGCAGACGTTGGACTTCGCGCCATATCACTTTAGAGGTGGGGCACTTCTCCAGGCGGTGGAACAGCGTTCCATACTGGCCGCACATGACACAGGATGAGTGTAAAGCGTTAGAGCGCTCAGCTGTATGATACACCCGCCTCAGGCAGCGCCACACATGGGAGCGGAATTGAGGCTGCAACAGAGGGTGATGTACATATTTCCAGATTGTTTTTTGGGTCTCAAAGGAATAGGGAATGTCCATCATGTCCAGATAGTCCACCCTGGATAGGACATGGAGCCGAATGGGGATCACGCCATCATGGATGGGGAGCCCCTGTACCTCTTGTGTGAACTGAGGAGAGGGGCGGCCTCTTTGGGTTGTATGTCCACTAATATGAATTCTCCACTCTGCGCCCCGCATGGAGAGTAGGATTCGTTTGTAATGGGTTTTTGTCCCGTGAGGACCTGTGGCTGATGTGTGTGATGCGAGGTATTTCATCAGGGAGTGGGGGTTCGATGGAATGTTGAGGCCCAAGGCTCAGGAGAAGTTGGAGCGGGCTGCGTGGGACCAGTGTTGGGATGGGAGTGTAGGAGCGGTGACGGCCGCGATCCAGGTGCCCAGGATCTTGGCAACATGGGCTTTGAAGTCAAGCAGGCCCATGCCACCATGATGATGAGGGCCAAACATGACCTCTAGCCGCACTGGTGGAGGGCGGCCTGACCAAAGCCATCCTTGCAGCAAGGCATACAAGGATTTGAAGAAGCTTGGGGAGAAGGGGATGGCGTGGGCTCCGATCCAGACTTTGGATAGGAGCATAGAGTTGGCTAAAACAACCCTGCCAGTAAGGGAAGTAGGGTGGGCTCTGAGAGAGGCGATTCGCTTCATCACATTGTCCAGAATATGGCACTCCATTACTGCTGACGCGTATCCGCCTGCCTCCATCCACATGCCCAGATGGCGCACCGGTCCTATGGTAGGACTTGGCACGAAGGGGAGCACCAGTGGAGCGGTGTGTGTTGAGTTAGTAAGGCATGGACGTGGGCGAGCAGATGGGCCAGGTTGGGAACTAATTGCTGGGGCCCGGCAGTTCTGAAACTGACCAAGGAGGATGATTTTGGTTTTGGAGGCGTTCAGTGCCGCGTTGCTTACCTGGGAATATTCCTGGATGGGAGCTTCAAGTGCGCGTGCATCTTAATTATTAGAAACCCCAACCACACAATCATCTGTGAATGCCATTATCTTGACTGGGGCTTGGCCTGGCACATGGACCCCAGTGAAATGGGCATTCACATTTCGCAGTAGTGGGTCAAGGCTGAAGTTGTATAATAGTGGGCTGAGGGGGTCCCCTTGTCACAAGCCCCTTTGAGAGTGGACTACTTCCATTAGGAAGCCAGGGCCACGCACTGCCATTGTTGCATATTCCGTGAGCAGCATCACTTAGTTGATGAAGCGAGGGGGTAGGTGGAATTGATGGAGGCAGGCCCTTAGGTATTCCCAGTTTACTCTATCATAGGCCTTTTGTTGGTCCAAGAATACAAGTGCCCCAGAGGCTGTGGACTGACACACATTAGCCACAGAGTGCACGTTATCCCAAATCAACCTTCTGGGGATGAGACTGAATTGTTCTGGGGAGATGGTGGCAGATGCTACATTCCCTAATCAGTTAGCCTTAAAAATTGTTAAAATTTTGGTGTCTGTGTTTGTTAGAGAAATGGGGCGCCAGTTGGCTCAGTCAAGCTTATCCCCTTTCTTGAAGAGTGTGACAGTAAAGGCCTCATGTCCTCCTGGTAGGAGGCGCGTTTCCAACAGGCTTTGGTTAAGTGAGGCGAGCAGCAATGGGGATATATATTTGAAATATTTTTGTAGAACTCATATGGAATGCCATCTGGGCCTGGGCATTTTCGGTTTGGCGCACCATGAATGGCTGTCCATAATTTGTTCAGAGTAATTAATTCATTATTTCTGGGTATCAGAAAATGGTGCGGATATGAGCTCATCCGAGAAATTCTGTCACTTTAGCTGGCTGAATTGGTTTGGCTTGGTACAACTTGGAGTAATATTTTTGCATTTTGATTGCCACTTCAACCAGTGTATCCGCAATAGAATTATCCGATCTTCACACCTGTGTGCAGGCCATGCTCTGGCGTAGTGTGAAATTTTATTTAAAGAAATATGCGGTGCACTTGTCGCCTTTTGTGATGCATGTGGCCCTGTATTGAACACAAACCCGATGTTTGTGTTGCCTTTCAAGTGCGTTGAGGTGGGCAGCTGCCTCCGCCCACTTCCAGCCCCATGCAGGGCTGTATCCTGTAGCTGGAATGTTGGACTCCAAGTGGGCCAATTCCGCCAGAGTGCGTGAGATAACCACCAATGTGGCTCGTGAGCATCTGGAGGAGAGATGGTGATAGTGGCGGATGGTGTCCTCTTTGAAAGTTGCCCATGTGGAAATGGGGTCCATGCAAAACGGTGCAACAAACGATTTTGCCAAAGTTGCCTCTTCCACCCATATGGAAAATCCTGGCGACGCAAGCTCTGGGGGGCGGATTTTGCACCAATGTGGGGCCTTTGCAACTGTGACGGGTAAGTGGTATTTTATCAAGACCAGTTGGTGGTTGGAGAATTTCATTTTCGTTGTTTTGAAGTGGGAGATGTGGGGTTGGAATTTCGCTGGCGCTAGAATAAGGTCAATGCGGGTCATGGACCTTAATTGGCCGTTGTAGATGTGGGGATACATCATGTTTTTGAGCAGCAGGGCATGTCGCGGCAGTGCATCCATTAACCCAAAGGTGGCCTTTAGAACTCGTAGTTCTATGTGACCCTGTGGGGCGTGGGGTGAGGGAGGCCACTGGTCCGTTGGTGAGGTTAGCCAACAGTTCATGTCGCTGACTAGGAAAGAATCAGGGGGTAGCGGGAGGGATTTGACCAACAAGAAAAATTCCTGACGCTTGTGTGCACCGTTTGGGGCATAGATGTTGATGATTGCGTGCACTACATCAGCCCACAAGAAGGTGACAACGAGCAATCAGCCATTTAGGAATGTTTCTGAAGATATAATTTTGAAAAAATTGTTTTTCTGAATTAGCACCCCACAGTGCTTCGACCAAAAGGATAGGGATAGGAGGAGCATTGTTTTCCAAGTTTCCTTGGAACCTTGTGGACAGTGGGACTCCTGGATGGCCTGGATATCCACGGGTAAATTGTGTTGTAAAAAACTCAGTTTCCTAGCCCAGGATGGGGAGGCCTTGAGTCTGGCAATATTCAACATCCCTAAAGTGAAGGTTTCCCCCATTGCACCTTAGGTGCGAGGGGGTGGGCCCAGGGGCCCACCAGCATCTTTAAGGTCCCCACAGGCTTTCACAGCAGCGCGGGTGTTAGCAGCAACACTATCGGAGTTTTTGTTGATTTTTGTGGAAAAATTTGCGTTGGCTTTGGCCTTCACTTTTTGTTTTCCCGACGTTGGACAAATTTTTTGTGGTGCAGATGAGTTCGGTGCACCATTGAGCGGGTCAAAAAAAATTTCTAGTTGGGATAGGTCCCAAGTCAGTTTTGACTGGAGCTTGGGTGCACCAATTGGGTGAGATTGAGTCTCCTATCGGATCCTCAGATTGAGTGGCCTGCTCAGTATGGGCTTCCCAATCTGATTGGTTGATGGATTCCCAAGTTGCTTCCACCACAAAGGTTTCCATGTCCTCCTGGCGTTGTGAGTGTGGGATAGCGGTGGTAGCCTTGGCCGTTTCCTTGGCTGCAGTCCTACAGGCCTGCTTGGCCTTCTTCTGATCTTGTGGGGAGATAGGCTTTACCAATAGGTAGCAGCCTTGTGCTCCCCACGGGAAAGCCTCCTTGGTGCTTGCAGTTGGTTCATAGTGCACCTCTCCGTTGGCCATGGCCACCAAGGGGTGCTCTTGGAATGTGATGCCCTCCTTGATGGGGCATGCGTGCACCTTATGGCCAAACGTGTCACAGTGGGTGCAAATGGGGGGCGCGCTGTCCACGGTCACTCGGAATAGGTGGGTGGTATGCCCTGCAATATCAATAAAAGTGGAGTGCAGGATCTGGGTTAGGTCCTTTGCGATCTCCTCATTTGGGGTCAGAACTGCGATGGCTTTGCCAGTGCACAGGTGTGGCATCAGTGTGAAGTGTTGCATTTTGAAAGATTGTATTTCGCCATATATGGCGAGACCATCTTTCAGGTGTTGTTCCAAAATGTCACGTTTTACCATAGTAGGCAAAAAGTCAAACGTGAGGAAAAATTGGTTTGATTTTGTCCATCTGGTGCATTTGGTTTTGATGACCCATTGCCCTTTGGGGAGGTCGACCGCTATGCGCACCACTGCAACCTTGTCTGCTGCTTTTTTGCTTTTGAAACCTAGGTCCAGCCAAACGTGCGACATGGAGTGAGGTGCAATGTACACCGCAGTCAGGAAAATTTTGTGTACAGCTTCACAAAATTTTTCCCATAAGGCCGTTTTTTGGATGTCCAGATACATGCGGACTCCAAATTCCACCGACAAAAGTGGTTGGGAGTGTGGCGTGTTGATGTACTGGTTGCATCGTGTACGCCATGTGAGTATCTCTGGGGAAATCATGACTGCCAGTTTTTTAAGATTTTTTTATATTATGCCAGATTCTCCGGGATAAAGTTGATGTTTTTTATATATTTATTTGGCCTGGTAGGAGGTAATAAATGAACCCCTAAATAAGTTAATGATTATTTATGGTTGGCGAGGCTCAAAGTTTGGATGGCTTAGTAAAGTCTGAATTAGGCAATATGCTGATTTGACCTACCAGATCTCAGAAAGCTCACCTCATTTTGATGAACCAAATGATGGGAAATCAATTTTTGGTAAGATGTGACTGTGTGGTAACGATTTAATCATTTCACCCAATCAGTGGGTGTAGGACCTCATCATCCTCTCTGAAGGTAAGAGCCTTCAAAGGCAGTTCAATTATAAGTTTAACATGGGTCCAGCAGAATCTCTTAGACTAGGTTCCCTAAGGGAATCTCTCAAAGGAAATATGTCATTGAGGCTACTATGTTTGCTTTGAAACAGCAAGGTTTTTGTATAAACAGGCAATATAGATACTAGTAAATAACTAGGAGATTTGAAGGATATCTATATTAATCAAAATTCAGAGATAAATATAGGCTGCCAAGATATTCAGGTTCTCTTAAGAGGAACTTTGTGTGATAATTGGGAATGAGTAGGGTAAGGTGATCTCTTTACAGATGTGTCAGATAACATGAGATTCCTTTAAATCTGACTCTATTTAGCAAGGGCGGTAGATTCTGTGGACATCCAAATGGCAAGATCTTCATTAGTTGGCTTGATGCCTCTGTTAGAAAGATTAGTGGGTCCTTCTGGAAGTAGAGTTTCCTTTCATACATTTAGGTTTTTATTATTACCCTTTGTGGTGCAGTGGTTAGAATTCTCTGCTTCCTCCAGAGTGGCTGGAGTTCAAATCCCACTATGGACTAGCGAATCTCATGATTCTCAACAATGCCCCCCTCAAGATCTTGCCAAGGAGGGACATAATTTTGAAGGAATTTAGCATGTACCCATTTTACAACGGAACCTGATTTCACAGAGTTATTATGAATTTTTGGGACCTTGATGGTAGATCCCTAATAAAGAACTGACCACAGAGTGTCAAGTTTATGTATTTTCCCCCAGGCCGGCGATGGTAGAATATAACAAGGTCCCCTAACTGAAATTCAGGCAGGACTGGCCGTTGGGCATTCCATTAATCAGCTTCCCTTTATTGAATAGTACCCATGGATTTAGCAGCTAACACTTGTAACATAAATAATTCATCAACTAATCTTCACATGGCTAATTCAGTGGTTTCTGGTGTGAAAGTTTCAAGTATAGGCTTCACACTAGAGGGAAAGGTTGGTTCTTAACCATAAAGGGCTCAGAAAGGTGACATCTGTATGTTTTGATGATAGCTAACACAATATGATAATAAGGCTGCTGGTAAGTATTCATTCCATCTTGAAGGATTTGAGGAAGCCATCTTGTGAAGAATGGCAACTAAGGAACCGTTTGCTCATTCTACAGCTCCATTAGCATCTGGATGATAAGGAGTTGTGAATGAATGATAGGTGACCATTAGATGGTTAAGATCAGCAACCACACTGGAAATAAAATTTGTACCATTGTCAGATAGCAGCACATTGGGGCTGCCGTGGTGACTTAAGACCTGCTTCAGCAAGAAGGATGCGGTTGCTTTGGAATTTAGAGAGGCAACTGAGATAGCCTCAACCCATTTTTGTAAAGTGATCAACTGCGAGAATAATAAATTGGTGACCATACATTACTGTAGGCAGAGACCCAATAATTTCAATGCTCACTGTGGCAAATGGGGCTATAGGATCCATGACATGATGTTGGTATAGGGGATTAGGTGGCTTCTGATTTGCGCAAGTGAGACAAGTGACAATGACATCCTGGAATGTTTTGATCATTCCTTCCCAGTAGCAATAATCCTCTAGCCATTGATGGGTTTTCTTCACTGCGCCACGCCCTACAGCATCATGAGCCTTCAAAGTGGTTCTTGTATGAGTAGAGGGTCAAATCTATGGTAGCCAAGAGGTCCCAACTTGCTTATATAGCATACCATCTTCAAAACGAGTCTGAGCAGCCTTCTGCTTTAGGCGCTGTTTGTTGCTAATGGTTCATGACTCACCTCTTCCAGTTTTGCAATGAGCTCATAGATCCGGTCTTCTTCAGAAGTGTAAAGAGCCAGGATAAGAAGTTGGGACAACCTGTCAGCGTTTTGGTGTATCATCCCTGTACGGTGTACTATTGAGAAGTCATAATTCTGGAGCTTAAGGGCCTATCAGGCCAATAGTCCATCTGGGTCTTTCATCCGTTGTAACCACCGCAGAGAGGCATGGTCTGTCATTACAGTGAAATGATTCTCATACAGAAAATGGCAGAAATGTTTGATGACCAAAAACACTGCCAGACACTCACGTTCAGTTACACTGTAATTGCGTTCTGCTCAGGTTAATGCCTTGCTAAAGTTAGATATGAGATGATCAACTTAGCTTGCATCCAGTTGAGACAGAATGGCCCCACATCCACATTGCTAGCGTCAGTGAATAGAATGAAGGGTTTATCAAACTCAGGATGTACCAAAATAGGAACTGTAGTCAGAGTTTTTCTTAAAACATCAAAGGACTGCTTCTGAGCATCTTCCCATCGAAAAGGAACTTCTTTATGAAGGAGGTAGGTTAGTGGTTCAGTGAGCGCATAAAAGTGTGGTATAAATTGTCAGTAGTACCCCACCATGCCAAGAAAGACCAGAATGTCATGCAAACTGTTGGGTTGAGACATCTTCTCATAGCAGTTACCTTGTCAGGCAAAGGCAAAATTTTTTCTTAGGTGCCTTATGACCAAGGAATTCCATCTCAGTCTGAAAGAAAACGGCATTTGGTAGGTTTTAACTTCAATGAAGCAGAGCGTAGATGCCCAAATAATTCCTTCAAGTGGGTCAAATCTGGTCTAATGTGCGCGAAAACACTGTTACATCATCCAAGTAGACCAGCACACATGACATTTTTAGGTCTCCCAACAGACAGTCCATAGCCCACTAGAAAGTGGCTGGGGCGTTGCACAGCCCCTGAGGCATAAGAGTAGGTTCAAAAAAGCCCTCACTTTCTATGAGCGCACATTTCTCTTGGACATCAGGCGCAAGCTCTAATTGCCAGTACTCGCTGGCAAGGTCCATTGCAGAGAAAAATTGTGACCCAGCTAAGAGACGTAAGAAGTCATTAATCCTAGGTAGCGGGTAGCCATCTTTTCAGGTGATGGTGTTCAGGCATCAGTAGTTCATTACTAAATGATGCCCTCCATAATTCTTTCACACAAGCAACAATGTCGAAGCCCAGGGACTCTGGGATAGTTTTAGTAACCCAGCATCCAATAGTTGTTTCAACTCGTTTGTAACCATGGTTTCCTCAACTTTAAACTTCTGATATGTATTGGCGCGAATTGGAGGGGCATTTCCAGTCAGCACTTAATGTTGCACCCTCTTCATCAACCCAAAATCCTCTGACCCAGTGGAGAATATATCAGCATAATCCTCAAGTAGGGCGTCGATCTGTAGTTGCTGTTCACAAGTAAGTGTGTTACTAATTTCCACCTTGAATTAGGCTATTGTAACAGTTTTATACATTCCTAAGTCTTGGAGGTCTCCACATCCTTGGACAGACTCAACCTGGTTGACAGGTAATATACGTACATATGCAATGGGCCGGCTTTAAGTTATCTGCATTGGTTGATCAGTAAGTTGGCTATTGGGATAGTCAAGGGGCCTTGGTAAGCGGGATCCAGCACTCCCAGACAGGTAAGTGGTTCATGAATGGCTGGATTACCTTCTCCTTGAATTTCCAACAGGTGGTCTAGTGGTAGAGGAACCTAGAGACCAGTATCCACTGTTATCTGCGATTTAGGCGGTATGACTACACAGCTAGGTGCATATAAAGGCATTCCTTACATAGCTTCTGCATTTAAAAGTGGCAATTTGGTTTTTGGTCCAATAACCTGAAACTCTAGCCGTTCAATGTGGTCTGGGTATTCCAGTAAGCAAAATCGGGGTTTCCTCTTCCCTTTCTCCTTAGGAATGTCCTTCACAACTAGAGGAATGTGGTACCCTAAAATAGAGAAGTGCAAGTACTTGTGAATTATTAGAGTCTCAAATTCAGCTAGAAACTGGGTGTCAATAAGCAAGTTATAACTATCATTTTCCAACATGATTGCAGGTGCTGTAACAACCAGGGAGCCAAATCGAAAGGGCAGGAGGAGTAAGCTCCCAGAAAACAGATATAATTAGATCCCGCTGTTCCATAGTCAAAGAAGTAATTCTTTTCTGGTGCAAACTTTATCCTTTTAACCAGTCAAGAAGAAATGTCATTGACAGTAAAGCCAGTGTCAATTATGGCCAAGATCTCCATCTTGTGGACAATGACCTCTACTAAGGTGACTTCAGTGCCAAAGTGGGGTATTGAGTAAATGGAGCTTCTAGGAGGGAGTTGATTGGAAACGGCAGGGTAAGAGGAAGATAGATTCTTAGTCATGAATCTAGGACGTCTAACTCATCAGGCTTCTCCAGTACATAGCACTTAGTGTGTGAGTGAGAGAAGGTTGAGGTTGAGGCGTTATGTTGTCAGCAGAGGGTGCCTCAAGTCCTAAGCTAACTCCACTTTTCCCAAATTATCAGCTTGCTTCTTCCAACAGGCACTTTTATGGTGGCTAAAGATTTCACAGTATGAGCATGGGTCAAGACGTGGTTTTGTTCTCTGAAATTGACCAACATCATGGATGTTAGGTCGATTCCCCTTACCTGGAGCTTGGCATACTTCAGGCTCAGGTAATTCTATTATTGACTCCTTAATGTCAAGGATGGATTTAAACATCTTCTTGGCATTTTGGAACTAGAGTACTAGGTTGGTACTGTGTTAGAAAGCAGTGAGAACTATAGAAATGGCATCATCTAAGGTATCCCGGTCACAGGAGGCTAATGTCTGGGCTTCATGATTGAAGCGTTTCACAATATCAATATGGGTTTCTCCATTTCTTGGGCAGATACGATTAAAAGCCTGCTTGCAGTTAAAGAGGGTCAAGTTACTGCCAAATTCTTTTATAAGGGCCTCCTTAATAGCTGCCCAAGTGGTGCACGTCTTGAAATAAGGCATCATATTCTCTCATGCCTTGCCATCAAGACAGGTTTGTATATGCTGGAACTTTTATTGGTCTATAGCTGGATTCATTGTGTTTTCATATACAAAGAGGTACGACTGGATTGTTTCAGCCCCAGGGACATACTTTTCCTAAAAGTAGGTTTAAAGTATTCAACTGGCTCATAGAGGACATGGACGTCAGGAGAGAGTGGGCGCTCTGAGTCAGTGGGTTCTGTGGTGCCTATATCAGCGCATGGGATAGTCCTATCAAACTGATGGTGGATTTCATCCATGTCACCTGGATAGTGGCGTAGCATTCATTGACGTGCTTAAGGGGAGCCTTAGAATCTAAAAGTTGGCGCAGACTCTTGATCTCTTCAGACTGTTGGATTACCTGCTCAGAGAGTGAATCCTGTTTAGCTTCAACTGTTTGGAGTTTGGTAATCATCTGAGTGGTGTGACGATATGCTTGGTTTTGGGAAGCGATCAGATTGGCACTGGTACCCATAATCTTCGCATAATGGTTGTACAAGGCGGGGAAGGTCAAATCAGCATCCAGATGTACTCCCTCAATAGTCATCTCAGCACCTTAGGCCACCAATAACAGCTGTCACTCAAGAGCCTTAAGTCAGGCCTTATGGTCTTCATTAAAAAGGATCCAGCAGGTGTGAATGCACCTATAGGACCTGGGGGGCCTTGTTCCCCTTCCCCATTAGGTCCTGTCTGCTGGGGGCCTCAGGCTGTACTGTAGCTTCTGGAGTTGGAATTGTTGCAAGTCGTTTACTAAGCTGCTGGATACAGCTAAACAAATTGACAAGTTGAGAATCAGTTGTTTCTAGATCCTCAGTAATTTGATCAAGGAGAGTGGATAAAGCACGTACTACTTTTTGATCTATACCAGTGATTAGCTGGTCCATCCGCTGGGCAAACTCATTACATAAATATTGGATGCCTCCAGTGTCAATTTGAGCAAGGTGGTGCTGCATTGCATTGATTTTTTGATGATTACTGAAAATAGCCTCCCAATTACCTCAGCCAAAATTAGAGGGCAGCATTGTATAACTCAAGGAGCTGGGAGTGAATCTAGTGATTAATCCTAGCTGTCGCTGCATCTCCATTTAGTGGAGTGCGAGCAACTGCATGTGTTGGTGTAAGGCAAAAATGTACAAATTGTAGGAGGTATAATTCTGTATAAGCTCCTATGTCACTGCTTGAAAGCTCTGATGAGGAATGAGATCGGCGCATTTAAATTTTCTAAGCAGAGCTGCTACATGTAATTCTACCACCAAGGATAACAACTTCACCTAGAAGCTCTTGAACTGTTTGGCCAACATCAGGAGTCTGGATTTGGTAGATAGATTTATCAGGAAATGAGATAGTTAAAGTCATGGTTCATGAAACTCAAGTTCTCGCAGTTCAGGTAGCGTCACATTTTGATTATTGATAGCTACCCGTTTAATTAAACTCATATTTTCCTCCATATTGGGAGGGCTGTCTTCGCTGGAGTTATTCATAATGAAAGTAGGTCTTCACTAGAAGCCTCAGAAGGACCTAGCAAAAAGCACCAGTTTGTAGGACCTCGTTGTCCTCTGACAAACAGGCCTTTGAAGGCAGTTCAATTATGAGTCAAATGTGGGTCCAGCGTAATCTCTTAGGGACTAGGTTCCCTATAGCAATTCCCAATGGTAATACGTTGTTGAGGCTACTCTGTAAGCTTTGAACAGGCAAGGTCTTCTGTATAAACAGGTGTAAAAAATTTATGGGGATTGATTACTTTTTGGCCATTAAACCCCTATAAACTTATTACTTGCACAGTTTAGGATTTTAGAGACAATTTTCGCGTTGTATTATAGTTGATATAATTGGTTGATAATAGTATGACAACTATTATCCATAGTTGAATGAAAGTCCTAGATCTCATCCCAACGCTCAGCCAATATTTTAGCTCGAGATAATTGTGATGTCTTGAAATAGGGATTCATTCCCTCATACCATCTAACTCAATCTTCTCTTAGATTCCTGTTGACAGTTTCTCTGGTTTGACACACAGTTGATAGCAATCCCTGATTTGATTCTGCTTCTTCTCTGGATCTCCGCTCAGATCCTTACTCTTTTCCTTGAAGAGACTTCCAGCTATTTAACACAGCAATAATATCCCTGAAAAAAATAGAACAAATGAATGCTAATAAAGTTTACTAAACTAGTATATTTACTGTATACTCTGTTCTACTTAAAACTATATACCGGATAAAAAATTAAAATTTTTATTGGTGAATTATAGGGAATTTACAGTGGAAAATTTTGCTATCTAAACCTTGGTTGAACCTTTTTGATGAAGCAGCAGCCATTGCTGGTGAGTCACCCATCCTTATCTCAGCAGCGATGGTCATCCTCATCCTGGCTAGGATTCTGAAGTTGACATCCTTTAGACCTAAAATGGAAAGAGTCAAAAAATGTGTCCCTAACGTTTTCCTTTCAATCCAAGCAAACCAACCATATTTGGCAAGTGACCTGCTTAAGTAATGGAACTTATTACACATTAAGGCAGGTCGTGAACTGACTGATCAATTTGCTAGTTGCAGGTGGCATAACTCACCTCGCAACTTACTCCTAACATTTCCAATCATTCAGTATTGAAACCCTACTGATCCCAATCAGTACACCTGCTAGTTAATCTATTATTATATGCCCCTATTTTGTCATCAACTCTGCCCAACAAGATCCTAAGCATTTGTCCAGATCAATCCCTAATGGATTTGACCAAGCGAATAACCTAAAATCCCCCAAACATAGTTACTCCAAAATCAGGGTCAACCAATTTCTAATTCACCTCACATTAAAGGCTTTCACCTAGAGATTCCTGGTAATATAGCCAGATGAGGATATGGGCAAAAATACCAACACATTTCCCCTCTTGCCTATATTTCCAGCACGAAAAGGACCAGGTCAGGAGAACACCGCTTCAGACACTCAGTTGAATACTTCATCTGCTCAAGCGGAGTATGATCACCAGTAATCAACGCTGCTTGGGACAAACTTTGGCATGCGGCTCTCTTCTTTTTCCTCCTTGCTACCACCTACTCAGAGTATGGTCCTCATGATCTTCTGTCATGCTGGGCTGATCAATTTACTCATGATGATATTAATCCCAGGATCCAGTTTTCCCCCTGTCAGGGCATATGACCCACTGTTATATTCAGGATTCTTGGTCTGGAGTCCTCAATTTCCTGATTTTCTCCTCATCCTAGACAGGAGACTCCTGTCATCAATGTTTGTTTCACAGAATAATTAAGAATGCTCATTTATGAATGCCTGTGTTATTTTCTTCTCATAACCTCTTGGCTCATATCATTCCCAATTCTTCTCTGGAGAGTTATCCCATTAATTTTGAGATTAATTTCTCCGAAATTGTAGCTTAATTGATTGTAGAGTGCATATTGTTGACTATCATATAAGTTTGCTTCCATCTCTCATCCAGTTCATATGTCAAATTATGAGTTGTGGTACCAACAGCTGCTCAACAGTTTGTCTGATCATGATCTTTGGCTCTTCCAGCAGATGAGTCAGGCTGTGCAACAAAACCTCTTCTATGGTCCTTCCAAAACTCATACTCCTAGTCTGGCACTAGCAGCAGGTCCTTCTTTTGATTTACTAGAAACAGTAACCAATTCCTCCGGATCCAGGCTTGCAATCATTTTGAACAACTCTTGGCCAATTCTTCCTCTGTCATCAATTCCAGAGTTAGATTTCGAAACTCTCCTAGATTCAGCTCCTTTTGCAGATGCACCAAACATCATCTTTAATGCCCCTAAATTAATGACCTTTGCTCTTTATCAATCTTGTCTTGCCAGGTCATACTTGCTTCCAGAGTTCCTCTTCTGACTCAGTCAATATTACAAGTCAGATGTCTTGGCCACCAAAAACACCATTGGCAACAGAGTACATTTAAAACTCCCCTATGCATAAGTAAGAGCCCAAGTCACTGAGGCTTTATACCTAGTGCTGAATTCTTCCAATCTTGATAACATCCTAGATTGGGATATCACAGCTTATGCTCATCAATTTGCTGGCTAAGTTCTTTGAAGTTGGGCCATGAAGATTTCAGCCTCTTCTCAGTTTTATTGCTTTTTCTGTTTCAACTTCTGAGAAGCTTGTATTCATCACTTGCAGGATGTCATTTGCTTCTTGCATGACTATATCATTTCTGGCGTGTCACATTGGTATCTTCCAATGATGTCTTTGATGGGGGGCATGATTTGGCAACCTCATCTAGTATCCCTTGTTTGTTTCCAGCCCATATGTCCAGTGTTCTTGACAACACGCATTGGCAAGCACACAAGACCAATCTTCTGGCTCCAGTACCATATCAGGATTACTCAGGATTCTTTGATAACTGCCTCTTCCTATACTGTTGCTTCCCTCCCCACTCCAGGGTATCGCATTAGTCTTCTTCTGACATCTCAATCTCTTTTCCCCTAGTTGCTTTCTTGCAGAGATCTGCATCTGCTCAATGATCTTGGTTTCATGTTGGTCTAGCCCTTGCTAGCATATGATCTCACATAGATGTCGATGGGTTATTCATTCATACAGTGATCCATTCTCTCTCCCCCAAGAGGCGACATAGATGGAATCATCCCAAAGCGAGGTTAATCAATAAAAAAAAATAAAATTAAAAGTATATTGGTTTTTTTTCTATGCAGTTTTAAATTTTATTTTCCAATATCTTTATCAATATTTTTTCCTACTTCTTTCCATGGGACTTTGTATGTTTTCGGTTCAGTGGTCCATCTGTTTATTTCTTCCTCTAAACTGAATCCTAGGCATTCTTAGATCTACCAGTTTTTTATGTATCAGTGGTCTCAAGTTTTTAAGACTTAACCATATAGATTGGTTTAGAGGTCCTTTCTTCAGACTTGACCTAATAATTAGGACATAACCAAATTAATGATTCAGTGGTCCTTAGGGAACTCTTTTTCGTTATTTTTTTCATCAATACATCGCTTCAGATACTTAGCATGGACTTGACTTACAAACCTTCCATCCAAGAGGTTCTTGCTGGAGTAGGTGTTTATCATTGTCTTGGCAATAATCTCAAAATAGACCCAACCACAATGCATCCAATTTGTTTCTTCTCCCAAAACCATGCATATCGCAATATGCAACTCTTTTGCCTATATGGTATTCTAATAAGGCTGGTCAATTCTTGTCATCCGTCATTTTCGCTCAAGTCCTTTTCTTCAAAGTCGTATCAAATGCTTGAAATTGCATTTCAATCAGGATATTCATCAATAAGTTCAGGTACTGCTCTGCACTCATCCTCAATGTTGGTTCCACCAACGAATATAAAATTGGTGGCAACGCGGCCTTCCTCCCATATAGCTACTCAAATGGCGTTTTTACTATCACTGTATGATAACTGATATTGTAGGCAAACGTCATTAAACTCAGGTACATTCCCCATGCAAAAGAACTTCCTGAGACTAGCTTCTTCAGCATTGTAGCCAGCATCCCATTAACTCATTCCACCATTCCGTTTGTCTCTGGTCAGTAAGGTACAGACATGACTCAACAGATCACAAACATCTCATTTAACCACAGGATCACATGCGATGTGAAGTTTGTAGCATTGTCACTCATCAGGACCTGCGGGCATCCATGTTGGTATACTACTTGATCCAGATGAACTTTGTGGTACTGGTAGTATCTTTTTCCGACAGGGCCTTCATCTCAACCCATCTTATAAGATGATTGATCGCAACTGTTATGTACTTGACTCCCCTGTGCTCATTGTCAGCGGTCCCATCATGTCAATTGAAACCGTATGCCAAGCAAATCTAGGGCAGACCAGTCAGTATCCAGTTGTATTCTTATGTGGCTTGTGCAACTGCACTCCACACAACAAGCTATATAGTCAGCAACATCATAGTTGATTGACTCCCAGTATTGTTACTGGTGAATATGGTCAGTCGTTTTTCTCAGGCCTCCATGCCTGACAACCTTATGAGCGGCTTGAAAAATAGCTTCTCTTTCTGAAGTCTTTGGGAATAGTAACCACTTTCCGTTAATCATCTTAAAAACTTGTTATACATGGTCTCAGTGTTTTCCATTGCTTTTTGGAGCACACTTGGGTTTCTTTGGGCTTGTTCCTGATTTCTCCATCAACCATTTTCTGGAATAACTCATCCACCTGATGGTATACCATCTAGACCATTGGTAACTGTGATAAGCCATCCTTTTTCTTCATGATAAGAATTGGACTAACTTAGGAAATTAATGATGGAACTAGAAGCCCATACTTCACTAGTTTGCTGATTTCTTCTTCCATTACTGTTCAGCCACCTTCAACCATCAAATCAGTCTCATCCTAATCAGCAAATTTTCCCCAGTATTAACCTTGTGGATCACATCTCTCACGCATCCCAAATCATGGTCGTCCTGGGAAAATACTTCCCAATACTTTTCAAACAATTAAGCACCTCCTATTGCTGTCTTTCCATCAGAACTGCAAGTTGCTCTCGATCAACCAATAAGTTGATACTCATAGTTACCCCAGTTGATAATCCCATCTCATTGAGGGTCTTAAAATTGTAAATTTCCTCAGTTTGGCCATCAGTATTAGATAAACAAATGCAATAATCTGATTATTCCCAATTTTCGTCAGTTTTCACTTAAATTTGACAGGAGAACTCGAATATCTCCATGACCCAGCATTATTATTCCAGGAGCCACCCAAGGCTCTACTCTGGATTTCTTCCAGGGGCTTCCTAACTCCCCATACAGCAGCTCGGGTATCTCTAATGTCAACCCCGTGTTGACTATCATCTGGGATCCCAGCAGTATGGTTTTCGCATTCTTAATCCTCAGTTGAATTTCCTAATTTTCTAAGATTTTCATCAGCATCTCTCGTCGCTTTTGGCCATATAATTGGTATTAAACTAGGACAATGCCATTATTGTATATCAAGTTGGATGATGTTGTTTCTCCTACTCAGTGGAGCTTCCCCATCCTTCTGATAGACCAATAGTAACATATGACCTAATATGGTCAACATATTATCCATGAAGTTACATCTAACTCTGTACTTCCATAGAATTTCTGTCCAATAAGAATGTAATAGTTTTGGGTGGCTAAAACTATTGCTGGCGCAGATACCACCAAGGATCTGAATCAAAGTGGCAGAACACTATACACTCCACATGAGATGGTGGTATTTGGCTCAGCTGTCCCATACTCCTTCTTGTGTTCCAAGTCAGGCGAGATCTTCATCCTCTTCACCATCTTGGTTGAGACAATATTATTGGTCACTCCTCTATCAACAATCGCCCTCACCCTACTTGATTCATTAGTATATATATATGTACACTCAGAGTATTGTAAGATAGTGTTTACTGAGTGTATAATGGCATTATTAGCTGTATTGAGAGTGAGAATGATTTGTACCAATAAACTGAGAAATGATTACTTTATTGCGCTGAAGGGATGGACAGGTTTTCCTCATCTAATCGCACCTCAGTCAATTCATTGGGATTATCTGCGGCTTAAATCTTAACTGCCAGATGTTGGGCGTACAGCCATGCAACTTCCTTGATTATCTTGAGGTCGATCCCCTTCCCCCCAGATCTTGCTAACACGTTCACGTCTAAATTGACCACTTGACACAGTTGATCCTGTATGTCTTCATCCACAAACAGATCACTGATGTCAATTTCCTCATGCATAATATCAGGAGGAACAGGCTTCTCCGCAGCTCTAGACTGTTCCCCATCTAGGCCGTGGGCCCTTTTCCTAACTCCTTTGCAGTTGCAGACTCTTTCACTTGGACCACGTTGATTTGATCCTTTGGCTTCTTGCAATTTACAGAAAAATGTCCTTCCTCCGCATTGGTAACATACTTTCTCTTTTTTAAAATCTGTCTGAAGTCTTCAGGCTTACTCCAGCACGGTTTAGTTGTTCATCTCTTTAGCCCCCTCATTCCCCTTTGTGGGATTTGAATTTCATACAGGGTTTGATTTAGATCTTCTGTTTTGGGAATCAAAAGTTGCTCCCAAAATTTTTATTGTCTGCCATCTGAGAGGTAGTTATTTATGTTGCAAGCATGAAAGACACCATTCAGTGTAAATTGCGGTAGGGCCAAAAGGCCACTTTTAATGCAATTCTGGCATTGAAGTCATCCAGTACCTTTTCTCCAACCAGGATTTGCGATTCCTAGTAGTAATGATCAGTGAAGCTTGCTAAAGATTCATCTTTATGGAATTGTATTCCCATAAACTCTTGTTTGTGCTTTGACATGCGCATCAGGCTCCTGAATTTCTTCATAATGGCTGATTTGGCCTCTTTGAATGACCAGCTGTCCCCCTCCAGGTGGGGCAACACTAGGGTTTATCAATTGGTGTCTAGGCAATTCATCACCGTCAATGCCTTTTGACGATCACCAAATCTGTACATAGTCATATTAAACAAAAGAAAAATGCAGGGGCGTTATCCTGATGGAACTTCTGCAATTTCAGTATTGCCTTGAAATCATCCGAGGTTTCTCTAGCCACCTCTTAAGGTTCAGCTACTCAGCTCACTTGGGGAGTGATTTTGAGCATAATCTCTAAAATAGCAGCAAAAGCGAGTGGCATGTTTCTTGGGGTATTCAACTTACCAATTATTGTATAAGAAATTCTTTCTTCAGCATTGGTTGGCACATATGGCTCACAATCACATTTTTGTTTTTTTATTACTTCTGTAATGGAAACGGCAGAAGATGTTTAGACCAGCCTACCAGTAAGGATTCATAAGCACCCAAAAACAAACCAGAATGCCAGAGGTATTGCTGACCAAATGACGTTATATGGAGCCAGGCATTGGGAAATGACGAATTGTTGATGTAGAATAACAGTGAGTATGATCTTAATGATGAACTACAATTTGTCCACCCCCGACCCAGGGGCCTTGCTGCAGGGGGTGGGATCACAGAGATAGTTTTAATAAGTTCATTGGCATATGTGGGTCATTTTGACTGGGGAGGCAAGGAGACGGATTCTCTCTTGCAGTTGGTGGATGTAGGGCCACAAGCTTCTCATGTATTGTTGCCGGAAGTTCATGATAGCAGGGTTATAGTGCAAAAATATCTGACTCGCTGAATCCAATCAATGATAGAGGGGGCCATAGTGACCATAAATACTGGTAGAGCTCATCCGGTATATGGACTGACAGGCAACCATGGAAACGCCATCAGGGATGCGGCCAGAAGGAGCAATATAATAAAAAAATTGATTGGTTTTTTGGGCAAAAAATTCATTAAAAGGAAAGGAAGAAAATTGACCAACAATTTTCTCAGTGCAATGCAACTGATTAAATAGTGGTCAATTGGGGTAGTGACAGTCTGGGATTGGGACCCTCAATTTCAACCTAACCAGCGAATTATTCAGGAATGGGCGGATTAGTTCCCTAGGAACCAACATCAAAAAATTTGGCGGCAGGCCTAGTCGCTGTCAGTTTGATCTTGAACATCTAAAATGAGCTCAGCTTCATTTCTGATAGTTGGTGTTATGGCATTTGGCCCAACGAGTGGCGGGAATCCCCCAAGGCCACCCCACATAGGGGCGGGCCCATTTGGTTGGGAACAGGTTTGGGACACCCAACCTGCCCGCACTCAATTGCTGGGCCATTCATTCAGTCAGTGGCATCGCATCGCCACTACGTCCAAATTGTCAACAGGGGACTTCAAACCCTCATCGATGATGTCTGATGCTGTTGCTTGCCCATCAGGGATGATCCCTGATGACTTTGGTAGGGAGGTGATTTGTTTGATTAGCATGTTAATCGAATTGAAACTGTTTGGCATTCCAGCCAATAAATCAGTTTTCATACTTTTCTGTCCCTTTGAGATCTGAACGTCAGGCAGATTGCCACTCAAATTAGTTCTGATTGATTTCAATTTGACAATCTCAGCGCAGATTTTGCTGATTCCCCACAACAGTTCTGCTGAGGTGAGTGTGGGTACTGGGGGTGGAATCTGAAGATAAAAGCTATTACCCAGCGCTCATCTACTATGTAAGCGAGATCGCCCTGAGTAATGAGAGGTACCACCATCCTCTTCGGTGCCTTCTTGCTTGGGAACAGGATAATGGCCCAATCAATGCCCAGTGGACGTTCCACAGGACTTACATTACCCTTTCCTTTTTCCAAAGGAAGGGCCCCACCACCGGGAAACTGCACAAGAGCCACAGCCTTGTGCGCCTTGTGTAACTTGATTTCCATAATTGTAGCGACTTTTTTTGGGGGGGGGCGCGGGGAGCTTTGGGGTGGGATATGTGGAATGCTTCAACAAGGTCCATTCAATTTGTGCAATCGCGCGCCTTGACCCAACTGTTTTCATAGGCCGGATACCCTTTCCAGGCCAAGAGGTATTGTATGGAACGTCAGGTTTTCTGGTTGCCAGGATAGCCTCTACCTTGGCCTCTTCCCCATTTTTGACAATGAAGGATTCCAGTTCTGTGGGGATTGCACCCTTGAAGGGCAACAGCTGGGAAACGTGGAAGATGGGATGCTTCTTCCAGTGAGCTGGAAGCTTCAACCAGAATGCACCATTACCCAAGACCTCTTCCACCATTTGGGGGATGGAATGCTTACTAGCGAATTCACGGGAAGGGGCCTGAATTCTTAAGTGATGGGTATTGAGCATGATGTAGGAGCCCACCATAAAATAGTGACTCAGAAGATGCTTACAATCCGCAAACCGCTTGTATTTGTCTATGGCTTTGGTGAGGTGTTCTTGCACTAAGGCTTGAGTTGATCTGATATGGGCAGTGTGGTCCATAGCAGCTTGAATCTTGGGCCGCAAGCATGTCCCAATCAAAAATGAAGGATTATAACCCAACTTTGCTTCATTGGGGGAAAACCTCATGGATGCATGGGTCCCCTTATTGTAAGCAAACTGAGCGAGAGGAAGGTCATCGTCCCTGGTATCATGTGTGGCTGCAGCATAGCAAAGCAGGTACTGTTCAAGGACTTGATTGACCTGCTCAGTCTTTCCATCAGACTGGGGATGATATGCTGTGGAGCGACAGGGGGATATTTTCAGGATCAATAGGAGTTCACTTCAGAACTGCGCGGTGAACTGTGAGCCACAGTCACTGATGATCTCCTGGGGGAGACCAAACATTGAAAACAAATGGCGTACAAAAAGATGGGCAGTTTCTTCTGACGTAATTGTGGAAGTACAAGGTATAAAAAGGGAAACTTCATGAAGTGATCCACCACTACCATCACCACTGTGAACCCATTAGACAGGGGAGTTCAATGATAAAGTCCATGGACACTGATTTCCATGGGCCCTCCGCCTGCTGTAAGGGGTGCAGGAGGCCATTTTTACTGGAGTGGTCTGACTTAGCCCTGGCGCAAGTAACACAATTGGCAATCTAGGCTGGAACCTACTTTGTCAAACCCACCCAATTGAAGGTCCTCTTGATCAAAATTGATGCATTTATTGTTACCAGGATGTCCAACTGTGGGGGGATCGTGATGTGCATGAAATACCTCCAATTTGAAGGATGGTGAACCTATATGCGAGACCAAAAGTAAATGAGTCCCTCCTCCAAGGAGTATAGGTAGTGTTTGTGACTCGGGTGAGCCAACTGCTTGACCAACTCCACGCCCTTAGGGCAGGCCATTTGACTGGCTAAAACCTGAGCCACTAGCGGGTCATCGCGAGCCAAAGCAACAGATGAAATGACGGGAGGAATGATGACAGAAATTGGGAAGCAGGAATCATGGTAACGAGGTCCACTTCCTCTGGGTCCGAGGAACAGTGGGTGGGGCTGCAGCTTAGAAAATTGGGAAGTACATTGAGCACACCTTTTATGAATTCGTATTTAAAGTTAAAACTGCACAAATCCCAATAGGTTTGGCTTGCTGATGTGCCAATTTTTGGGGTTTGCGAAAGTAAAAAAGGGCCTGGTGATCTGTCTGGATCATTAATTCATGTTGAGCACCCTGCAACAGATACCGCCAATGAGTTAATGCCCATGCAACAGCTGCAATTACTTGCCATATATGGCCCAAGACTAGTCTGTGGCTGTGAACTTCCAGGAAAAGTAAGTGACCGGGTGTTCTAAACCATTGTGCTCCTGAATCAACACCACTCCCACTGCTACTGACAAGGCATCACATGCAACAATATACGGCTTAGTGGGATTGGCATGCTTAAAAATGGGCGGGGACATGAACACCTCTATGATCAATTCAAACGCCTGCTGGCATTTGGGCATCCAGCGAAATGGTGCATTTTTCCCTGTAAGGGAGTGGAGCAGTGCGGCCAGCTGGGAATGTTCTGGGGAAATTTTTTTATAAAATGTGTCCCCAGGAAACTCAAAAGTTGTTTCTGCTTAGTCGGGGTTGGCCATTCTTAGATTGCGTCTAACTTGGTGTGAGGGTTTGCATAACCATCTTTGAGAACAAAATTCCCGAGGAAGGTAACCTCCTCCTTATAAAACTTGCACTTGGAAGGCTTGACAAACAAGCCTGCTTTATGCAAGGCGGCCACCACTGCTTTCAAGTCAGTAGCGTGTTGTTAAGGAGTCAGGGAGTGAACCAGGATATCATCAATGTATGCAACTGCACAGGTAAATCGGAGGTCACCCAATACATTGTCAATCATACGTTGAAACATAGTTGGGGCATTCTTCAGCCCAAAGGGCATTACGCGGAATTGGAAAATGCTGCGCTTCATCCAGATCGCTGTTAACCATTCCTGCCCTTTCATTACCTGAATTTGGTTGAAGGCTTTCACCAGATCCATCTTAGAGAACACATGGGATTTGGCGATTGCCTGGCTGATTGTCTGCTCCAGAGGCAAGGGATAGGGATCAGAAACCGTTATTTTATTTGGGTGGCCATAATCCACGCAGGGATGAAGAGAACCATCCACTTTTTTAGTGAAGACAATGGGAGATACGATGGGCGAGTCTCCTTGAACAACCACCCTTTTTCAGCATATCATCCAACCAGGTATTGAGTGCAATTTCTTCCTCTTCTGTATGGGGATACAACGGACAGTTGATGTTCATCAACTTATGGTTGAAAAAACCCACAATTGAACCTAGTGTGCGGGGGCAGGCAATCTGCATTTTCCACGTTGAAGATTCTTCGATAGAACATTAAACTCTCAGGAAAATTGGCCAGGATGCCCGCAGAAGTGACTAGGGAAGTGATAGAACTGGTTCCTTATGTCTTCTTAAGGGTGTCAATCAAAGGAAATTCTCCCTCCAGATGATCATTGGTAAATGACAACATATTGGACTCCAAGTGAATCTTAACATGTTGTTGGCGCCACCACCCCACACCTAATATCACTGGAAACACCAATTTTGGCATGGCTGAAAAACAATCACAGAAGCTGAACTGGTGGATTAAAAAGGTACAGGTCAGCAAATGACATATGAGGTCTGCGAAGCAGATGAGGCCACCATCACTGAGGGACCCGCATCCATTTCCAGTTCTAATTGTTGAGCCAACTTGACACTCATGAGTTCCCTGAAGCTCCGGTATCAACCAGGGCCTCAAAGGAGACATGATGCGAGCTGACACTAATCTTCATGCAATAGGAAATAAGCGAAGTTTTGTTTTTTGGAAGATTTGACCAACTTTTTTGTGACTGAAGAAATAACTGGCAAATTGGGGGTAAGATCAGGGGCTTTCGCTTGAGTGAAAATTGGGAGTATGAGGGTGGGGAAAACGACTTCCTCCATCTGGGACATAACAGATTCATTTAGAGGTGACTCTGTATCAGCCAACTCGGACATGGGGGTTACAGCAGGATCAGTACCCAGATCACCGCTAGTTTGGAGGTAGGCGCGTAGTCTGCGTCTACTTTGGGTACCCCAATCATAAAATTCCCCTTTTGATAATGGGTAACATGGCGGGGGAAGGCATTAATGGTGGTCGCGGTGGCACATATTTGATCTACTGATCCTTGGACGGTGGACCAGACCTTGTGATGAGCGGAACCTGACTCCAAGCCCGATCTAAAGACTGACTGAAGCATATTGATAGAGAGACCCAATGCGGGGCCAGTTCATGGAAGGTAGAAATTAAAGAAACCAGGCTAGGGGTTTCAACCATGGCATAGATCAGTCTGAATAGGTGGTTCAATTGGGACACAGGGGGTTTCAGGGTGGCCGACACAACAGCCACCAGTGGGGTGGGGTCTCCTGTTTGTGAGGAAGAACGCAAAAGGCCTCTAACCCAACAGTGGGCATCCCCATCCAAAGCGTCTAACAAAGCCAGCCCTTGTTGGGCATGAGATAACGCGGAAGCATTATTAAGCGCAATTGCTTTACGCATTTGCACCTTAGCAAGTGCATCAAGGACTTGATTGGCAATCTCCCAGGAAGGGATACTCGAGCTTCCTTCTGAGCTAGTGGAAGGAGGAGCTGCAATCCGCGCAGCTTGGGTGGATTGAAGAAGGTTCCCCAAGGTAGATCAGATACTTCTCCCAAAATTGGAAAGTGACCAAACAAACAACAAACAGCAAACTACTGATTGCACATTCATTTGATAAAGGGTAACCACTGCATCGCCCAGTTCAAAGAACAAGGCGGAAGAGGCTGGAAATAATGGTTGGTCAATTATGTCATGGAAACGGCAGAAGATGTTTATACCAAGCTGCCAGTCAGGATGTGTAAACACTAAAAAAGCAAGCCAGAATGCCAGAGGTATTGCTGACCAAATGACTTTATATGTAGCTGGGCATTGGGAAACAATGAATTGTTGGTGTAGAACAACAGTGAGTATGATCCTGATGAAGAACCGCAATGTGCTCTCCCCCAACCCAGGGGGCCTTGCTGCAGGGGGTGGGATCACAAAGATAGTTTTAATAAGTTCATTGGCATATGGGGTCATTTCAACCGGGAGGCAAGGAGACAATATTTCACTTGCAGTTGGTGGATGTAGGGCCACAAGATCCCCGTGTATTGTTGCCGGAAGTTCATGATAGTAGGATTATAGTGCCAAAAATATTTGACTCGCTGAATCCAATCAACAACGGAGGGGGCCATAGTGACCATAAGTACTGGTAGAGCTCATCCAGTATATGGACTGACAGGCAACCAGGGAAACGCCATCAGGGATGCGGCCAGAAGAAGCATTATAATAAAAAATTGTATGTTTTTTTTGGGCAAACTTTTTATTGAAAGGAAAGGAAGAAAATTGACTAACAATTTTCTTAGTGCAATTCAACTGATTAAATAGTGGTCAATTGGGGTAGTGACAAGCTGGGATTAAGACCCTCAATTTCGACCTAACTGGCAAATTATATGGGAATGGGCGGATTAGTTCCCTGGGAACTGACATCAAAAGATTTGATGGTGGGCTGAGTCGCTGTCAGTTCAACCTTGAACATCCATACTGAGGCTTAGCTTCATTTCTGACAGTTGGCATGGCGGCTTTTGGCCTGACAAGTGGTGGGAGTCCCCTTAAGGCCACCCCACATAGAGGCGGGTCCGTTAGGTTGGGAACGGGTTCAGGACGCCCAACCCACCCGCGCTCAGTCGCTGGGCTATTTGTTCAGGTAGTGGCATCGCATTGGCCACAACGCCTAAATTGTCAGCAGGGGACTTTATACCCTTATCAATGATGTCCAATGCTGTCACCTGCCATCAGGGATGATCCCTAATGACTTTGGTAGGGAGGTGATTTGTTTATTTGGCATGTTAATTGAATTAAAACCGTTGGGCATTCCAGCTTATAAATCAGTCTTCATACTTTTCTGGCCCTTTGAGATCCAAACATTGGGCAGATTGCCACTCAATTTAGTTCTGATTGATTTCAATTTGATGATCTTGGCACAGATTTCGCTGAGTCCCCATAACAGTTCTGCTGAGGTGAGTGTGGGTACTAGGGTGGAATCTGAAGGGGAAGAGCTATTACCCAGCGCTCATCTACTATGTGAGCGAGATTGTTATGAGTAATGAGAGGTACCACCATCCTCTCGGTGCCTTCTTGCTTGGGAACAGGATAATGGCCCAATCAATGCCCAGTGGACGTTCCCCAGGACTTACAACTTCAACCTGTCAATTAGTTGTTTGATATGAGTGCTGAAACTCTTAAACAAATGTGATCTGCTTCACACTCCATTTTCTGAGAGAGGCTTCTCAAATTAAGTCCCCTTCTTTGTTCTTTAATGAAGTTACTTTTTCAATTAACTCATTACCAAAACCTTGAATTATTGATACCTACTTCTATCTTGGTAATACTTTCTTTCAAGGCTGCGAATTATCATAGATCCACTGAGTTCAGGACATTATAATTAATGGTTGCCAACTCTGTCCATAGTTTTCTTAACTTGTCTTTATATGATATCCTTCTAAGTTCTTCTACTCAACTACACCCCTGTAGTGACACCACTTTGTAAAATCTTGTAGGTGCTGATTTTTTCAGCCAAAAACCTCTTTAAACTTTTATTACTTACACAGGTTTGGGTTTTGTGCAATTCTTCCACATTGTAAAATAGTTGACATGATCAGTTGATAATAACATGGTGATTATTATCCATAGTTGAATAGAAGTGCAAGATCTTGGCACAACGCTCAGCCTTTATCTCCTCTCAAAATACTTATGATGTCTTGAAATAGGTATTTGTTCCCTTGTACCATATAACCCAATATTCTATTAGATTCCTGTTTACAGTTTCTCTAGTTTGGCACACAATTGGCAGCAATCCCCAATTTGATTCCGCTTCTTCTCTGGATCCCCACTCAGATTCTTACTCTTTTCCTTAAAGAGCTCCAAATTATTTCAAACAGCATTAAAGTCCCTGATAAAGAATAAAACATATGGATGCTGATAAAGTTTATTAAGATGAGATATTTACAGTATACTGTTTTATCATTTGTGAATTATTGGGAATTTATAGTGTGGGATTTAGCAGCCAACCCTTAGTTGACACCTCCTTGATTAAATGGCAGCTGTTGTTATTATATTATCCATCTTCATCTCAGCAGCAATGGACTTCACCATCCTGGCTAGGATTCTGTTGTTGACATCCTTGAGACCTAAAACGGAAAGAGTCAGAAAATGTGTCCCTAACGTTTTCCTCCCAATCCAAGCAAACCAACCATATTTGGCAAGTGACCTGCTTAGGTAATGGGACTTATTACCCATTAAGGCAGGTAATGAACCAACTGATTGATTTTCTAGTTGCAGGTGGCATCACTCACCTCACAACTTACTCCTTATATTCCTTATCAGTCAGTGATGAAAACTGACCAATCCCAATCGGTACACCTGATAGTTAATCAACTATCAGATGCCCATATTTCGTCAGCAACTTTGCCTGACACGATCATAAAAATTCATCCAGATTGATCCTCAACAGATCTTACCAGGCAAATAACTTAAAAACCCCTGAACATAGTTACACCAAAATCAGGGTCAACCAATTTCTAATTCACCTCACATCAGGTTTTTTATTCCCTAGCAATTCCAGGTAATCTAGCCAGTTTTGAATATGGGCAAAAAATCCAACAGCACATATCCCAACAACTGGCTGGGCCCACTCCTACTAAAGAGATCATCGCCCATGCAGTTTAAATTGTGTCATATCAAGTAGACTCATTTCAGCCCTTTCAAGCACTCTCCTCACCAGTAGAATTGGATGTTTAGCACATCTATCGCTAATGCAAAAATCTGGTTCGCATCAGAAAAGCGATTCTCGATGGTCTAATCATCAAGCATCACCAATAATGTTAGAGCAACAAATCTTATAGTTTTCAGACATCAAACTGATGTATCCTACATTGATTAATGAGAAAAACTACATAAGAATTCATTGCTTTACACCAGATATAAATTATTGTCCCATTTAAACCCCTAAATAGCACTTATCAGGTCAGTACTTAATCATCTCAAGCTAAAAAATACTGATGTATTAATCAGTTGGAAGTTAACACATGAAATACACCCAAAAGGTTGTATCGCTTTTCAACAAAAGAATTGAGATGATGATGAATTAGTGCCCTTTCCCCAACTGGCTAAAGTTAATTCCGATCTATATGGGTCAAAACAACCTGTAATTTTTAAGCCAAACGCCCCAGCTTCAAGAAGCACTGTAACGGTTAGGTTAAACTGCTCATTACATTTTAACTCAAGATTTAAATTCCATAATGTTGAGTCAAAATTCTATTTTGGGGCTTTGAGGTTCATGCAGGATCAGCACTGGGCTGTGCCCCTCCTGAGCTATTCTTCATGCTCCTTGGGGCACAAAAAAGTGTAAAGGGGCTCCCCAGAAGAGCGACCATAAAAGGTCAGGCCCACGTGATTCTGAACTCAGTTAAGAATTCTCTCTTATTTCTCATTTCCTGCCCTCATGTGGGTCTCTCTAGTTTTCGGGGCCACTCATGCCTTGGCATACCTGGAATCCTGCAGCAACCCTAATTTTGTATCCTTAACAAAAAAGTTGATATCTGGTGATAGCTGATCTGCCAAATGCTCTGGATTTTTCCTGTGTTGTTCACAGTGCCCTACATTATCAGGAATGAATTTTTCAGCATGTTTATTTTGAAAATAAATAAGACTAGCTAATTTTAGGGTCAAATCCTCAATTACCTGTGTCATCCTTTCGCGTTTCAAATTTTCTTAAATCCAAGGTTTAATTGGTGAGTATGATGAGTTAAACGCTTACCTCGAGGGAATCTCATATCAGACAAACGTTTGGCATCCATCCGCCAATCCAAGGTAAGATGGCAGTCAAGAACTGGGAGGTTCTAATCCGTTACAAGCATCAGCAATCGCTTAATTGTGACAGCAAACGTGTAAACCCACTAACTTGACCTTATTATATACTCAACTTTTTTCCTTCAAAACTAGCTCAAAACTTTGTAAGCGTATCAAGGGGCCACAGGTATTTAGGCAAAATCTTTTGAACCAGAAATCTAAAGCTGATCCCCGTGAAGCTGCATTTATTGTCAATATTAAGAAACATGATCATAAACTAATTTACAAAAATATTAACCTTGCTCAACATTCCACTATGCAATTTACTATAGCATATTCCTGTTATGTACTACATAAAGTATTACTTCTCATACTTTGCGGCAATTTCAGAGATACTAACAAGATATCACCGCCATCCATGAATTGGTGGAGGGACATTATATTAAATTATGATTTATTGAAGCTTCCCTTTCTGACCATGCTGCCACCCTTCAGGTTGGTATTCCACGTGGATCTCTCCATATTTCCCATACACATTCTCAACTGGAAAAATCTCATAGGTAAAGTTTTCCAACCCCATAACGACTTATGATCCTGAATCATTTAAACTGGAACTCCGTCATAATTTAATGGTATTTAGTTTTGTTCTCTCATTAAATTTTAGTGTCCTCTCTTACCAAGCTTTCACTTAAAGAGCCCAACTGGCAAGTGCAAAATTATTCCCTCCCCTCACTATGGCCCACAATATAAAGTTAATTCCTCAAAAGGGATTTGTTTAGACAAGCCTTAGAGCTTCATTTTTACCATGATCAAGAGCGCCCCCATTATTCATAGTGTAACGCCCTTAGACAACTCTTTAAATGCTGCATGGCAAAAAAAGCCTTCTTCACCACCACCTAGGGGCCTAAACCAGATTAAAAAAATTCTTAGGTGACTGCAGCAGCAATCTCGCAACCCACACAATGGGTTCCACTTCAAGATACTATCATTGAATTCCTTTGTTGTGCAGTTAAACTTCAGTGCTAACATTAGGTTCACACATTATTAGTACCCAAGCCCCTCTCCCAGTGGGCACACCCTACATTCTTCTGGAGTTAAAAACCTCTCCTGTTGAGAATAAAGAATCCCCAAAAAGAAGCCATTTTTAACCACCCCATCCCAGAACTCCAATGCACCCACAAGTCTCCACTATCACTCTCCTGTACCAATCAGGAGCTCCTAATGAAGCTCAACCCACCAACAATGACTAGCAAAATACAACTTTTTGTAGGCGCAACAACTGTAAGAGCCCTACTCCCACTACACCCCACATCTCACAAAGCTCCTTTGCAATGTAGGAGGATGAGAGTATAGACTCAGACTTTACTGAGGGGGACACTGCCAAGTTCACCATTTAGCAACCTCAGAAACCTCCCCTGTAATGTAGCAGGGACAGTATCCTTGACAGGTTCTCAGGATCCTCCTCCCCCAACTTCAGCCACTCTTCGACCACCCCTGGCACTCCACTCAGATCACTGTAAAAGAATAATCAGGCAAGAGACTCAAAACTAGCCTCTTTCCAACCTCATGTTAAGCGCTGCAACCCCTACAATGCGGAGAGAGCAGCTATGAGTCCCCACGGAAGTACCTTGACTTTGCATTACAAAAAATTAAATGGCTTGTAGGATTTGAGCGGAGAACCCGCCTCCTCCACAACTTTATGACCACAAGGATTGACATCGCTGCTGTCTAGGATCATCACCTTCACCCTATTAACACAATGCATGAAATGATCAGTTTGGAAGCAATCTCTTATGAACAGAACATATCTACCTTATAAATCTGTCCTCCTGTATTAAAACCCACGAATTCATGCAATACCTTGGTAAATATCTTATACTGGAAAATCTCAAAATGCCTGTCTTCTCCTTCTTTAATGGCAGTATATACTAGAATCAGAAAGGGCTGACCATAACCGGCTTCTAGAGGAGCTAATCTTACTGTTTAACCCGCAGAATACAATACTAAAAGGAGATTTCAACACTCAATAAGCAGCGTTCATAACTCTCACCCACCTGCAGCAAATAAATGCCCTAGATCCAGTAGACTTCAGAACTTCCTACACAAAAGTGGATTCTCAGATTTTCTGCCACCTTCCACGTCTGTACTTGGCTTTATGATCAGGATCCAGTACAATAGATGGAAGTTCCAGTTGGTATGACAAATTGACTTAAACTGATAGGCCCTAATTTAATTGAATGTGTCTTAATTCCATTATCCCGTGACAATCATCTAAGTGTTTAAGAATGGTTTTTCTTTCCTTACCACCACGCTCATACCATCGCTCAGATTCTAGACAAAATTTTCCAAGATCTTCTAAATTACCCTTTGCTAAGGAGAAGATGTCTATAACCATAAAGAAACAACCTTCCCTCCCACCACCCCACATGAGCAACCTCAACGTGAGTTGCGTATTGAATAAAGAAGGAATTAACCAGGTGGCTTATATATGTGCTAAAGCCCAGATGACCGCGGCTCATACAAGAGTCAAGAGGGATGAAGATAGATTTAGGCATCTGAAACGGAGCTGCAAATCTTCTCCCTCATCCAGTTGGGTAAATGACTGGGAAGCTGCTCAAGAAGCACATTGTTTAGAACTTGCACTTGAGGAAGAGATGAAAGCAAAAACTTCACTCTTCACGCTATTAAGCCCAGTGAGAACGACCTAACCACTTCTTCTTTTAAAAGCAAAAAGCCAGGTCCACATCACAAGGATTCACATCATTGATGATTGGCATCACCACTTTAATGGACAAAAACCATCACACAGGAACTGCACCACTTCTACTGTCAGACATTCTCCTTCTCAACTTCAGAAGAAGAATGTTGGAGTCCGCGCTTTGAATAATATTGTAGTTATTGATGATATGAGTACTAATGGCGAAAAGACCTTGGCGGAATCTCGGTGGAATCCTAGATATCAGGAGAATATAGTTTATAACCAAAATCGGCTAAATAAGGTAAGAACTGATAATAGGATTGCTCCAACTTCTCAGCTGAATTTGAGGTGTTTGTTACCACATGGGTCTGATCACCTCCAAGGTGAGAAGATATTACTTGACAATGATAGGGTGCAAATTAACCATTCATTACCACATGAGTCTGACCACCGCCGAGGTGAGAAGATTTTATTTGACGATGATAGGGTGCAAATTAACCAATCATTACCACATGACTCTGACCACCGCTGAGGTAAGAAGATTTTACTCGCTGGTGATTGGATACAATTTTATAAAATTTTTACTACATGGGTCAATTTTTCCTCAAAAATTTTATCTTCAATCTGATAGGCCAAAAACCTATATTCCCTAATTTGGATGACTCAGAATTATATACTTTAGCCTCAAAAACCCATGGTCTCAAAATTTGAACTAGTTTAAATAGGAAATACTAGTATTGAGGAAAGGACCTTTTTTGATTTGGCCCCGCTTAAACAATAAAAAACATGAAAAACTTTAAGCTCGAGTAGAAACCTAGTTTTCCTAAGAGTTTATTATTTATTTTAAATTATCCATTGTGGGATCCAGTGACATATAGCACCAGCGAGCATAACCTTTGCTGGATTCCAACATCTACTCCAAGATGTCCCAAGCTGATCAGGTTGAACAGTCAGATATCTAAGACTCCATATGGCGTACTCCAGCACCTCCCACTGACCCATGGGAAGACGAAGCTCTTCAGGTACCTATCAGCTGTCAGGAGGCTATGTAAATCCTCTCTAAATTTCTTTGTTTAAAAGCCCTGGCCCTGACGGCATACTTTTCAGGTATATCTTCTAGAACTCACGATGACTGAAAAATTTCTCTGTGACCTTTTGCATCAATATTGGCGCAAGACGAGGTCCTTCCTAATTCTAAGGGTTCAATCACGACCTTCATTCATAAAATTCAGACAATAAGAACCTGACCATTCTAAGCCGTATAGCCTTGACTAATGAAGACCACAAGTTTTTTACAAAGCTTCTGTCCAACCACATAACAGCATGGGTGTCACCACGCCTGAACTCCTCTCAACATGGTTTAAATCCAGGTGGTCGCTTTGGGATAATTATAATGACCTCCAATCGACTTTAATTGATAACTCACGCAGGGAGAATGGCCTCATGGGTATACTAAATATGGAGAAAACTTACTATGTTTGCCTGAAAATACATAGATGCTACCTTAGCCGTTTCCACCTTTCCTCCACAGCAGGATGTTGGATCTCCATGCTCTATGTCCAGCTCCATAACAGAGTCCTTGCACCAACGGGATTCACAGCAGCATTAACTATTGAGAAGGATTTTCATCAAGGTGATCCTCTGTGCCCCATCCTTTTCAGTATCAACCTATTTTCACTATTGGCCTCCTTGCAGGAGAAGCTGCTGAAAGTCATAGTGCCAAGATAGCACCTACCTTTACTTTGGCATTTGCATATGACACTGCCATCACATTTGATGCCCTGTTGACACCACTCTTGCTGCTGTGATTTTGAGAGATACACCAAGGCGTCCAACGCCAAGGCCAAAACCTCCAAAACAACGGTAATACAGGTTGGCTAACTAACATTCTCCCAACCATATGGTCTGGAGCCTATGCATGGCACCTTCCTTCACCTGGGGGTCCTGAACAACTCACAAAGAGTCGCACTCAGTGCCAGAGAAGTCTTGACCTTAATAGCCTTAAACTTTAGGATTGGCAGTTGTAACAAAAAAACCCCCAGGGTCAGGATCTGATGGCCAACGTGTTCCTCCTATCCTAAGATTGGTTTCTCGCGCATGTCTGTCCATTCTCAGACATATTTTATATGCGTCTCAACGTTATCTTCCATTTTTGGATCTAGGGTTCCAATTAACCACCCAAAGCACTGTCAACTATAGCCTACCCCGCAATGAAGGGGGCCTAGGGCTTCTTGATACTCACTATATGTTACCTCCATTAATCTTATAAACTTTTCTAATTTATTGCACAGGTTCAAATATTCATTTGTATATGTTGATGTAGTAAATGCCTGGGTTTTCAATAATATGAAGACTTTTGTTCTAGTTGAAATCCTTATGACAAATGTAGTATTGTCTCCAACGCTACTCTGGTGCAAAAGTCTTCCTTCTGATCTTTAAAGAACTTAAATTATTCCAGACAATAGGAATTTTAACCCTTTAATTTTTTCTCTATTGTTAGCAATTTTTGAAAAAAAAGGGAACTTCTCCCTTCATCTGTTAATGCAAGAGCCCACGAAGAACTTGAAAGCAACATATAGACAAAGGATAAGTATCTTTCAACTATAATCCCAAGTGTGAAAAATACGCATATGTATAACAGTCTTATTATCTATAAGACCTTTAATTTATGCTTTATTTATTAAGAATACAAAGGATTATTGGGACATTCTGGTTCCCAGCTTTTTTGTTGGCGCTCCTTTAGGGACTACAGCCATTACCAATGGTTTAGACTTCTGTAGTTGTCCAAAACAATGATTTTCCTTATTCATTTAGTCATATTATACCACTGGCTAGAACACAACCCCTTCTGAGATGAATCAAGTAACGTTCCCAATGCCTTAACTCAACTCTTACGGATTATCCTTAATAAGCTTAGCATTTGCCTAGGTAATGGGACCCTTAACTATTAAAAGCAGGTCGCGTTACCTAGTTTAACCCGCAAATTGCTACCAAAAGCGTTGTCATCGCCTAGCAACTAAAAAAATTATAATTGGGTGGCGACAAACTCCATTTGAATAATACAATATAATAAAACTGTCAAATGTTAACTCAATAATTAACCCATTTGAAAAACTTGCTGGGAATACTCCCCAACAGAAATCAGTAATCTGGAGAAATTGGATCCTGTAGGATTAGAAAATATCACATTTTTAATTATAACAAACAATATTTATCAGATCCATATGATAACTCTAGCATCCGCTATGGTAATTCACCCCCAGCGGATAAAGCAAATTGACAAAATAATCTATTGTTAATATTTATTCCTAGCAACTTTTCTCTCTCGTTGCAATCACTTTTGCAACTTATTCAATTCAAGTCTTAATCTAGTTTGATAATCTCACAGAGGAGATTAGTCTGCGCCCATATTAGGGAGCAGTTGGGCAAGTAAGGTAAGAGGCACAGGTGGTAGGCCTGTGACCTCCAACTTTCATAAACGCCCTGGAGAAACCAGTGGAATAGAAAAAAAACTGGCGGTCACTATTTCCCCAGAAATCCTCACTTGGCAGGCGAGATGTAACCAGTACATCAACATGCTTCACTCTCAACCACTCTCGTTGGTGGAATATGGAGTCCAGGTGTTTCTGGATATCCAACAAACAGATTTATGGGAAAAATTTTGTGAGGATGTGCACATTTTTTTCTTGACCGCGGTGTACGTCACACCTCACTCCATGTCACGCGGTTGGCTGGACCTCGGTTTCAAAAACAAGGAGGCAGCAGACAAAGCTGCTGCGGTGCACATAGTGATTGACCTCCCCAAAGGGCAATAGGGCGTTGAAACCAAGCGCACCAGATGGACAAAATCCAACCAAATTTTTCTCACATTTGACTTTTTGCCCACTACAGTCAAGCATGCCATTCTGGAGCAGCACCTGAAAGATGGTCTCACCGTATATGGAGAAATACAATCCTTTGAGATGCAATGCTTTACGCTGATGCCACACCTGTGTACTGGCAAAGCCATTGCAGTTCTGACTCCAACTGAGGAGATCATGAAGGACCTAACCCAGATCCTGCACTCCACTTATATTAATACTGAAGGGCATACCACCCACCTTTTCTGGGTAACCGTAGACAGCGCACCCCCCATCTGCACCCACTGTGACGTGTTTGGCCACAAGGCACATGCATGCCCCACCAAGGAGGGCATCACATTCCAAGAGCACCTCTTGGCAGCCATGGCCAGCAGAGAGGCGCACTACAAACCAACCACCAGCACCAAAGAGGCTTTCCCGTGGGGAGCATAAGGCTGCTACCTACTAGTAAAGCTTATCTCCCCTCAAGAGCAAAAGAAGGCCAAACAGGCCCGCAGGGCTGCGGTCAAGGAAGCGGCCAAAGTCGCCTCCGCTATCCCACATTCCCAACGCCAGGAGGACATCGAAACCTTCATGGCAGAAGCAACTTGGGAATCCCTCAGCCAATCAGATTGGAAAGCCCATGCTGATTGGGCTACCCAATCTGAGGATCTGATGGGCGACTCAATCTCATCTGACCTTTTCAACCAAGCCCTGATTGAAACTGACTTGGTTTCCAACCTACCTGAAAAATTTTTTTTGACCCAAACATTAGTGCACCAAACTCATCTGCACCGCAAAAAATTTGTTCAACTCCAGGGAAACAAAAAGCGAAGGAAAAAGCCAACGTGAACCTCTCTGCTAAAATTAACAAAACTACTGATAGTGTTGCTGTAAACATTCGCGCTGCCATGAAGGCCCGCAGGGATCTAGAGGAGGCTGGTGGGCCCAGGTGCCCACCCCCTCGCAACTAAGGTGTTATAGGGGAAGCCTTCACTTTAGGGACGGTGAATATCGCCGGACTCAAGGCCTCACTGTCCCAGGCTAGGAAACTGAGTTTTTTACAAAAAAAATTACCTGTGGACATCCTGGCCATCCAGGAGTCCCACTGTCCGTGAGGTTCTGAGGATGCTTGGAAAATCATGCTCCTCCCTTCCCTATCCTTCTGGTCAGAGCACTGTGGGGTGCTAATTCAGAAAAACAATTTTTTTAAATTTTTATTGTCGGAATCTCTCCTCAATGGCTGAGTCCTCGTTGTTACATTCTTGTGGGCCAAAGTGGTGCATGCTATCATCAACATTTATGCCCCTGACCTGTGCACGAGAGTGCCAGGAATTTTTCTCTTCAGTCAAATCCCTTCCATTACCCCCCAGACCCTTTTGTAGTTGGTGACACGAACTGTTGGCTAGACTCACCCCAGACTGTTGGCCTTCCTCATCCCATGCTCCCAGGGTCACGTAGAACTTCGCATTCTAAAGGCCACCCTTGGGTTATTAGATGCGCTGCCACAGCAAGCCCCGCTGCTCAAAAACATGGCGCGCCCCCACGTCCATAATGGCCAATTAAGGTCCATGACCCGCATCCACCTTATCCTCACACTGGCAAAATTTTGATCTCACATTTCCCACTTCCAAACAACAAAAATCGAATTCTCTGACCACCAGCTGGTCTTGATAACCTACCACATACCTGTCACAGTGGCTAAGGCCCCGCATTGGTGCAAACTCCACCCAACCAAACTTGCGTCACCAGGATTTTCCACTTGAGTGGAATCAGCAACTTCAGTAAAAGAGTTTATACACCATTTTGCGCGGACCCAATTTCCACATGGTCAGCCTTCAAAGAGGATACCATCTGCCACACTCGCCACCTCTCCTCCTGATGCTCACAAGCTACATCAGCCATCATCTCTCGCGCTCTGGAAGAGTTGGAACACCTGGAATCCAACATCCCAGCCACAGGCTACAGCCCTGCTTTGGGGCCAGAAGTGGGCAGAAGCAGCCGCCCACCTCAACGCACTCAAAAGGCAACACAAACATTGGGTTTATGTTCAGTACAGGGCCAAAACAATACAGAGGGTGACACGTGCACCACATATTTTTTTAAAAAATTCTTCACACCGCGCCAGAGCGTGGCCTGCACACAGGTGTGGAGATTGGATGATTCTGTCGTGGATACGCCAGCCAAAGTGGCAATCAAAATACAAAAGTATTACTCCAAGTTATACCGATCCAATCCAATTCAGCTAGCCAAAGTGGCAAAATTTCTCAACAGCACTCACATCCGCACCATTTCCTAATACCTGGAATTAATGAATATGATTACTCCATATGAACTCTGGTCAGCCATCCGCGGTGCACCAAATTGGAAATGCCCAGGCCCAGATGGCATTCCATATGAATTCTATAAAAAGTACTTCAAATATATATCCCCACTGCTGCTTGCCTCCCTTAACCAGATCCTTCTGGATACGCGCCTTCTACCAGGAGGGCAAGAGGCCTTCACTGTCACACTCTTCAAAAAAGGAGATAATCTAGACCTAGCCAACTGGCGCCCCATTTCTTTAACTAACACAGATACAAAAAATTTTACTAAAATCATGGCTAACCGTTTAGGGATTGTAGCATCTGCCACCATCTCCCCAGAACAATTCAGTTTTATACCCAGAAGGTCAATTTGGGACAAAGTGCACTCTGTGGCTAACACATGCCAGTCCACAGCATCTGGGGCACTTGTATTTCTGGACCAACAGAAGGCCTAAGATAGAGTAAACTGGGAATACCTCAGTGCCTCTCCATCAATTCCGCTTGCCCCCTCGCTTCATCAACTGGGTAATGCTGCTCACGGAATCTGCAACAATGGCAGTGCGTGGCCCTGGCTTCCTAACGGAAGTAGTCCGCCCTCAGAGGGGCTTAACCCAAGGGGACCCCCTTAGCCCACTCTTATACAACTTCAGCCTTGACCCACTACTTCAAAACGTGAATGCCCACCTCACTGGGATCCATGTACCAGGCCAAGCCCCAGTCAAGATGATGTCGTTTGCAGATGACTGTGTGGTTGGGGTGTCCAATAAGGATGCATGCGCACTTGAAGCTCTCATCCAGGAATATTCACGGGTAAGTAAAGCTGCACTGAACGCTTCCAAAACCGAAATTATCCTCCTTGGTCAGTATCAAACCCAGTGAGCCCCAGTGACCAGTGCCCAGCCCAGCCCATCTGCTCGCACATGTGCTCGCCTTCCCTGCTCACCCCACACCGCCCCACTTGTGCTCCCCTTTGTACCACGCCCTACCATAGGTCCTGTCCGCCATCTGGGCGTGTGGGTGGAGGCAGGCGGGTACGCATCAGCAGTAATGGAGAGTCATATTCTAGACAACGTGACGAAGTGCATCGCCTCCCTCAGAGCCCACCCTACTTCCCTTACTGGCAGGGTTGTTTTAGCCAACTCTATGCTCCTCTCCAAAGTCTGGTACGGTGCCCACGCCATCGCCTTCTCCCCAGGTTTTTTCAAATCTATGTATGCCCTTCTGAAAGGGTGGCTTTGGTCAGGCCGCCCACCTCCAGTGCGGCTTGAGGTCATGTTTGGCCCTCATCATCATGGTGACATGGGCCCGCTCGAATTTAAAGCCCATGCTGCCAAGATCCTGGGCACCTGGATTGCAGCCGTCACCGCCCCTACACTCCCCTCCCAACACTGGCCCCGCGTGGCCTGCTCCAACTTCTCCCACGCCCTGGGCCCTAACAATCCATAAAACCCTCACTCCTTGACGAAATATCTGGCTTCCATCCATTGGCCACAGGTCCTCACGGTACTAAAACCCACTACAAAAGAATCCTCCTCTCCATGCGGAGTGCTGAGTAGAGAATTCATATTAGTGGACACACAGCATAGAGAGGCCGCCCCCCTCCTCAGTTCATACATGAGGTACAGGAGCTACCCATTCAAGATGGCTTGATCCCCACACGGTCCCATGTCCTATCCAGGGTGGACTACCTGGACATGATGGACATCCCTTATTCCATTGAGACCTGGAAGACTATTTGAAAATTTTCACAACACCCTCTGTTGCAGCAAAAAATCCATTCAAATGTGTGGCGCTGCCTGAGGCGGGTGTACCATATGGCTGAGCGCTCTAACGCTTTACACTCATCCTGCGTCATGTGTGGCCAGTATGGAACGCTGTTCTACCGCCTGAATAAGTGCCCTACCTCTAAAGTGATATGGCACGAAGTTCAACGTCTGCTTGACCAGGATCAACACATCCCTTCAGTCTGTCAAGAGATATGTTTGCTATATCCATGGTATCCTCCCTTCCACCCTCCCTCCATGCTCTGGTGGTTGCAATCGCCATGTGAACTATTCACACGATTGTCTTGGATGCCATCGCAGGCTCCACCCCCACCCTCCCAGAAGCTGTCCACAGATTCCGGTCCCATTTTGTGGACTTCTTTCAGGCGTGGATGTTTGGGTACCTCCCACCACGTCTCCAACAGCTGGTCTCCTCCTGGTTCCCAGTTTGAGTCATAAAATCGGACCCTTTCCTCCACACGTGTTCAATTGTGGCTACGGCCCCTTCACACGTTCCCTCCCCCTCCACATAGTAGCGTTCCCACTGACAACAAGAGATAGCATCGCTTCTCTGGGGTGCCTTCCCTGTTACTAAGTTTCATTTCTTCTGGGTCGACATTCAGAAGTGGCTGTCCCCTAGTCAGCCTTCCTCGCAATAAAATTAATTAATATTCATTTCTAGTTGAGGTCAGCCTTAGCTAAGGTTAAACTCAGCATTAACCTCGGGATTAGTCTGGGATTAGATCTTACTCACCCAGGTTTATAGGCAAAATGCTTTTATCTTGCAAGATAAGTTCAGTACAAAGTTGGAGTTTATCTGAAGGGCAAAATTTATTCTATTTTGAGAAATATTGTTTACTTTATACGTTGATAATTGGGACGCCAAAATAATGACAAATAGACTGCAATTATTATTATTAAAATCTTTTATATGATGAATTCACCAATTTGGTTACCTTTTGAGAATCAAACCATTGTTGAAGTGACAAACCCACAAGCATAAATCGTCAAGTTGGTTAATTTCAAATCTGAGAACAAGTTATAAAAGTTAGGAGGAGTGAGTGAAGCAATCCCTACTTAGGCTTAAATTGATCCGCATCAATTTACTGCTTTGCCAGTGTCATATAGATTTAATTTTTATGAACACAACTGATTATTCACAAACTAACTAAACTCATATGATATAACCATTTATACCAACCGTCACAGATGTAGCCACACCAGTTCATAACATTCACACCCATATTCCCTGTTATATTCCTCATGATAATTATACCCCAGTCTGATCATAATTTTCATGTTTTGGCCACCCTATTTAAGGGTTAGCATTCAATTTTAACAAATAACCTTCCTTTACCTACTTTATCTGTGCTTTTAAGGGTTGTAGTGATAAAAGACACTTGAAAGTGGGTTAAAAAGTCTCCAAGCTTAGGTGCTGGGTTAATGCGCCTAGTAGTGGTCAGCGCTACTAACTCCAAACCTGGATCTACAAGGAACGTCTAAGGGAATTGTTCGGTTAGTAAACACAGAGAAGGACAATGGGGAGTAACCATGAGGGTGGAGGAGAAAGGAGTATGAGGACCACCGGTGCCCACCCAAGAGGGGGTTAATCTGCTAAGATGAAGTCGTGGTCTACTGGATTTTAGAGTTTCATGTGGACTTGAAGTGAAAGGTGCGCCATTGAAGGCTGTTAAAACTTAAGGAGCTTGTGGTGTTCTATTGAACACCAATTAAAATTTTTGGGATTCATTCACTTTATAAATAATACTTTCTTCAGCTCCCTTGTTCACCTGCACAGGTTCCTTGATCTGCGTTGTTCAACTGGTTGATGACAATATTTTATAATGGGCAATAGTAGTATAAGGACTAATATTCTACTTGAGCTGATAGATTATATAGTAATTAGGTCCAACGCCATCCTGATGCTTATCCTAATAAGATTTCTTCTGGAATTGTAGGAACCATTCTCCTATTTCGTCTGGTAGAGATTTACTAGGATAAGGTTCAGAGATTTTTCATCCTTCTCATCACAAAATCTGAAAAGATAACAATAATACAGACAAAGGAACTTCTTATCCTTCCATCAACTCTAATCACAAGAGCAAAAACAGTCTAATTATAAAAGTATTTAAACTTTTTATTTTATCTGCTTACTATATAAATCAACAAATTTCATAGGGAATATGGCGCACAACTCTTTGGTTGGGGCCTTAATTGGGAACTGCAGCTATCGCCATAAATAAACCCTCCAAAGTCGCATTAAACAATGATATTTCTCTTTTTTTAATCAGGTTCTCTTTCCAAACTGACTGTGATCTATTTGAGTTGAAACAAAGAATGTGTCCCAATGTCTTTGCTCAACTTCCATAGATTTACTCCTGTTTTGTAACAACTGCTTAGGTAATATGACTCTTACCCATAAACACCAGATTGTGATTCAGAAAAGGTTAACTCAAAAGCTGCTCTATGACTGGTGGCATTACTTGCTAATAACCCATAAACCTCTTTATTGATTGGCATCTAAAATCAATTGACTCCTACAAGTCAATTAGATATTAATAATGATTTTGATACCATAATCACTTGCTTATTGTTAGGGGATCATCCTCCAACAAACACTCATCGATCTGGCAGATTGTAATCTGGCAGATCAATAAATAATTGTTGAAACGTTTCTCCAAACAATATTGTCATATATACAATTGATAACTTCAAAATTCTCCAGAGTGATGAATTAGCTAGAAGATTAGCATATTTAACATAATCAATGAAGCTGGGTAATGTAGGCAAAAATCCCAACACATTCCACCGCTTGACCAGATATTCCAGCGATGAAGATTTTGGGGCATAAAGTGTGTGGGTTCTGACTGAGTCCGCCAGCATGGTTTAAATTTAGAGTGCTCTTATCCCATCTCCATTCCTGCTCAATGCATCTCAGTTTTTTCCTTCTTCTTTGCGCATTTTCGTTCCATGTCATTCACGCTGCCACCTCTGCATAGCACAGTTCCCACAGTCACATACTGTACTAGCCTAGTATGGGTTTTCTTGCCAATAAAAGGTCTAAAAAGCCTGTTTTCTACCAGGTTGCGGTTATATGACACCTCATCATCTAAAGGTTCTTCTTGGGTGGCTTCTACAATCCCTTGTTCTCCTTGTATTCCTTCAGGATGGGCTTCATGCCTTAAAGGACTACTACTTGTGAATCCAGTTTAAGACCATCCTGATTCTACAGATGTAGGTTTCTTCCTTCAGTGCCTCAAAACTACTCAAAGTGGAACCAGTTTCAACCCAAATTAGTCCTACCATTAACATAAGGGCATATCACCAGATGCTTTTTGATTATGGAAAAATAAAATTGAATTTTTAATACATTTTTTGTATTTTTAGATTTTTTATATATTTATTATAATTTTTATCTTTAATTTTTTTGTTAAGTTTTTCATATGCTATTTTTTGCATTGAATATAACCTATTATTAGATTCAGAGGTCCATCTTTTGTTTCCCTCTCTAATCTGGTTCAGCAGTTCATTTTTGCACTTCATCATTTACTGTGGTTCAGAGGTCTATTTTAAGAATTAACCACCTATCATGGTTCAGCGGCCCTACCTGGGACTTGACCAACACTAGGACTTGACCTATTTTTACTAGGTTCATATGTCCTTCAGGAACATTGCACTTTTTTCTACCCTAGATCCATTACTTTAGATATCTCTTATGGACCTGGTTTACTAATTGACCATCTATATGTTCTCAATCCTGTAGGCATTAGTCAATAACTTGGCAATCACTTCAAATGGACCCAAACAAAAAGCATTTAGCTTATTTCTTCATCTAAAAAACGGGTGTCACAATAGGCTACCCTATCTCCAACATGGTACTCCTTATTGCTGGTCAGTTCTTGTTGTCCATCGACTTTTCTTTGATCCTTTTTCTTTAAGGTAGTATCAAAAGCCTGAAATTGCATTTTTATCATAATACTTTCCAATCTGTTAAGGTATTATCAATACTTATCCCCAATACTGGTTCTATCGCAGAATACAAAATTGGTGGTAAGGCTGCTCCTCATCCATAGAGTAATTCAAAAGGCATTTTCATGTCGCCCTATGATGACTAATGTTGTATGCAAAATTTAACTGAACTTAGGTAAGTTCAACTGGCGAAAGTTTTCCCCTGACCAATTTTTCTTTATTGTCATGGCTAGCTTTCCAGTAACTCTTTCCACCATTCATTCACTTATGTCCTATATGGAACTGATACTACTCCTCTATCCCCATTAATTTGTTAAGACTTGGAATTTTATAGTAGATAAAAATGATTATTATCACTCAAGAACACTTGAGGGCATCATTGCCAGTATATTACGTGATACAAAATTGAACTTCGCTGTGCTCAAAGCATCCACTTCGCTTAAGAATTTGGTTTTGGCCAATCTAGGTAGATGTTTTATTGCCAATATAGTATATTTTGAGCCTCCTGTGCCGATAATCAGAGGTCCCATCATGTCTATTGACACAGTGTGCCACACGATTCAGGGCGTACCTGCCTGTATCCTTTATATTCTTCTGAGGTTTTGAAGTTAACATTCCACACAACAGGCCAGATAGTCGGCAACATCATAATTGATTGATTTTCAGTATTAATACTGGTGTATATAAACCATGTTTTCCTTAAGCCAATATTCCTGACAACTTTATGTTCAGCTCAGAATATTTCCACTCATTCTGATGTCTTCAGGAATAAAAATCGTTTTCCATCAATTTTATTGAGTAATTTTCTATTTTCATCTCAGTGCTATTCATTGCTTTCTTTAGTTCACCTTGAATTTCTTGGGGTACATCCCCAACATTGCCTTCAATCATCCTTTGGAATAGTTCGTTCACTTGATGATAAACAATATAGACTGCAGTCAAAATTGATAATCCATCAGCATTTTGATGCGTGCTCAAGCCAGTGTATTATCTCAAAATCTTAGGCTTGTAATCACAAAGCTTATTGGACTTGTCGCCCTCTGGTTCCTTCAAGTTATGGAGCCTTTGTAATTATGAGTGGTCCATCACTACTTTAAAGTACGTTCCATAAATTTACACTCAGAATTTCTTGCATGAATATATTAACATGAGCCATTCACGCTCAATTACAGTAAAAATTCTCTCCGCTAACATTAGTGTTCAACTCAAATAGGCCACTGAATTTTCTTTCCTTGTATTTATCCACTTGGCTCAAAATGGCTCTAATCACCATCAATGATTCATCCATTTAGAAGAAGATTTTGCAATCAAAATTTAGGTACTTTAAGACATGTTTAGTCGTTAGAATTGGTAAAAAACTATCAAATGACTCCTGGACTTCTTTGTTCCCCACAAATCCTTTTTTTGTATTTCAACAAGTGAGATAAAGGCTCCACATTTTTTGTAAAATCCTTTATAATTTGGCAATAGTATTAAAATTATTCCAAGAAATACTTGATATCTTGTATACATTTTGATTTTGACATCCGTTTATTTTGCCATAAGCTTCTGCTGTTGGGGTTTCAGCCTTCTGTAGTTAATAAATAACCACAAAAACTCAATTTCCTTCTGGAAGAAATGACATTTCTTCATCTTGATTTTCGAGTTTGACATTACCATGTGCTTACAAACTTCTTGTAATTGCTCCAAATGGTCTGTGAAGGTCCTGTTGAGCATATTTATCTCGTCCAGATATATTAAGACACAGGATAGCTTCATATCACTAAAAATAGAGACCATTACTTAGAATGTGGCCAGCGCATTACAAAATCCCTAGGGCATTTGCGCTGTATAGTAAAGTCCCTGTGTAGTAATGTTTGCATATTTTTTGGTCTTCCTTAGGCAAATCAATTTTTACTGTATCCCAAAATTAAGTCCATCATGAAAAGTATTTGGCATTCCCTAGGCGATCTAGTGCGTTGTTAATCCATGACAGTGGATATGAATCATTCTTAGTTATGTTGTTCAATTAGCAATATTGATAAATACTCAATTTGATCTGTCCCTATTTTTTACTATAAGGGTTGGTCTCACCCAATTCTTTATAATGGAATGAGGAGCCCATGCTCAATCAGCTTTTTGATTTCTTTGATGACCACAGCTTCAGCAGCTATAGACCTTCAAATAAGTCTTATCCATATCAGAGAATATTCCCAGGTATAACCTTGTGGATCACATTCATTGTGCATCCTAAGTCATGGTCATCTTGTGCAAATATCTCCCAAAACTTCTCAAATAGTTAAGGCAAATCTTATTGTTGCTGTTTGGATAAAATTAGCGAACTGCTCTTAATCCACTAAGACATTGACACTTTTGGCAATTTCTGCTATAAACCCCATTTTGGTTAGCGTACTGTAATCATGGAATTTGCTGAACTCTGCCGTCATATATATGTAGAAACGTGACACATCTTTGATATCTTCTATTGGTTTTCACAGATTAGCTGGTATCACGTTTATTTCTCCGTTTCTTAGCGTAAATATTCCAGCGTTACCTATGGTTCATTATTAATTTCCTCCATGTTCCAATGACTTCTCCATATAAGTACTCAAGGATCTTGAATGTTAACCATGTTTTAATGATTATTGAATCTCAGGCAGTAGAGTTTTCATTCTTTTCATTCTCAAGTAGTTACCATTATTTTCCTGGATCTCCTTCATAATTTTTCCTTATTTTCGCCCAACCACCTTGCCCTGGATGGGAAAAATGTTATAATTGTAAACCAACTTTACAAAATTGTTCTTATTAGTCAACGGCATTTCTCCTTCCTGCTGAAATACCAAGGGCAGGGTCTTCTCTAAAATGGTTGGGTATCCTCCTCAAAATTAAATTTCGCATATATTTTCTCAGGAACTCTTTCCCAATCAGGATATCTTATAGCTTTTGCCAAAACGATGGTAGGAGCTGATGCCACAAGTGAACTGATCTGGAGTGGCAGCGCGCTATAAGCTCCACAAAATGTTGTCATATCTGGTCTGGCCATTCCGTATTTCTTTTCATGTTCTATGTCCAGTAAAATCTTCATTTGTTTCACAAAATTGGTCAAAGCAATGTTTATGGGCGATCCACTGCCAATGGTGGCCCCACTCTCACTAGTTTAGCTATGATATCTGCCTAGGTAATCTCAGAATATTGTAATATATTATTTACTGGGTGAAAGATGGCATTATTTGTCATTTCATGAGAATGTTTAGTTGTGCTGTTAGAACAGGGAAAGATTCCTTGAGTGCCCTAAGTGGAATAAATAAGTTTGCCTTATCTTCTCAACTTAGTAACTCATTCTGGTTCTTGGTAGATTTTGTTTCATCCACTATCTGATGAACATAAGGTCGCCATTTCCTTCACAATTTTAGAGTAATTACCCTTTATTTTGGCTTGAGTGATAGCATTCACGTCCATGTAAACAAACTGATATAGTGGGTAGTTTATAGCAATATCTATGAAGAGATTTTAAATGTCTATATCGTCATTTATAATATTGTAGGGCATGGTTTAACTGCAGTGCAAGAGTTTTCATCTCTAGACATCAGGTCCATTTCACAACTTCTGACTGATTTCCTTCTCCTTCACCTGTACTAAGGTGACCCTCTCATTGGGGTTCTTGCTCCAATATGGGAGGCTAGGTGTCCAGGTTTACCCCACTGGGACAGCAGAATTTACTTTGTCCTCTTATTTTCATACTTTGAGTCTGTTTTCTGACAAGATTTAATTTGTTTGCTCCTTATTCATCTCTGAAACATATCAGTATTTGAGCTTAAGTATGGTTAACTTTGAATGCTTGGCTTGGGGATTTAAAAGTGGTCCTAACATCTTCAAATGATCCACCATTTGAGATATAAACATTTGCATTACTAACGCTGATGCCATTGATCTGCGCAAATCAAGATAGGAATATAATGCCTCCTGTATTTTGATTTAGGTAACAAAATCCATTAGCAGTTTCAAACTGGCCAGGATCTGTGATTCCTGGTGGAATTGGTCCATGAAAGCTACTAGGGGATCAACTTTTCAGAACTGCTCTTTCGCAAATTCTTTCTTTTGGGTAGACATCCATGTAGGGCTTCATAAATTTTAGCATAATGGCTCTTTTTGCCTTCTAATAAGAACAATTGCCCCCATTTAGATGAGGCAACACAAAAAAATTTTATTTTGTGTTCAGGCGGTTCTTGATGCTCACTGCTTTTCGTCAGTCAGTGTCACTGAACATAATCGTCTCAAATAATTGTGAAAATGCAGGTCGTTATCCCAATGGAATGTGATAATTTTAGTGTGCTTCAAAATTCATTCGTGGATCTACTAACAGCATAAATCCTGTATGACGACTCTGTTGGTCATATAAGTAATTTTTGGGTGCCATCTCTGAAATTTCTTTATATGACCAGGTAAATTCCTAGGTAGGTTATTCTTCCTGGAAGGAGTTTCAGGCGTTTCGTTTTCAGCTTCTTTTGCCTCCAACTGTGCACAGTCGCACTTATGGTCCTCAAGTTCTTCTATACACTTCAATTGTTGCGTTATTTCTTCAATAAACTGACATATGCATTATCAGTCTGCCTCTTAGTTGATCTTCTGAAACATTACTTCCTTGATCAATTAACCTCTCTTATGCTTCAAGAAGTTGACTTTTAACAGAAGCCTTATTAATTTTTCACACTTAATCAACTTCTTCCTCAGCTTTAATAACCCGTTTTTCTAATAAAGTACTGTTATCCTGAAACGCAAGTTAAGTGTATTCTTTCTGACGGTTTCAGTCTCCATCCAAAGCTTGCGTAATATGTTCTTTTAAGACATATTTGAATATTCTTATTGAATTTGGCTAAACTCAAATACCCCCTGTAGTGAGCACCAAATATCAAAAGTTAAGGGGATTGTGGTATCTCTATTGAGCATCAATTGATAAAGTTCAATATTTATTTTCTCTTTCTTAGTAATACTTTCTTAGGCTTCTTTGTTAACTGCACAGGCTCTTTGTATGTAAGTTGTTCAACTTGTTGATAATAATAGATTATAAATGGGCAATTGTAGTATGAAGACTAAAATTCTAGTTGAGCTGATAGCCAAGATATTAATTAGATCCAACGCCAACCTGGTGCTTGTACTACTATTGAATCTTTCTGGAACTATAGGGACTTCTTCACTATTTCATCTGGTAGAAATTAACCTAGTATAAAGTTCAGAGGTTCTTCTTCATTCTCATCATGTAGAGTCCGTAGAGAAAACAATAATATAGACAAAGAATCTTCTAGTCCTTCCAACAACTCTAATAACAGGATCAAAAACAGTCTAATCATAAAAGTATTTATACTTTCTAGTTTATCTGTTTTACTTTTTAATTAATTAAATTTTATAAGGAATTTGGCGCACAACTCTTTGGTTGGGACCTTAATCAGGAATGGCATTCATCACCAATGAATTAAACCTCCAGAGTTAAATTAAACAATGATCTTCCTCATTGATTTATTCAGGCGCTTTTAACACAACCTGACTGTGATCTATTTGAGTTGAAACAAAGAATGTTTCCCAATGTCTTTGCTCAACTTCCATAGAATTACCCTTTATTTGGTAACAATCTGCTTAGGTAATGGGACTCTTACCTAAAAACAGAAGATTGCAAAACAGAAACGGTTAACTCAAAAGTTGCTCTATGACAGGCGACATTACTCTCCAGCAACTCATAAACCCCTTAGTCAATTGACAAATAAGCATGATTGCTCCTACATGTCAATTAACACATTGTTGACTAGTGATGAGTTAACTGGTCACCAGTCAACATCTATGCAAAACAAAAATTTGAAAAAAAATATAAAATGCCCAAAAATTTAATTTATTTTAATTAGTATAAATAAAATTTATTGGAGTTTATTTAGCATGTTTTACTTTACTTCCATATTCAATTACAAAACATAGCCGGTGACATGACATAGTTTCTGTTTAAAATTGCTGGTCAACGATGTGTTAAGTATCAATAAAAAAATTGACATCCCAATCACATTTTATTGTTGGGGATCATCCCCGCTAAACAATCATCAATCTGGCAGATCATTACCTGGCAGAAAATTAAATATTTATTGGAATTTCACCAAGCTATAGTTGTCATAAATACAATCGATAACTCCAACGTCCAATTGTGGGGTGAATCCCCTAGTAAACAAGCAAAACAAACATAATTGATGTTGCTGAGCAATGTGAGAAAAAACCCAACATGGGCAAAAGATCAAGGGCCATAATTTTCATACTGTTTTTCCTGTCATATTAGTAGAGTCTTGAATGTAGCAGATTGCAATATTTGCTACATTAATTAAGGTGAAATTTGTGGGCCTACTGAAATCCCATTATATCCCCTTACTTGACCAGATACGCTTAGCAATAATAATTCCTCAGAGTCAAATGCCGCTTTATTCCAGGTCCTGAGACATCCAGCACATGTAAATTTGCTCTCAGATTATATCTTCTTTTCTTTGCTTAATTCATCTCTGCGTGCTTCTCCTTAGCATGTTTCCTATTCATTACCTTCTTTCTGCTGCATCCTTAGAGCGCAGTTCTTTGGCCCCATGTCAGACCAGGAATATTTTAGTCAATATTGCTAATGATTTTGTTTTGGAAATCCTGTATTTACCAGGTTGGGCTTCTATGACTCCACACCAGTTAAAGTTATTCTCAGTCAACTTCAACAAATGCTTGGTTTTTGTACTTACCCATTCTGAGCTCTCCATTTTTGATCAGAGCGAATCTTCTAACTCTTCTTTCTTATGCCTCTTCATGGTGGAACCAGTTCTAACATGAGCTGAACCTACCATCATACATGGTCTTCTTTGAACCTATTTTAAGTTATCCACCTCCCCTCTGGACAATGGAAGGTGGGACAATGCCATATTCTTAATCATGGCAAGAATAATATTTAATATGTATTTTTTTCCTTTAATTAAATTTAATTGTGGCACGCCAACCAGGGGACAGACATTGATGAGCATGAACAAAAAACCACACAAAAGTCAAAACGACATGCTGAAGTCATTTGAATGACGTGAAAACCAATGCAAAACTCCACCCAAGTCAGAAGTGAAAACTGCTAACTGACCATGGCGGAGAAAGAGGGGGACCAGGAAGCTGGCGAGCTCAACTGGGGCGGACAGGCAGCGGCACAAAGCAGAGTGCAGGGGCATAGGCGCGTCATGGAAGTGGGGGTCCAGGGAGGGGAGTGGCGCTGACCAAGGGATACCTTTTTTGAGGCAGTCAGAAAAGTAAGTGGCAAGGGCCTTCACACATTTAAGGTAGCTGTCATGCATGGGAGAAGCCATGTCCACAACTTTAAGGGTGAGGCAGATATTTGGGCAAACTAGCTTGTTGTGCTAAGAGGTTGAGAAGATTGCTGGCATGGAAGTAGTTTAGGAGGAATTCTCATTTTTTTGGGGAGGGTCAGTACGTGGTCCACGGGAGGGGGACAAGGCTTTTAGATAAAACCTCAATAGACAAACTTGCAGTGGATAGGAGCACAATATCATGAGGGGAGGCAATTACCTCTTCAAATAAATGATGGTCGGATCAGAATATGGGGCACCAGGGTGAGGTGAATAGTAGCAAGGGGGGAACTGGGCCGCATAGTCACCAGTGATGAACTCTTTGAAGCAAGGAGGGTTGACCGATTTGGAGACAGGTTACCCAATTCATCTACTTTGTTCAAATAATTCCAGGGATTTTAGTTGACAATAATTAGATTGGGAAAATGCGTTGGCATGGGGGAGAAGGGCTGGGATAAAACAAGTGTGGCTTAGAATTAACTGGAGTACAGTTGGACCCCTGATTGGATGGGTGATGAGAAGGGGCTTGGGGACACTGTTCCTGATAGGCTGAGACTGGCCCAGCTGCAGGTTCCAGCTTTTGGATAGGAGGGGGAGAGGGAGGTGCCCCAGGTGGAGAAAGTAACCAGGTCGGCTATTGGGTCATCATGCAAGGAGTCAGGTGTGTGAGCCGTGGCTCAGGTGTTGGATGAGCAGCGCCATTTTGAATGGTCCAGTTCAAAACAGGTAGGGCAGATGGTGCTCCCTCCATACACATGGGCCCAGAAAGGATGGTCTGGAGTAGAGGTAATGATGGTGCGAGGGGGAATTGAGAGGGCAGCCTTCATAGAAATGGGATGTATAGCTGCAAAGACACAATGGCCTGAAAGGTGGGAGGCGCCAATGAAAACCACAAATTGGAGGATGGGGTCCAAACTGTATGCTGACAAACCAGCCAACAGTTTGTTGTATAAAACTTCGGGGGGAGGTGGGTAGGGAGGCCCACGAACTGAACCATTAGAGTGGTATCAGTGGGCAACTGGGTTCAAGTGGTAGGGAGGGGTACACCATGGAACACCAGGGGAATGGTTGCTGTGACTGCTGTGTCAGCTTCACTCAAGAAGCCAAGGTCAAAATACCCCTTAAAGGGGCGGAAGTTGAATCCTGGAAGACGCAAAAGATTCTGGGCAAGTTTGATGATAGGGTGGTCAGAATATGGGAACAATTTGCCATCTTTGACCAGAAGGCTGAATGCATGGTGCTCTGAGGGAGTATTAGGGTGCAATGAGGCACCACCTGAGCAGGCGAGGTGTAATTCAAGGTCCTTAGGCGGGACAAAGCGGCCTGCCAAGTTGGGAGGGCTAGTAGAACCAGCCCAGGCGCGTTTTTTCAGAGGCTGAAAAACACTAGGAGGGGGCGCCTCCTGCCCCACAAGGGGACAGCGGGCATCAAGCTCATCAACATAGGAGGACAGGAGAGATCTGATGACGAGTGGAGTTGTGTTTTTTAAGTTATCATTTAAGATTTGACCAAGAAAGTGGGCGAATTAAGAGAAAGAAACTAATATGTATTTTTTTCTAATTTTATTCTTAATTGTAAAGATGATCTCATTATAATTAATATTTTTTCATATATATATATTATAATCTTTTATCTTTTTTCTTTTACAAATGAGACTTAACAAGGGTGGTTATACTGGCAGGGTAATTCCTGCTTCCACTCTAGATCAGGTTTTTAACATATGTTTGAAACCTATACTGGCTATAAACAAAAACCTCAGTGTGGTATATATGTCCCATGGATATCCATTTCAATTACTTTTACAATGGGACTTAACCTATTATGTTTAGGTTCAGGGGTCCTTTTTATGAGTCTTAACCAGCTATTTTTTGTTCAGTGATCCCGCTTAAACCTTGCAGTGGAATTTACCCTATTTTTAGAAGGTTCAGAGGTCCCAAGGGCCATTGTAAAGATTTTTTCACTATATCCAATACTTTAAGTGTTTGGTATGAACCCTGTCCCCTATATGACCATCAGCAATGTTTTTAGCATATATGCATCTTTTGCCATATTGGCGATACTCTCATACAGACATGACCATAAAGCGTCCAATTTTCTTCTTCTTCCAAATCCATGGGTACTTTAATAGGCTACCCTACCTCACACATGGTACTCTTTAAGTGCTGACAGTTTTGATCGTCCTTCTTCTTTGATTTAATTCATTTTTAAAATCATGTCAAATGCTTGTGATTATTAAAAATGATAATGAGGTTTGACAGCCAGGTTTATATATATCTGCGCTTATCCCCAAAGCTGGTTCCCTGCTGAATACAAAATCAGCGATAGTGAGTCTCTTCATCCATATAAGAGTTCAATTGGCTCTTTCCCTCATCACCATATGATGACTGATATTGTACGCATAAATAACTGAGCTCTAATAAAGATTTTTAAGTGGAGGTTTTCCCCACTACCAATATTTGCAGCTCGCTTTTAGAGTTTTGTTGACTTTTCTACCATTCCATGTGATTCTGAATGGTAAGTAATGGACAACACTCCTTGGATTCCCATTACTTTGGTAAGTTTTGAGATCACGTGGGACATGAAGTTGATTCTGCTATCACTTAGTAAGACCTATGGGCATCCATGCTAGTACACTACTTGGTCTAGTATGAATCTTGAAGTGCTTGTAGCATCTACTCTGCTCAAGGCTTTCTTCCTTAGCCCATCTAGTCAGATGGTATATCACATCTATAATATACTTCACTCATCCAGTATTACCACTCAAGGGTACCATTACATCTATTGACACCGTGTACCAGGCAAACCCAATGCGTACTAGCCAGTATCCCATCGCATTATTGTGTGGCTTGTGGAGGTTACATTCCACACACCAGGCTAGATAATCTGCGATGCTGTAGCTAATCAATTCCTAGTATTGATACTGGAGTAAATGGTCCATTATTTCCTTAGGCCACTATGTACTTCGAATTTGTGCGTGTCTTAAATAAGTTCTGAGCGTTCCAATGCTTCATTAAAAAGTACCGCATTCTGAAATTCAATTATAAAATTGTCCACTCTTCATTTTAATTAAAAACATTGCTTCTTCAGTGAACTTTGGATCTCCTGATGTTCCTCCACAATATTACCTTTGATCATTCGTTGTAATAGTTCATCTGTTTGCAAGACACAACTTGAACAGCATGTAATAATCGATAATGCTTCAGTAATATAGTGTGATTCTCCTGCTTAATGTATAATCTTAAAACTTTTAGTCTTGCACTTTCAAAGCCCATTGAGCCAGTCGCCCCTCTTGTTTTTTTAAAATTATGCAACAAGCGTAGAGACGAGTGTTCAGTAAAATCTTAAGGTGTGCCTCATGTATATACACTCAAAAATTGTTTACAGGCTTATGTCACCACAAGGCATTTGTGCTCTGTCAAGGTGATTTCCTTTCTGCTGACGTCAATGTTAGGTCACATAAACTACCGGATGCTCTTCCCCATCATCACCTACTTTACTTAATATGCTCCAATCACTAATTATAGGCATCCATTTTGATAATATACTCCCAATCAAAACTTGGGTATTTCAGAACAAAACTAGCCATCAGGTATCTTCTTAGATCATCAACAGCTACTTGGGACTCCTCATTCCACATTAAATTCCTTTTAAATCCTTTAATAAATGGGATTATGATTTATCAATTCAAGAGAAATCCTTAATTAATTGGTAGTAGCAGAAAATCCCAAGAAAGACTTGTATATCCTGAATGCTCGTTAGGATTGAAACTGCTCAATGGCCATTTTTTTCTTTGGCTGCGGTTGTATTAAGCTGGAGATTATCACGACTCCCAGATATACAATCTCTTTCTTGAAGAAATGGCATTTCCTCAGCTTAATCTTCAAATTTGCCATCGATAGGTGTTTAAACACTTCCTCTAAGTGCTTCTGGTGATCATTGATTGTCTTATTGAAATACATTGATGTCATCCAAGTACACCAAAATGCAATACAGATTTAAGCCACTCAAGGTAGAATTCTTCATTCTCTGGAAAGTTGCTAACGCATTTCACAATCCCTGGGACATTCTCATCAGCTGGTATAATTCGTGTGTGGTAATTATTGCACACTTCTTTTGATCTTCTTTTGTAAAGACTATCTGTCAATACCCCAAGATCAAACTCATCACTAAAAGGAGCTTGTATTCCCCTAGGCAATCAAGCGCGTCATCTATCCTCATATTGGATAAAAATCCTCCTTAGTGATTTATCTAACTGACAGTAATTAATAATCACTCAAGTTTACTTCATCTTTTTTCTTCACAATAAGGATCAGATTCCCATGGACTTGATGACAGTACGAGGAGCCCACGCTTAATCAGTTTACTGATTTCTTAAATGACTAGAGCTTTAGTAGCCCTGAAATGGTAGACAGAATTCATTCATATCAGATGATATTCCACAGTGTCAACCTTATGGTTCTACAACTTTAGTACATCCAAGGCCATGCTTATCCTGAGAAAATACTACCCAATATTTATTAAATAATTGTAGAACTTATTCCTGCTGATGTTCTGATAACCCGGCCAGTTGCTCTTGATTGAACAGTACATAAATGATTTTGGTAGCATCCGCTGGTAATCCCAGCTCTGCTAGCATTCCAAAGTCATGAGTTTCTCTGATTTCTGCCTTTGGGATTAGATGCGCAAATAAAATAGATTAAATATTTCTAATTCAGCAGTTTTGGCTCAGACTGGCGAGTATCACTTGGATTAAACCATATCCTGGTACTATAATCCTTGGAGCTACAAAAAGCTCTAATTAAATTTATTCCATAGGGTGATGATTCTCCATATAAATTGTTCTGAAGTTTATAGCATTAACTTTGTGTTAACTATTAGGTGCATTCCTGGTAGAATATTATTTGACACATTTGTCCCCAATGGTATCCCACAGTCTTATAAAATATGCTTCAGCATTACCCTGATTTTTCTTTCAACCAACTTGTATAGGATGAGAACTATGTTGTCAATGTAAAATAAATTTACAAATCTATTTGACTTTATAAGTAGTTTCCCCTTTCTGCTAATGAACTAGACCAGGGTTTACCCAGAATTGTTAGAATATTTTTCTTAAAATCTCATTTGACACCATACCTTCTTGAGATCTGTTACAATGAGCATTCGATATTTTGATTTGGAAAGATTATGTTAAGATCAAGTGCCATAACCATTATGAACTAAAGAGGCAGCGCACTGTATACCTCATGGGATGTAGTAGTATCTGGTTGAGTAGTTCCATATTCCTTCAAGTGTTCCAGATATGGAGAGATATTCATTTACTTTGCCAAAATGGTCAAAACAATATTAATGGGCGCTCCGCTGTCAATTGGCAACTATACTTTTACACAATTGACTAAAGTATCTGCATATTACACTCAGAGTATTGTAATAAAGTGTTTACTTAGTGATTTGCAGCACCATTCGATGAAGTTAGAGTATAATTATTTTCACAGATGAATCAGGGAAGGTTTCTTTGTTTTCACTAACAGTTAGAGAATAATCACATCGTCAAGCTTTATCTATAGCAAATATATGGCATTTTCAGCAGTTTTTATCTTTTCAACTAACTGATGAGCATAAGGCCGAGCACCCTATTTTACAATTTCTAGGTTAATACTCTTTGCCTTTGATATGGTGATTGCATTTACATCTAAACTAAAAGCTGATGTTGAGGATCAAATGTACTCATCTACAATTAAATCATAACTATCCAATTCATCTTTAAGTATTTGAGAGGGAACAAGATTGAGCATAACTCTAGATAGTTACATTTCTAGACTTCCAGTTAAAATCCAGAATCCTGCTATTTTCCTCATTTAGCCTGATCCTAACTTACTTTTTCTTTAGGCTTCTTACTCCATCATTGAGCGGCGGGATGTAAAGTTTAATATATCCGTGGCAGCAGTTTTGAGTTTTACCCTCCCATTTTGTCCTTTGGGTTTGTTTCCTGTTACAACTCGTTTCTGTATTTCATTACTAGGCTCAGTTAATTTCACTTTATTCTGATAATCTTTTAGTAGAAAAAATTTGAAGGTTTTTTGTGGAGCTTAAAACTTTTATCATAACATCTTGAGGTAATTTGCTATCTGCAGTGTAAAAGTTTGGTTTGCAAGTTCTGATACCATAGCATGGTAAAGATCGCTGGGAGGCCAGAGCTTCCTGCATTGCTATACATGAATCAAAGTCCAACTGAAATTTGAACCTTCCAGGATTTGCGCTTCCTATTAAAATTGGTCAAAAAAGTGGCTAAGGTATCATCCTTCTTGGATTGGATTCCCATAAATTCCTGTTTGCAGTTGGCCATCTGCTCAGGGCTACCAAACTCGTCATGATTACTTCCTTGGGATCTCTTTATGTTCAATTTCCCATTAAAATGGGTATCATTTTTTGCCAGTTTGTATTTAACACTTCATAATTATTACTACTTTATAGCGGTCACCATTTAAACATTGTCATTTCAAATAGGTAGAAAATGCAGAAACGTCATCCCAGCGGAAGATGAATTGTTTTGTTTATTCAAAAATTCTTCTGTCACTACTGTGGCAGAGCGTACATCCTTCAGCAAGTCTCTTAAATCTAAAATACTGGTTGCACAGTTTAATCACCACTGAGCAACGGATGGACGATATGAAGATTATCAATTCTTAGTATTTAATAAACTTTATAAATTATGGAGCTGTCGCCCCAACTGGCACTTTTTATTATCTTATTTAAACGCAGATAATTTCTTCTAACTTTATTCCTTCTTCCAACTAAAAAACCCTCCTTCAATTCTCTCATTCAGCTATTAATCTTCAATTGTCTCATCAATCTTGCTCTGGCAGCTTAGTAATTCTATATTCCCTATAAATTTTAGGGGTTTCACCACATCATCAAGGCTTTTGCTTGTTTCCCTCAAATTTCTGAACTATTAGTACTTCAATTGACTTGCTTCACATTAGCATAATTTCTGCTCAATATTGAGGATCACCTCAACCCATAAAATATGATCCGCTGGATATATTACTTATTGTCCAGTCATAACAATTTCTCAACATTCTCTTGTTGACTGGATGATAAGCTCCTATTGCTTGTATGCTCAAAGGAACTTTGTGTGAAATCAGTTTGTAAATATGGCCACCCTCAGGTTCCCCTAATAGTGTAGGCATCAATACCAGTCTTCTTTATTATTTCAAATTATCTGGTCCAAATGTTGGCAATCTTTTTCTTATTTCCAAATCCATTTTGGTCGTGGAACAAGACATGATCTCTTACAGCAAACTGTGGGAGTCCGCTACATCTAACTTGGTCAGCCGCCTGATCACAAATCTTCTTAGCTAAGCTGGTAGAATAAGCTTCCATTTATAGATTTATCAAAGTTTCATTAAGTTTGATAGATAATGCAGCGGTTCTACTCCGCCTTTATCCTACATACAGGAGTAACGCAGAGCGGGAAAAGCCGACTGTTTAACATAGGCAATTGGAAAGGGTCTTGCCTATTAAAGAGTGGTAGCTGATATTATAAGCAAATTGGCGGTTGATAGTAAAGTACTCCATTCAGAGGGATGATCCCTTACAAGCTTGTGGAGAATGTTTACCAATGTTTCGTTATCCCGTTCCACCAATCCATTAGATTCAAGGTGGTAGTGTGTAATTAATACCCTGTGGATTACCATTAGCTTGTTTAACTTGGGTAGGACATGTGACTTAAAATTGGTACTGTTGTCTATGAGAATAAATTGCAGACAGCCATTTCGCTTTATGACACAGTCCATGATAAACTTGGCGGTTGTGACAGCCCCTAAACATTAATCGCTCTTGCTTCCACCTATCTAGTCAAGTGATCAATTTCTACTAATATATATTCAGATTGGTTCGTGTCAGTCAGGTGAGGGCCCACCACGTCAAGGGAAACAATATGCCATTCAAAATGGGGCTTAACCACTGGTAGGTGGTCTTTTTGTGGAAAGGGCTCTCCACTTGGCACTGGTGACAACAAGTAACTATCTCAAGCACGTCATTATGCATGCTCACACAATAGTAGCGGGGACACAAGAACTCCAACGTTTTCCACAACCCTCCATGACCTACCGCCTTATGGGTATTTTAATAATTGCTGGCCTAGTGGAGGGCTTTGAGAAATTCAGCGTTGCTTCTCCAATCTTTTTATATAGTTCCCCATTGCGCAAGAAGGTAACTCGTTTAAGCCTATCTAACACCTTGATCACATGTGGAATTTCGTCATATTATTCTTTCACCGCCATCTTCTCATACATGATGTTCACCAAATCTGCCACAATGGCGACTGTTGGCAATCATGAGAGACAGAAGCATTCTGATGCTTAGTCCTTGGGCAGTGTATTATTTCATTGTCATTTGATTGGAGCTTTAATGCCCTTTTCACAAGCCAGCCTTCAGGATCACGGAGATTCTGCAGCCAATGCAAGGATTTATGGTCAGTTATCACTTGGAATTTCAACCCATGGAGGTATACCTGGAACTTTTTATATTCATATTAATGCTAAGCACTTTGCTCAGTCACAGTGTAACTACATTCATGACAGTTTAAACTTTAGTTACAAAACGCAACAGGGTCCTCTACGCCATGATCATCCTTCTGAGATTATACTGCCCCTACATTGGAAAGAAATGCATCCGCTTGCACTAAATTTTATTTTTTGAAATCAGGTTATTGAAAAACTGGCGCGCTTTCCAACGCAGTCCTTAAGAAATCAAAAGCGTTTTGACATTGTTCAGACCAGTCAAAGGTGGCGCTCTTCTTCAATAACACAAAGAGCGGTGGCCAAATACAACTGAAGTTAGGAATGAACCGCCAGTATTAACTGACCATCCTCAAAAAAATGGATATCTTGCTTATTGCCTAACCGAACATTCTTACATATGACATCCACCTTTACCAGCTAAGCTTAAGCTCTTTTGATTCCACTACGAACCTGAGGTATTCAAATTTCTTCTAAAAGAAATGACGCTTCTGAGGTTTGATCTTAATGTGAGCGTCAGCAAGGCGGCGGAAAACTTGTGTTAAATATTCCAGATGTTCCATGAACGTCTGAGAGAAACCATACATCGTCAAGATAGACTAGGACACAGGACAGCTTCAAGTCACCTAAGAACGTGTCCATAGCCCACTGGAATGTAGTCGGGGCGTTGCACAACCCTTGGGGCATATGTATGGGTTGGAAAAATCCCTTAACTTTGATTATAGCACATTCCTCTAGTTCTACTGCAGGCAACTTGATCTGCAAGTAATCCAATATCAAATCCATAGCAGAAAGTTACTTAGCCCTTTCAGTCAATCTAAAGCACCATCAATCCGCTGGAGGGGAGAGGAATCTTTCTTTGTAAACTATTAAGCTTCTGGTAGATAATAACCATCCGGTTGGTGCCATCTTTTTTCTTAACAATAAGCACTAGAAATGCCTATAGACCCATGTATGGCTCTAACAACCCATGTTCAATTGATTGTCTACCTCATCAAATACAACTTCTTCTGCAGCTTTTGCGGGCCAAATGGGACGTGACCAAATGGGGGATGATAGCCCATGTCTACCGATGCACAACCCCCTGCGCACATCCAAATTATGTCAGTGGATGCAAAAATACCACGGTATTTATCAAACAGGGTTATTGCCTTATCCTTCCATTACTCTGACAACCCCATCAGAGCTTCCAATAGAACCACTGTCATCACGCCGCAGGAGGTTTTTACTGGTAGACTGAGGTCCTCCCACAACCCAAAATTGTAAATATGATGAATCTTGTCAATAGGGGTAAAGTGTAAATAAGTCACCACTTGGTGCCTTTGAACCGTCATAGCCTCCTTCTGTAGGTTTTCTATTAAATCTTTCACTTCTCCATGCCCTGGTAACAGCAGCCCAGGAGCCAAATGGGGTTTGAGCTGAGATTTCTAGTAGGTCCCTTTAATCTCTTATGTAAACCTTCTAGGATGTAAATCTCAAACTCTGTCCCTAGTATGACTTGATGCCCAAAAGATATGCTCAAAGCGCTCACAGCCCGTAGCAGAATAATGTTATACTCATAAATCTGGTTAGGAAGAGCTCAGGTCCTCTGCTTTATCTGCCAATATCAAACAGGGGTCACATTACGCTATACACTAGATTGATTAATGGATTAGATTGGGTCCTTTGGACTCCGCTGGAGCTAAAGAAAATAAAGATATGTTGCCCTAGGATACTGATGGGTTTTTCCACAATATTGACCATGGCCCCAAATCGCCACAAAAATCAGCACCGATCAACATGTTGTAGTTATCATTAGGCAGAACCACCGCTGGGGTGGAAGACCTGAATGAGCTGAACCTCAGAGGTAAGTGCTGTAAGCTTCCTCTGACACAATTCTCTGTGCCCCAGCGGTCTAATACACTACTCTGTGTTCCACATCAGTTTCAACGGAAGCTTAGCCACGAGATTGGTAGAGATTATATTAAATGGAGCACCAGCCTTGATAATAGCTCAGATTTTTGTGCTCTGAACAGAGATATCACAGTAGTACATTCCGAATAAGAAGAACCATCAGCGTTTATTATGTGAAAAACCAAGGGCTCATTGTTACCAAGAAAAGTGGCAATACCAGTACTGACATAAGGCTACTCAGGGAAACATTTTTCTACTGGAATGGCATCGTTTACCCTATTAGGGAGGCGACGACCGTTGAGGGTCCAACTTCACTTGTGCCATTTTCGCTCAAGGATTTACCAGGCATACAGTTTTTGCACATCTTGACGGAACTCAGAGTATGAAATTTTATAATTACTCTCCTGAATTGTGGCTGAGATATCTTGAGGAAGTTGTTGATATAATAAGTCAAAGGGTGGATACTAGGTCTGATGCAACGCAATTCATGGGAATTTTCAGGGATAAATAAATTTGGATCAGCGGAGTTAGAGCGCTTATTTCTTATTCGCTCAGGCTTTTCCCTGTTTGATCAATACAGTTGATACTGCATGAACATGTAGGTTGCCTTAGAAGTTAATTGCATAGTGGCCTTTTTGATCGCATGATAAACAAGCATTCATAATGGCTCCCATCTATTGATCACGTTTAAAGGTCCAGGTCAGAAGTTAAACAAAGAATTGTAAATTAGGCTGAGGACAGGACAGTTGTGCATACAGAGGGCGGAAAGGACCTGTTGACATATTGAGTGGCTGAGTATTGCTCAACGTATTATAACCAGTTGTTGAGGTCCATTTCCCAATGAGGATGCGGTGGCAATTGCAGGGGCTTGCAGTCCACGTTTGAGCACTGAATGTGACAGAGAGATGGCGTAAAGTGGTAACATTTTGTAGAATCTCAGAGTCTTCTTACAGATTGTGAGTCATAGCATTATATAGTTCACAATATGGCTTGACCGCCACTATAATCGCTATGTCTAAATCCTCATTGGGTAAAAATTTTGCTCCCACTAACACATTAGCTTTAGCTGTGAGCCTTTCTGCAAGCTCCACCAGGGACTCGTTCATTTGAAAATATATTGTCAAAAATTGGCCTTGTGCTGCGCCATTTTCACGCCTTTAAAAAAGATGAATCACATTCTCCTTCACCTCCTGATATGTTACAGCACTATTATTAAGGTAAAATGTGATCTGGTCAGCGCTCTCAGCATCCAGAACAGATAACAACAGCTTAGCTTCCTGCCGGTCTGATGATTCTTCCACAGCAAATTTGAACCGTTTAAAATATCCATTCATGTTCCCATCACAATTGAAATGTGGCAAAATATCAATCCAAAAAAATTACCATTCTCTGTGCTTTGGACTCGTGGAACAGACAGGATAGGTTCAACTTAGTCAAGATTTACATTCCCTTGAAGGCAAGAATAGGGTCTTGAGGATGGATGAAAATCTGTTAAAGTAGACCAAGAAGAGGTTGGATTTTGAGGAGGGACTGCTGTGACCACTGGGGGGTGCTCGCTGGCCAATGCGTAGTATTCTTCTCCAGACTTGCCACTGACTGCACTCTTACCTCCCTCACCAGTCTTTTCAGCGAACAGTTCATATATTATCTGCTCCTCTTTGACCAAATAGCACCAACACCACCCATCTCTCACCCCCTGCCTAAGCTATTCGAATCCCTTATGTAATTTGCAGTGGAATTCTTGCTGTGTCTAGGTTACACTCCATTTTTTGTAGTTGTAAGAAAAATCCTCCAATGTGTCCTGAATCATCACGTTCTGACAACCAGTGTCATGCGCTTGTTGGTTTGCTTCATCCACTTTTTTGATTGAAGCTAGTTCCTGCATCAACTCCTCATCTGACTGTCAAAGGTTATCTAAGTATACTCGCATATCATAATACTCCATCATCTCAACGAACAGAAGAGTAAAAACTCAGTACCAGGCCACTTGACTAAAACTTTAACTGATTAATATAACCTAGCAATTCTCTGTATTCTGAGGTCCCCATGAAAGAACTGGTCAAATGTTTGGCTGTCTACTGGTTACTCTACTCAGCTCAAAGTTATCTAAATTTCTTTTTCACTGTGTCACCATGGAATGTCAGTCATCCGCCGCTCTAAAAAGGTATCCTGGTCTCTCATTTGAGCCACCACCATGTCAATTTCTTCTACCCATTCAGAAATTTCCACCATAAGGCGCTTGGTGTTACTACCCAACGTTGTGACATCCCATATCCTTTCATCTGAAGGATTGATCTGCTATAAAAATTCTCTTATTACTCAGGGTAACTCATGATTCAATCATGGAACTGGTTCATCTAGGCAATGGCGGTTTTCCCTGATATGACTGTCTGCAGGCACTTACGCCCCATTAATTTACAAGAAAGATCAGTCAAGGAGTTCAAGTAAGAGGTGTGCGTCATTATGTTGTGCCTGCATGAAGCGCATGAAGTCACTGATATCAATCTTATGTCAGGTCAACACATGCAGTAGTTGGTGAAAGAAGGTAGAATGTATGCAACCAAGTATTCCTCAGCTTCATGTGAGCTGATCTGGCGAAACAACCCCTTTGTGATAGCGTTGAGGTAATACATATACAATTAATAATGGGTTCTTTTGGTCCCATTAATTATAAAACAAACTCAGAGCATGTTATCCCACATCTTCTTCATGGAGGCAGTAACCCCGCAAGAGCCATATCCTGATACCCCGCAGTTGCTGAAGGGTTATGTTATAAAATCAGCGAAATTTTAAGATAAGCCATATGGGTCTTTGCACAGGGTTCAAACCACTGAGCAACAGGACCAACGATATGATGATCGTTGTCCCTAAAAACAACAGAATAAACTTATTCAATAAATATGGAGCACTTGCACCCACCACACTCTTTTATTTTAATTAATAAATATAGCAGTTCTTCTATTCCGCTTGTCACTAAACTTATTAACAATTAACTCTTCTTAATCATCTCATCTCGCCTATACTGTAGCGACTTCAGATGCTACCGCTTACATGACTTATTAATTTATTTTCTATATCTCATTGGTTCCATCGATCCTTCATTTGTCAATTTCACAATCGCCTATTTGAGGTGATTTTTCAACAACCCAATATCACCTCATCTTGAGGCGCTCAAACAATCATTACTTGTATTAAACCCAGTGGATTCTATCCATTCTGTCATAGCGACTTAGGGCTTATTATCCAGTCATATATCAGAATCACGACAAACCCCCCCTTTGAACAGATGATAAAGCTCCTATTGCTTATACACCCGAAGGAACTTTTCATGCACCCAGTTGATGATCCAACTGCTAGCAGGGTCCTTGATAGTATATTCATCCACGCCTGCCTTCTCAATAACTTCAAATGGCCCAATCCATATACTGGACAACTTGTGTTTCCATCAAACTCATGTTGATCCTGGAATAGGACCTTGTCTCCATCTTTGAACTGTGATAGACCACTTCGCCATAACTAATTGGCAGCCTGATTTTTGATTTTCTTGGCTAAGCTGAATGAGTATGCTTTGGTATGTAGTATAATCAGCATATTCATTAGAGCAGTCAAATTGTGTTGCGGATCCATTCTGCTGGTATCTCCACACAGCCATATATAAGTTCAGACAGAGCGGGGTGCCGTCCATAAAGCAATTGGAATGGGCTTTTCCCCATGTCAGAATGGTAGCTAATTTTGTAGGCGAACACTTTGGTAGAAAGGAGGGTACTCCAATTGGAGGGCTATCTGTAACCAACTTCCGTAGTATGTTCACCAGGGTCCTGTTAACCCGTTCAACCATTCTGTTGGACTCAGGGTGATATGGGGTTGTTAGAACCCTGCGGATGGCCATCATATCATTGAGCTTATGAAGTATGTGAGAGGTAAAATTAGTGCCGTTGTCAGTAAGGATGAACTGTGGACAGCCGTGATGCTGGTTGATGCATTCCATTAGAAACTTAGCCACAGTAACCGCTCCAAGATCTTGAATGGCCTGCGCCCCAAAACACCTGGTCAAGTGGTCAATTGCCTCCATAATATACTTGGACTAGTTAGCTCCCATTGTCAGAGGATTGACGACATAAGGGGAACTGTATGCCAAGAAAAGTGCAGCTTCACTAACTGGTATGAGGTCTTCTGGCAGTATGGCTTTTCCACTTGGCACTGGTGACAGGAGTAGATAGTATCAAGCACATTAAAGTTCATGATTCCCAGTAATACCTAGGCCGCAATAATTCTAACGTCTTGCGCACGCCACCATGCTCAACTGCATTATGTGCACTCATGATAATGTTAGGTCATTCTGAGGGTTGATGAAAGTTTACTTTTGAGTTGCCGATCTGCTTGTACAACTCACCATTCTGCTGGAAACTATTGGCTCACATTTCATTTAAAGCCTTGATGACTTGTGGTGGCTCATCATCATACTTTCCGCTGAGCATCTTGTCATACATAATATCGCTCAGATCCACCATAACTGCAATAGTTGGTAGCCTCGACAAGCAATCTGCAGTCTGGTGTTTTTCTCCTGATTGGTGAAGAATTCAAAGTTGTAAGCCTGTAGTTTAAGGGACCAACGAGCTAGACAGCCCTCAGGATCCTTAAGGTTCTTTAACCAGTGTAATGAGGCGTGATCTGTTACAACTTTAAACTTTTCCCCATGCATATATACTCTAAATTGCTTGTAAGCACAAATAACTGCTAAGCACTTCTTATCAGTCACAATATAATTATGTTCATGGCTATTAAGTCTTTGGCTGCAGTACACCACTGGGTGCTCCTCCCCTTTATCATCTTTTTGGGACAGAACTGCCCTACAGAAGAAAGAGATTCATCATTATGTACAATAAATTCCTTTTCAAAATTTAGGTAGCGTAACATGGGCGCACTAATTAGTGCCATTTGAAGTGTATCAAAGGTGCATTGGCGCCGTTCCATCCATTTTATATGGCACCTTTCTTTAGTAGCTCAAACAGTGGACCTCTGATACAACTGAAATTGGGTATGAAGCGTTGGTAATAACCCACCATCCCAAAAACACCTGAATGTCCCGCTTACTAGCCATATTAATCATCTTCTGGATAGCCTCCACCTTGGCTGGTTGGGGTCTCAGCCCAGTCGCATCCACCAAAGAACTGAGGTACTCCAACTGTTCCTTGAAGAAGTGGCATTTCAGAGGCTTGTTTATAATTTTGGCCTCAGCCAGTCAGCAAATACCTCTTCCAGATGGGTAAGGCGCTCGGTGAATGTGTGAGAGAAGACAGCCAATATCATTGAGCTAAACAAGTACACATGACAGCTTCAGATCGCCCAAATTGGTGTCAATTGCTCGTTGGAATGTAGCTGGGGCATTACATAGCCCTTGCAGCATACGAGTTGTCTAGAAAAGCCCTTTGGAAGTGATTATGGCGCTTTTTCTTGTTCAACCATAGGCAAATCAATTTGCCAATAACCAGATATCAAATCCATTGCTGAGAAGTAGTGATCTCCACCTAACTGATCCAGCTCATCATCAATCCATGGCAGAGAGTATGAGTCTTTTTTGGCGATACTGTTGAGCTTCCAGAAGTCATTTAGTATGCAGTTAGTACCATTCTTTTTTTTAACAATTAGGACAGTTGAAGCCCAATGACTCTTAGTTGGTTTGAGAATTACCTGCTCTAGCAGCTTGTCAATCTCCTCAGTGACAACTTCTTCAGCTTCCCTTGATTGACAGATTGGCCAAGACCTGATAGGGGATGATCCCCAGTGTCCAGGTGATGAACAACCCTCTATTGCACCCTAAATCATGATCGTCAACAGTAAGGATCTCTTTTTATTTTTTTAAAAAAGGCTTCCACTTGGTCTCTTTGGTCTTCCATTAATCCCATTAAATTCTCACTTGGTACAACTGCCATTACACCAGGCTGTATTTTGATGGGCAGACCAAATTTATCTAATGAACCAAACCATGAACCTGGATGACCTCTTCAACTGGGATGAGTTGTAAAATGCCACTACTTGGTGTTGGCGGATTTGCATTGTTTTAACCTGAAGATTTGCTACCAAGTCCTTGATCTCCCCGTGTCCTGGAAGTATAATGCCTGGGGCCATGTGGGGCTCGAGCCATGATTGCTGATAGGGCCCAATGACCTCCCTAAAGCCCAGTTTGCACTTCCACCTCTAACTCGGTGTTTATGGTTATTTGGTGTCCAGAGGGAATAGATATAGGACATGCAGCTCTAATCAGTAGCCCTTGATATTCATAAATTTGATGGGGAAAGGCCCGGGTCTTGTGCTTGAGTTAATGATAGCAAACCAAAATCACCCCATCACCATATGCAAGGATAATGTGACTCATGTATGCAAATATTTTGGCGTTCCACTGGAAGTGAAGTAGATTGGGATCTGCTGCCACAGAATTTCAAATGTCAGCGGTCATATCAAAAACAGTCCCAAAGTGGCGCATAAAAGCAGTTCCAATTAAAAGGTTATAGTTATTGTTTGGTAGCACTATAGATGGGGCTACAATGACAATTGACCCAAATTTCAAAGGTAATGCGCTGTACGCTCCTTCAGAGACCGTGCTTTCCGCGCCTGCAGTCCCATACACCATATGATGCTCCACGTCACGCTTTAATACCAGCTTTGCCGCCAACTTTGTGGACACTATGTTGATTGGGGCACCCTTATCAATTATCACATGAACTCGTGTTTTTGCTACAATAGTGTCACCTTAAGTACACTCAGAATAAGATGTATTCTTATTGTTTTTAACATGGACACTTAACGGATCTCTTTTTCCAAGGAAGCTCATAGTACCCTCCCCAACTTTAGGGTACTCTTTAACAATAGCGTTCACAGGGAGGGCCACGTTCACCCCTTTTAAAAGAAGCGCATCAGCAAATGGATCTGGTTCAACAGTAAAAAGTTGAATAAACATTTGATAGGCATAAGGCTGTGGTTGCTCCTGAGGACCTGCTTCCACTGTGTCCATAAATTGCGTTTGCGTCAACAAATTCACCCCCCAACCAGCTGCTGATCTAGAAAGGCATCGTCATACTGGGGAAATTCCACTGGATGTAATGGAATAGGTTCAAATGGGACGTTTTGAGCTATAATAGAAGAAGTAGAGAGTCCCATCTCTACTCCGCTCTGACTTTTCCCTAGTTATACTGTTCCTGTGGTAGGGAATGAACCTGACGATGAAGACAATTTCAAGGCAAGTGCCTAGAGCGACCGCGCGTGAAACAATTTATCCTGTAAGATCTGCGTCCATAGTTGCTGTGAGATGGGCCACCCCAGCAGTTAGGCTGGGGTCAAGCGGTGTAATCAGACCATTCCTAATTGTTGAACTACTGGCAGCAACTCGGTTCGAGATGAGGCATATAATGATAATAAGTCTGGGGGTTACTAAATGGATGCTGAACTGGAAGAGATAACTTCCCCAAATAAGAAGGTCCAGCTTTGGAGGGGATAGGGTTCCCGCTCTATTTTGGGTGGAGGGAAGGTAGCAGATAACCGGTTTAAGATCTGACTGAAGGAGCTAGGTAGGGTAAGCTGGGGCCTTCACATGGCACAACTGAGGAAAGCTTGTGGAAACATGAGTGAGTAGCCAACACTAGAACCCAGAGAGGCGCCCTGGAAAGGTCCGGTAGTGGCCTGGATGGGGAGTGGGATGGAAGCTAATGACTGTAACCCAACCTGTTCTTGCAGGTGCTTCCACTATCCTTTGGGGGAGGGAAATATAGCAGGAAGGGGGAGGCAAGGGTCGGGCATATTGTCTGTCACACTACTTTCCTATGAGGTGGGGCGCTGCAAAAGCAGGTCTCAGCGACAAGGGTGGGGCAATCCTGATTGGCTGAACTTTTTGCTCACCTGTCTACAATAATCACCGCGGTTTTCTAGATTGTCCTGAAACCTTGATAGTGGCCAGTATCTTACGTGGGCTTACACTGGTGCAGCGAAAGGCGAGAGCACTCACATACCAAAATGATGGACTGACCTGAAAGGCTGCAATGGTTCCCACACAAAAAGGGCCCAGAGAGCAAACTTTGTCACAAAACCAAACTGGAGAGACCAACTCCGTTAACAAATCAACAGCGGTGGTGGCTTCTGCTCTAGAGGGGGCTTCGGTCTCCTTTGTTGTGGCTGCTGGTAATGGATTTGGTGTCAGATCCAAGCTTTTTGAAGCGGGGAGCTCTGGCCCATCCAAGAATCTGATGGCGAGCATGGTGGAGAGCCTCAAGAGGGCTCACGCCGTGGAAGTGAAGACTGGATAGTCTAAGGAGATGCTCATGGTCAGGGTGATTGAGTTGTGTGGTATATACTTCATATTTCACGTTTGGCTCCTGTGTTGAAACTTATGATTATCAGTCTAAGCTTCAAAAGGAACAGGTTTTGACTGCCAGTTGAGCACAAAGAACAAGGAGGCCATATTTCATGACATCAGCACCGATATCAGAAGGTTCATTCTGAGGGACATACCACCTGTAATCACTAGAGGGGCCATGATGTCTCAGCTGAAAGACTTTGGCAGAGTGATCTTCTTTAATGAGAAAGAGGTGGTAAAGAACTTGAAGCAGAAGGACGGTAGCTTGAAAAAGTTCACCATAGGATCTGAGGACTGGGTTTAAAGGTTGAACTTTTAAAATAATATGGGGAGTTACCTCGTTCAATCTTTGTGGGGAACTGGAGTGTCCCTGTGGTACCGCTGGACAGGTGCTTCTTGTGTAATGCGAAGGGGAACGTCAGAGCCAAATGTCCTCAGCCAAGCTCCTGCGACAGTAACCAAGCCTAGTGGGCCTAGCGCGGGGGTGCCAGTGATGGTGCCCTCTGAGGAGGAAAAGTTGGCTCTACAAAAGGCGTTGGAGAAGCTGATTGAGATGTCAGCCAAAGCAAGGGAGGAGGCTGCAGCTGGCATCACTTCAGAGGAGGTGACTGGAGTGCTGAAAAGCGCGAGGAAGGTCAATAAGGAGTCAAAACGCTCCCGGCAGGTGAGGGAAGCAATGAGACTCCAAATCGAGCTGAGTGGTGCCTTGGTACAGTCCGCAAAGGACATTATGGAGGCGGTCGCCTCCCAAACAGATGGGGTTCTCCCCATCACTCAATCACATAAGAGGCGGGTGACCATAAGGGATGTGGGTGTGACAGAGCGCGCGAGGCCCATAGGGGAAGAGGCGGAGGTGATGGAGGTGTTGCCAGCTAGCAATAGTGGACCGTTGCCTTCTAACCCAATGCCTCCAACTGAAGCGGAGTGGTCTATCAAGGACCCTGGCAATGGCAAGATTCCGGAGGATGCTGTGACTGAGCAAACTCCACCCCAGCTCAGTCTAGTACTGAAAAAGGGGAGGAAGAAACGTGGTCCCACTAAACCAGCTCAGGTGGAAAAGGATGGGGATCCCCCAGATCCTGACACTGAGGCCTCTTCAGTTTCGAACCTATGGCAATCAGGGTTGAATTTTCTGGCGCAGGGTCTGAATTCAATCAAGCAGTGGCAGTGGGTGGAACTCCGATTACAACAACATGGGATAGATATCATCTTCCTCACTGAGACTAAGTACAAACCTGGGGTGGAAGAGGACTGGGCTTTCCAGTTCCCTCAGAAACAATCATTTTACTCTCATTTGGTGGATCAACCAAACTTAGACTCACCCTTAGGGGAGGGAAAGAGGGAGGGGAGAAGCCAAGGGGTATCTTGGTCTGGTGGGCAGACAAGGTTAAGGTGTCGGATAAAAGGGTATTGGTTCCTGGAAGAGAAGTGGCAGTAATGTCACTGTTTGGAGAGAAATCAATTTGGTTTATTGGTATATACGCGCCCAGTTCTGGATCTGAATGGAAGGCCTTCTTCCAGAAGGTCGGCCTAAGGATTCAGGAGGAAGGCATTAGGGGTCGGTAGTGCTAGGAGGAGACATGAACTGTGTCTGCTTTAGGGATGACAGAGTTGGGGCCTCAGGCAACTGGAGCTCTGACCCTAAAGCCCAAGAGTTGACTAGTTTAATTATCGACCTTGGCCTACTGGATGTGGAAAGCTGGCCGTGGTGAGGAGGGAGAGACTGGGTGGACTCATATCCAGAGGGATCATTTCTCCCGAATTGACCTTGTGTCAGTGCCTCAGCCTCTCCTGAGTCGCTGCAAGTTGGTCCTTCAGATCATAACCAGGTGCTTCAGACCACAGGCCCCTGGAACTGCAGATCAGTGACCCTCGGGTTGCTTCTGAAGAGAAAGGGATCTAAAGACTGAATTCTGAAATCCTGAATTGGATTCTGCTTCAGGATATCATGAGTAAGAAGTTGAGGTGGTGGAGAAGCCAGATTGTGGGGAAGCCAGATGCACCAGTAAAATGGATGCGGATGAAGGCTGATCTCAAGATGGCTTGTGAAATCTTTTGGAGGCAGCTAGGGGACATGCGTTCGAGGTATGAAACCTTGGAGAGGAGCTTCAAAAAGTACCTGCAAGCAGGCTATGGCCATGGGGGCATCTGCCTACATGGCCAAGGCTGGTGTATGCAAAACCGATGGGAGCCTTCATGGTGGATCTCCTTAAACAAGGAAGTCTATATGATGAGGATTTTAAAAATGTGGTCCTACCTGCAAGCAAGGTAGGGGCTTTCAGACCTTCAAAAGAACTGTCAATTGTGGAGGTTGGGGGAGTTGAGAGGTGAAGGATGCAGCTTGGCTGGTTGGATAAACTCACCATGCAGGACCCCTCTGAAATGACCCGAGGCATCCAAAGTACTCTCAAGCGGACTGGGGGTACTGCCAAAGGAGACTCAGATGCACCTATGTAGCAAGATCCGCAAATTGGAGTTGTCGTAGTCATCTGCAAGGGCAAGAAATGGCAAGGCTCCCAGAGAGGATGGGCTGATCTTAGAGCTCTCCTTCAAGCTATTTTGGGCAGGAAAACGTCTGGAATGTTGAGCTGTACAACCAACTCTTAGCCTCTGGTAAAATCGAGCTGGCATTTTCAAAGGTGTAGTGGTGGTGTTGTATAAGAAGGGCGATCCCTCTCTCATGAGGAACTATCGGCCTTTGACCCTGCTTAATGTTGACTATAAGATCTTAATGAAGATCCTAACCTAACTGACTAAAAGGGTTGTGGCAGATTTTGTTTGGAAGAGGAAGCAGAATGGGTTCATCTCAGGACGCTCAATTACTGACAACTTGATGCTGCTTCACCTGATAGAAGAGTGGGAAAGTAAACAGTATGACCAGAGGGGGTGGCTACTGCTTCTTGTTCAAGAAAGGCGTATGATCAGGTGAATCATGAGTTTCTTTAGAAGTGTTAAGTAGGGTTTGAATCAAGGGGCATTTTCTGAGACTGCTTAAAGCGATTTATGAGAAGGCCTCATTGGTTGTCAATATCAACGGGGTCCTCTCCCACCCCTTTAGGGTGTGTAGGGGCGTGTGTCAGGGAGACCCTCTATCTCCCTTGTTGTTTGTTCTTGCAATAGAGACCCTTTCAGTGGCTCTCAGAAAGTCGGACTGGAGGAAACTTACCATCAATGGCGAGGAGTACTCTCATTCAATCTTTGTAAATGATACATGGATTTATGATTCTTCGGAGGAGGAGAAGGTGGTGGTGAACATTCTGAAGATTTAAAAAAATGCAAGCAACGCTAAGGTCAATATGTCGAAATCCAGGGCTTGGCCCACTGGCAGAACGGTGACGTTGGGTGTGGCACCAAAGAGCTCAATACCCTGGATGGCAACAGGGGAGGAGTTCCTGTACCTCAGGTGTCCCATACCTGGGCGAGCGTCACTGCATGATATTTGGCTCAAACATGAAGCGGACCTTAAAAGTGGCTTGGAAATGGCAATGGCTCAACTTATCTTATTGGGCCAGGGCCATTGTCATGAACACTTTCATTCTTTCCAGACTATGGTACATTGCCGGATTTGTTCCACTGTCAGCATCTTCCATCAGAAGAATACAGAGTTCAATCATCCAGTTCATTGGGCGAAGGCGAGCGTCAAAAACCAGTTACTCTAACTTGTGTCAGGAGGTGAAGAAGGGGGCATCGGTCTGATTAACTTTGGGAGTATGATCAAAGCACTGCTGATGAAATGAATTACACAGGTCGCTCAGGAGGGAAAATCCATCTGTTGGTCTCCAATATTGGAAGACTTCCTCCCTAAGGCTTGCAAGGACAGTTTGAACAAGGATCTGGTGTTATCTGGGCATCAATCAAGGGGCCATTCAAGCGCGGGGAACCTACCAGGCTACTGGAAGGATTACTTAGAGCTTGGGCGGGCAAGGGTAGATTAGAGGGTGGAGAGTGGACCATTGAAAGGATCTGGGCAATTCCCTTTTAGGGAGGAGCTTGGGGACTGGATGGAACCTTGCCGTCTACATGCAAGGCCTTCAAGCACTTTATTGGGGCGGTCCACTGGGGGTACCTCCTTGATGGCGACGGCTGGAGGGTGATTAGGGTGGAAGCAGCTAATAATGTTGCCATTACCTCCAAAGTGCTGGTAAGGAAGGCATGGGATTTTGTGGAAGCAACTAAACTGCCTTCTTGCTAGAGGGAAGAAATTCCTTCTCTGGCTGCATTAGAGGCTGGGGAAGCCTGTTCAGAAGGTCGTGGAGGGCAGGATTGGTGGGTGTTCCCACGAGGAAGAGAAGGTAGGATTTACTCCAGATGGGAAAGCCTCTTCGTCCTTCTGGACTGGCTCAAGGTGTGGGGAGGTAGCGGTGTCTGCCCTCAGATTTCACAACTGCCAGGTTCCAGAAGCAACAAGGCGGAGATCTTTGCTCAACATACTTGTCCCGGATCACTTGCAGAATGTGACCTGGCCTGATGGACCTGTGGGGAGAGGGATTAAGGGATGCTGGTCTATACCAGTTCAGAATTTCTCTTCCAACTCCGCAGCAACATCCTAGTCACTGGGAGACTCTGCAGAAGTGGAGTAAGCATAAGGAGGATGACATTTTGTATGCCTGTAAGGTATGCAGAGGGTTGGAGACAGCAAAGCACATCTTCACAGAGTGTCCGGCAGCAGATGCTTTGTGGATTAGTGTTCTCATTTGGTATGAAGCATACCAACCAGGGTGTAAGTTATCCTCTGGGAATCTCGCATGGCCAGAGATCCTAACTGCGTATGCCCCACCAAGTCTTCTTGCAGACAAGAAGGGGTTTAGGGTCTGGTGCACGATACGGGGGGAGGTGATATATGGTCTATGGCTTGCCAGAAGCCAGCGTTGCTTCCCTTCAGAAGGAATCAGGCAACAAGCTCCCTGGCCATAGTCAAGCAACGGCAAAAGAAAAAGCTGTAGTAAGCTATGGCAATCCTCTTTCCTCAAGTAAGTCCACAGGGGGTCAGTCTGGTCTCATTTCTCGCAGTAAGGGATGGGAGGCATATCTCTGAACTGGCTGGGTAGCCTTTGCTACCTGGTATACCAAACAGGGAAGAATATGTCAGTTTAGGGTGGTGTGAGCCACCCCCATCCACGTCAGGCCCACTTTGGTGGTGCTTAGATTTGCACAGCCCCAGTGCGGCGTGGGGCAATACCCCAGGTTTCATCCTGCAAAGTTGCCTGCACTGGGTGCCCTAACGGGGCACATAAAACTCAAAGATCTGACTGAGTTTAAGCAAAGGTATACCAACTTCTAAATATGGAGCCATGGTATTGTGAAGCTCATGGTATGGTTTCACATCAGAGGTCAACGCTATGCATACATCAGATTTGATTAAAAACCTGCCCTAATTAACATATGGGCTTCCACCATAAAGCAATCAGCAAATGCAGTGAGGGTCTCATTATGCTGAAACCTAATGGTTAAGAACTCATCCTTCTGCTGTTCCATTATCATGGTTCCTCTAAATAACACAACACAGTATCTTTCACTTTTGATAGGTAGCGGAACTGTTGGGTGATAGCAAGTAACTTGGTCAGCGCTTTTGACATCCAAGGTGGATAGTACTAATTTAGCTTTACGCCAATCTGAAGCCCATTCTACTACAAACTCAAATTGCTTAAAATTCCATGGATGTTCCCATTACGATTAAATGGAGGCAGCTTATCAATATAAACCTCCTGCAGAAACTCCATCTTCCACTGGAGCACAGCGTCCAAGGCATGCTTGAGTTCTGCATATTCAATGGTTGCAGCGTGTCAGATAATCGATTATGGGCTCTGCTAGTTGGCAGGCCAACCAGTATGAAGACTGATTGGACCTTGCCATTTCACCTTAGGCGACAGTCTAGCAGCACCGGCTAACCCCTTGGCATCTCACCCATGTCATTCAGGGATTTCCAGCCTAAACTCCAACCAACAAAGTAAATAATAAACCTATAAACAAAAGTAGATTAGGCAAAGAGAGATATATTTATTGAGAAGGAAGCGCCAGGTATTTATACTATTTACAAAAGGGCTACTGCGCCCACCACCAAACTATTGGCTCTTCTGCTGGTTCTTCCAGACAACCACTCTTCTTCTTTTACTGCACTATTCTCTTCCCGGCGTCAACCCTCTCACTCTGTCCTTCCCAATGTTCAAATTAGTTTTAGCTCATCCTCAGCCTCAAGTCACCGGTGAGCCATGTAAATAATTAATCTAAAATAATGTCAAATTTGGATTTATGTTTTGAGTTGATAATAATGTGTTAGAAAAAACTTTGGTCGCTCGCTTTGACTCAGAATATCTTGGCATCTTGCCAACATCTCTTCTCATCTTATCTCAATTAATTAGTATAATAAACGAGGCACTAGAAACAACTTTAGCCACATTGAACTCATAATTGTTGGATCCACCAACCTCAGGAAAACAGTATAGGCAGTGAATTCATAGATGAACAATTGAAGCAAATGCATTGGCCTTCTGCTGGAAATCCCACAATGGTCCATGAATGGCAGTTGGCATCAAACACTGATTCTGCTGACTAATAATAATTGGATCATCCTCAGCTATTAGTTGCTGGTGATCCTTATACTAATTTGGGGCCAATAATTGGCCCCACTCGAACTTACTTCTAAACTTGACAGAATACTAATCTCTTCTCAACCCAAATTGGGGTGCAACTAACCAGCAATCATATCAAATAGCACGAAATTAAGTCAATAAGCCATTCTGCATGGATTTGCCATATCATCCCATGTAACGATTAATCTTTTGAGGATTCCATCTGGGTAAAATTCCAACACAGCGTCTTGGTAAGATTCTTTCCAGAGCAAGCCTGATATAACATGACCAGCAACTGAGGGATGTTATTGGTATTGTGATTGATCAATGGGCCCCTTGTAGTGAGCACCACTGTTATAAAATGGGCAGAATTGTTAAAATATGCCATAGGGGTCTTTGCACAGAGTTCAACACTGAGCAACAGGACCAATGATATGATGATCGTTGTCCCTAAAATACAACAGAATAAATTAATGAATAAATATGGAGCATTTTCACCACCACACTTTTTATTTAATATAACAATATAGCAGATACTTCTGATCCGCTTTTCACTAAACTTATTACAAACTAACTCTTCTTAATCATCTCATCTCGCCTATACTGTAGCAACTTCAGATGCTACCGCTTACACGACTTAGTAATTTAATTTGCCAAATCTCATTGGTTCCATAGATTCTTCATTTGTTAATTTCACAATCGCCTAATTTGAGGCAATTTCACAACAACCCAATATCACCTCATCTTGAGGCGTTAAGATAATTAATACTTGTATTAAACCTGGCGGATCCTATCCATTCCACCATCACAACTTAGGGTTTATTGTTCAGTCATATCAGAATTGTGACAGGTTACATTAGTGGACCTGCCTGTTGGTCTGACTCCATTGCGGGACAAGCAGCTAACTGCAGTTCCATCCTAATTTCCTCATCCCCTGGTTCCATCAATGAGAATAGTGCCAGTTCCTTGTTAAATGTCTCCATTTTTCCCATAGTATTGGTTGTAAAATCATTAAATTCTGACATAATGTGTGAGGTCTTGTCATGATGACCTAATTGCCGTTGTACTACAGTTGACTAGTGGCCCCTGTATTGAGCACCACTGTTAACTTTTTGTGGTATCACTTAGATCTGCTATGCTGGTTGCACAGGTTAATTAACACTGGCAACAGATGGACGATCTGAAGATTCTCAATACTTAATATTTAACAACGATATATAAAATATGGAGCTATTGCCCCAACTGAATCTTTTTATTATATACAAAATTGCAGACTATCTCTATTAACTTTCATCCTTCTTCCAACTCAAAACCCTCCTCCTTTAATTGTCTCATTCAGCTATTAACCATCAATTGTCTCAACTAATCTTGACCTGGAAGCTTAGTAACTCTCTATTCCCTACTATTTTAGAGATTTCATCCCATCATCAAGGCTTTGTCAGAATTCCTTCAATTTGACAAACTATTACTACTTTGAGTTATCTGCTTCACAACAACATAATCTTCTGCTCAATCTCGAGGCTCATTTCAGCCCATAAAATATGATCAGCAGGATATTTGGCTTATTGTCCAGTCATACCAATTTCTTGACAGGTACTTTTTCAGAAACCGTACCAATAATGGGTATTTGTAAGAATTTAGAATTCTCACATCAAACAGCTAAATTGACCATATTAACATATGCTTTATCCGCTGGGGGCGGTTAATAATAAACATTACATATCAGAAGTGGGAGTACATTTATTATGGTAACTAATGTTGTTTTTTAGCACTAGTGGTGCCCAACCCAAAAGGGGTGCCGCAACGCATCTTTATCTGCAAATGGGCAAACAAAGAGATCTTAGCAATAAAAAAATTCCCAAAATGGCACCTCAGCTAACAGCCTAGAAAGCCAAATCATAAGGCGAGGAAGCTTTGAGAAAAATTTTGTCCAAAAACCACTTTAGCTTGCAGACCATGACAGACAGCATCAGAGGTAAGAGCATCAGTAATATGGGGCATAAGAAGGTATAGTTACTAATGTTGGTTTTAATACTTTGTGATTTTAACAAACCCTTCATGATAAATTATGTCATATTACTGATATTCTATCAAAGATGATACCTGAAATGCTTATAAGTGGTTTGATTATTAAAGATTAATTATAACCATCTTTTTTGAACTTATTTTAAAATTTTTGCTGAACATTAAGTGTTTAGGGCAGTTTCTGAAGCCTTGACAACGCTTTTATGTCAGCAGCTTGAAGGTTAGTCTAAAAGGCAACATGACCTGCTACTAATTGGTAAAATGTCCCATTACCTAAGAAGGTTGTGAGCCTAATAAGTAAAATATGCTGGGTCAAGTGAAGGAGTTGGAAAACGTTCTTCTGATATTCAATCCAGATGGGAATGTTATAGTAAGTGTGAAACTGACAAGATGGATGAAGTAATCATCATTCTAGACAGCTCCTAAAAACTATAATTCATTGACGTTGGATGTCCTTCCTATTGTCGCTAATAGAAGAGTTAGCTTTGAATTCCCCTATATATCCCTTGAATTATAATAAAAATATAATTGATAAAGCTAGTTCTTGGGTTTAATTCTGTTGAAGTGTGTGGCAGAGATCCACTGATTTTGGCTCATATATCCTGAGTGAGCAGAAATAACTTGTTGTAATAATATACCTGATTGAGGTTGATTTAGTTATAAAGAATACTGGGTAACTATCTGTTTTCATTTACTGCAATAATTTTTTTGTTTCATCAGATTATCCGGTTATGTAGAAATATACCTCATTGAGGTGGGAATAAATTTTAGAGAAGAAAATCATTTGCTGTTGTCACATACTAGCACTCCTCTATTTCTTACAATAAGTCACTATAATTTGTACCCTTATAATTAATACCTGCTTTTATAATTTATATAGAGCTTATAAGTGATTAAATATCTATATTGAAATACATTTTATATTGTGCTCTTGTAACTATAGTTGGAAGGATATTTTTCTTTTTCAATATATTGCTTTAATGATCTCAAGATCCATTGTGTCCAGAAGTTGCCAACTTAAGAGGAAGAGTTGAAGAGATAGTTTTCCCTTTTTGAAATATCTTAATTAACTTCAAGTATCAGAAGGAAGATTATTAGCACTTATCTAGAGTTGAAAACTTACAAAAGTTGGTTTTTAAGAGCTCAACTAGGATTTTATTTTCATACTATTGTCAACCCATCCATTTGTTATATTGTAATTATTTAGAGAACAACTAGAACCTTTGCAGTAAACTGAAAAAATGGTTACAGGTAGTTTTGGGGGCCATCTCTAAAATTTCAATGAAAGTTCCAGGAATATATCTCTAGGACTGTAACTTACCAGAAGAATTTTCATCTATATCATTTTCAGCTCCATTCACTTCCATCTGGTCACAATTATACTTATGATTTTTAAGCTCTTTTAAATGATTTAGGATTTGCACTACATCTTCCTGAATCTGAGTTAATTTTTCTCTATCCACTTCTCTCTAAGTCTTCTGAAACAGTAACTTTTTTAATTACTTCAGTCTCCTTTCACTTCATGGAGGTGAATATCCAATAAAGATACTTGTTAATCTTTGCAATCTGTTCTACTTCCTCATTGACTTTAGTTACTCATCCATCTAAGGTAGCTAGATTGGATTGTGACGCCAAAATCAGCATATACTTGTTCATTATTTTTTGTTCCATCCACAACTTCTGAAGTTCATTCTTGTAGGACATTCCGCTAATAAATTCTGAATTATCTTTTGGCCTTAAAAACTCAACTATCTCTGTACTGAGAACCAGGTATTAACTTTTTTGCATATATTACACAAGTTTGAGATGTACGTTGAATATTTTGTTGGTTTATATAATATTAATGGGCTAATAATTGTATAAAGACAATTATTTTAGTTAATTCTTTCCCAATATGAGTAAGTCTATACTGATAGACAGATGCTAGCGCTTATCCTTCTGATAACTTGAAGGCACTTATGGATAACAAAAAACTCTCTCCTTCCACTAACCCTTTTGATTACTTGAAAACACTTTTATAAGTGAAACTATCCTTCAACCCTAATCACAAGAGTTGGAACAAGTCAAATATATAAGAGAAAAAACTATCTTCTACTTTGATAAAAGAGAATACAATAGTTGTAAAAATTCTAGATGTTTCTTAAAGAATTTTGTACTGTATTACTTCATTAATTATAAATTATTCAAGGCGGGTTAACCTTAGGACAAATATACCACACTGAGAATGTTTTCTAGCCATTACACGTTTCTAAATCAAAACCTGCACTAGGGGTGAAAGCAGTTTTAACTGCTCGGCTAACCACCCTTACTACTTCATTAATTAAGTTTAATGAATTTGTATAGTAATAGTGCCCAACTCTTCTGTTGGTGCCCAATATGAATGGCATTTATCACTAATAGATTATTCCCTTAGGAGTTTTCTAAAACATCGATTAATTCATATGCCTAGTCAGATTCCATTGCTTACTAGGTCACAACCCCTCATGGGTTGGATATCTAAAGAGCGTGTCCCAAAGTCTATACCCAACCCCAGCGATTTATCCTTATTAAGCTAGCAACCTTATTTGATAATGGTACCTTAGACCCATTATTAGTAGGCTTCGTTGCCACTAGGCTTAGCCACAAGTTGCTGTTAATAAAAGCGTTGTAAACTCTTCATCAGTTGTTAATTAGCATTTATTGACTGGTGACAAACTCAATACATTCGCATAAGGATATGAAATTATTTATATTTAAATTTAAATTTATTGCGGGGAAGGCCAACCATGGGATGGACACTTCCGAATATGACTCAGATGAGACAAAACTTAGTACCAGGGGAGGCACCCCAGAGAAGCGATGTTATCTCTTGTTGCCAGCGGGAACGCCACTTATGGGGAGGGGGAGAAAACGTGTGAAGGGGCCGTAGCCACTATTGAGCACGTGTGGAAAAAGGGGTCTGATTTGATGAACCAGACTGGGAACCAGGAGGAGACCAGCTGTTGGCGACGCGGTGGGAGATATCCAAACATCTACGCTTGAAAGTGGTCCACCAAATGAGACCGGAATCTGTGGACAGCTTCAGGGAGGGTGGGGATGGAGCCAGCGATGGCATCCAAGACAATCGTATGGATAGTCCACATGGCTATTGCAACCACCAGAGCACGGAGGGAGGGTGGGAGGGGGAGGCCATTGATGAAGCAAACATATCCCTTGACAGACTGAAGGGATGCGTTTGATCCTGGCCTAGCAGAAGTTGGACTTCGCGCCATATCACTTTAGAGGTGGGGCACTTCTCCAGGCGGTGGAACAGCGTTCCATACTGGCCACACATGACACAGGATGAGTTTAAAGCGTTAGAGCGCTCAGCTGTACGATACACCTGCCTCAGGCAGCGCCACACATGGGAGTGGACTTGAGGCTGCAACAGAGGATGGTGTGCATATTTCCAGATAGTCTTTTGTGTTTCAATGGAATAAGGGATGTCCATCATGTCCAGGTAGTCCACCCTGGATAGGACATGGGGTCGAATGGGGATCACGCCATCATGGATGGGTAGCCCCTGTACCTCTTGCGTGAACTGAGGAGAGGGGCGGCCTCTTCGGGTTGTATGTCCACTAATACGAATTCTTCACTCTGCGCTTCATATGGAGAGTAGGATTCGTTTGTAGTGGGTTTTTGTCCCATGAGGACCTGTGGCCGATGTGTGTGATGCGAGGTATTTCATCAGGGAGTGGGGGTTTGATGGATTATTGAGGCCCAAGGCTCAGGAAAAGTTGGAGCGGGCCGCGCGGGACCAGTGTTGGGATGGGAGTGTAGGAGCAGTGACGGCCGCGATCCAGGTGCCCAGGATCTTGGTGGCATGGGCTTTGAAGTCAAGCAGGCCCATGCCACCATGATGATGAGGGCCAAACATGACCTCTAGCCGTACTGATGGAGGGTGGCCTGACCAAAGCCATCCTTGCAGCAAAGCATACAGGGATTTGAAGAAGCTTGGGGAGAAGGGGATGGCGTGGGCTCCGAACCAGACTTTGGATAGGAGCATAGAGTTGGCAAGAACAACCCTGCCAGTGAGGGTAGTAGGGTGGGCTCTGAGAAAGGCGATTCGCTTCGTCACGTTGTCCAGTATACAGCCCTCCATTACTGCTGACGCGTATCCGCCTGCCTCCATCCACACGCCCAGATGGCGTACCGGTCCTATGGTAGGACGTGGCACAAAGGGGAGCACCAGTGGAGCAATGTGTGTTGAGTTAGTAAGGCGTGGACGTGGGCGAGCAGATGGGCTGGGTTGGGAACTACTTGCTGGGGCCCAGCAGTTCTGAAAATGACCAAGGAGGATGATTTCAGTTTTGGAGGCGTTCAGTGCCGCGTTGCTTACCCAGGAATATTCCTGGATGAGGGCTTCAAGCGCACTTGCATCTTTGTTATTAGACACCCCCACTACGCAATCATCTGCAAATGCTAACATCTTGACTGGGGTTTGGCCTGGCACATGGACCCCAGTGAGGTGGGCATTCACATTTCGCAGTAGTGGGTCAAGGCTGAAGTTGTATAAGAGTGGGCTGAGGGGGTCCCCTTGTCGCAGGCCCCTTTGAGGGCGGACTACTTCCATTAGGAAGCCTGGGCCACGCACTGCCATTGTTGCAGATTCCGTGAGCAGCATCACCCAGTTAATGAAGCGGGGGGTAGGCGGAATTGATGGAGGCAGGCCCTAAGGTATTCCCAGTTTACTCTATCATAGGCCTTTTGTTGGTCCTAGAATACAAGTGCCCCAGAGGCTGTGGACTGACACACATTAGCCACTGAGTGCACGATATCCCAAATCGACCTTCTGGGGATAAAACTGAATTGTTCTGGGGAGATGGTGGCAGATGCTACAGTCCCTAATCGGTTAGCCATAATTTTTGTTAATATTTTGGTGTCTGTGTTTGTTAGAGAAATGGGGCGCCAGTTGGCTAAGTCAAGCCTATCCCCTTTCTTAAAGAGTGTGACAGTAAAGGCCTCATGTCCTCCTGATAGGAGGCATGTTTCCATCAGACTTTGGTTGAGTGAGGCTAGCAGCAATGGGGATATATATTTAAAATATTTTTTGTAGAACTCATATGGAATGCCATCTGGGCCTGGGCATTTTCAGTTTGGCACACCGCGAATGGCTATCCATAATTCATTCGGAGTAATTAAATTCATTATTTCTGGGTATCAGAAAATTGTGTGGATATGAGCTTGGTTGAGAAATTCCGCCATTTTGGCCAACTGAATTGGTTCAGCTCAGTATAACTCGGAGTAATATCTTTGCATTTTGATTGCCACTTTGGTCAGTGTGTCCGCAATGGAATTATCCGATCTTTGCACCTGTGTGCAGGCCACGCTCTGGTGTGGTGCAAAATTTTTTTTGAAAAAGTATGCGGTGCACTTGTCACCTTTAGTGATGCATGTGGCCCTGTATTGGACATAAACCCGATGTTTGTGTTGTCTTTTGAGTGCGTTGAGGTGGGCGGCTGCCTCCACCCACTTCTGGCCCCATGCAGGGCTATATCCTGTGGATGGAATGTTGGACTCCAAGTGGGCCAATTCCACCAGCGCGCGCGATATAACCGCTGATTTGGCTCGTGAGCGTCTGGAGTAGAGATGGCGATAGTGGCGGATGGTGTTTTCTTTGAAAGTTGCCCATGTGGAAATGGGGTCCACGCAAAATGGTGCAACAAACGATTCTGCCAAAGTTGCCTCTTCCACCCACGTGGAAAATCCTGGTGACGCGAGCTCTGGGGGGCGGATTTTGCACCAATTTGGGGCCTTTGCAACTGTGAAGGGTAAGTGGTATGTTATCGAGACCAGTCAATGGTCAGATGATTCTATTTTCGTTGTTTTGAAGTGGGAGATGTGGGGTTGGAATTTCGCCGGCGCTAGAATAAGGTCGATGTGGGTCATGGACCTTAATTGGCCATTATGGATGTGGGGACACGTCATGTTTTTGAGCAGTAGGCATGTCATGGCAGCACATCCCTTAACCCAAGGGTGGCTTTTAGAATGCGTAGTTCTACATGACCCTGTGAGGCATGGGGGGAGGGCGGCCACCAGTCCGTTGGTGAGGTTAGCCAACAGTTCATGTCGCCAACTAGGAAGGAATTGGGGGGTAGCGGAAGGGATTTGACTGATGAGAAAAATTCCTGATGCTAATGTGCACCGTTTGAGGAGTAAATGTTGATGATTGTGTGCGCAACATCAGCCCATGAGAAGCTGACAACGAGCACTCAGCCATTTAGGAATGTTTCTGAAGATATAAATTTGAAAAAATTGTTTTTCCAAATTAGCACCCCACAGTCTTTGACCAAAAGGATAGGGATGGTAGGAGCATTGTTTTCCAAGCTTCCTCAGAACCTCATGGACAGTGGGACTCCTGGATGGCCAGGATATCCACGGGTAAATTGTTTTGTAAAAAACTCAGTTTCCTAGCCCAGGATGGGGAGGCCTTGAGTCTGGCGATATTCAGCGTCCCTAGAGTGAAGGTTTCCCCATCGCACCTTAGGTGTGAGGGGGTGGGCCCCTGGGCCCACCAGCCTCTTCCAGGTCCCCACGGGCTTTCACAGCAGCGTGGGTATTAGCAGCAATGCTATCGGGGTTTTTGTTAATTTTTGTGGAAAGAGTTGCGTTGGCTTTGGCCTTTGCTTTTTGTTTTCCCAACGTCGGACAAATTTTTTGCGGTGCAGATAAGTTTGGTGCACCGTCGAGTGGGGCAAAAAAATTTTTTTTGGTTAGGATAGGTCCCAAGTCAGTTTCAACCAGGGCTTGGGTGCAATGATTGGGTGAGATCGAATCTCCCATCAGATCCTCAGATTGAGTGGCCCATTCAGCATGGGCCTCCCAATCTGATTGGGTGATGGATTCCCAAGTTGCTTCCACCGCGAAGGTCTCCATGTCCTCCTGGCGTTGTGAGTGTGGGATGGTGGTGTTGGCCTTGGCCATTTCCTTGGCCGCAGCCCTATGGGCCTGCTTGGCCTTCTTCCACTCCTGTGGGGAGATGGGCTTTACCAATAAGTAGCAGCCTTGTGCTCCCCATGGGAAAGCCTCCTTGGTGCTTGCAGTTGGTTCGTAGTGCGCCTCTCTGCTGGTCATAGCCGCCAAGGGGTGCTCTTGGAATGTGACGCCCTCTTTAATGGGGCATGCATGCGCCTTATGGCCGAACACATCACAGTGGGTGCAAATGGGGGGCGCGCTGTCCACGGTTACCCAGAATGGGTGGGTGGTATGCCCTGCGATGTCAATAAAGGTGGAGTGCAGGATCTGGGTTAGGTCCTTCACAATATCCTCAGTTGGGGTCAGAACTGCGATGGCTTTGCCGGTGCACAGGTGTGGAATCAGCGTGAAACATTGCATTTTGAAAGATTGTATTTTGCCATATATGGCGAGACCATCTTTCAGGTGTTGCTCCAAAATACCATGTTTTACTGTAGTAGGCAAAAAGTCAAATGTGAGGAAAATTTGGTTTGATTTTGTCCATCTGGTGCATTTAGTTTTGACAACCCATTGCCCTTCGGGGAGGTTGATCACTATGCGCACCGCTGCAGCCTCATCTGCTGTGATTTTGCTTTTGAAACCTAGGTCCAGCCAACCACTTGACATGGAGTGAGGTGCAATGTACACCGCAGTCGGGAAAATTTTGTGTACATCTTCACAAAATTTTTCCCATAGGGCTGTTTTTTGGATGTCCAGATACACATGGACTCCAAATTCCACCGGCAAAAGTGGCTGGGAATGTGGCATGTTGATGTACTGGTTGCATCGTACTTGCCACATGAGTATCTCTGGGGAATTGTGACTGCCAGTTTTTTTAGATTTTTTTCTATTCCGCCAGATTCTCTGGGGCATTTTCGAATGTTAGAGGCCATGGGCCTTCCACCTGCTCCTCTTGCCTTGCTTGCCCAACTGCTCCCAGACATGGGCGCAGACTAATCCCCTCTATGAGATTATCAAACTAGATTTAGTCTTGAATTGAATAGGTTGCAAAAGTGTTTGCAACGAGAAAGAAAAGTTTAACTAAAGTGATTGTTTGAAATTATTTATATTTAACTATTAATTAAAACACTTGTAAACGCTGATGGGGATCAATACTAACAAAAATTAATATTCTAAAGGAATTGAGTCCACTAAGTTACTTGATATCCTACTGAGAAATTAATGCAAAAATAAAAACCAAATTACTTATAGCTTCCATATTCACTATTAGTTTTTCTTATTACAAAATATACCCCAGCGGATAAAGCAGAAATATCATCATAAACTATTAAGCTGTATGATGTGGGTTTTCTAAAATTTCCAACATTCACCAAGTGGACAGAAGCGATAACAGTCAAAATATTTAACTCAAAAGTAACCACAGGATTCTTATACAACCAGCTCATTACTCACCACAGATTCTCTAAGGTACTGCTTTCTGATAATGGACGGAATTTCTTATAAATTATTTGATAACCTTATGGGCTAATGGAGGTCAAGCAGTAATTCATCACGCCTTAAATTTTCTACCAACAGAAGCGTGAAATAATAATAATAACTCCAATCAAATTTAGTTTTATTGTGGTCATCCATGTATCAAATGTGGCATCTGGTTGCCATAAGCCTTGTTTGCTTATCAGTTAAACTACTATAGGCTATTGCATGTCTTCATTTTAAAGTGTTATATGGAAGAGATGCTGTGTTACTGATCTTGTTAGCCCCAGTGATGGATGAAAATAGAAAGAAACAACTTCCTGTCAGATATTATAATAGTTAGTGGAGGAGCTGCTCAAAATTTAATTAATTATCAGCAGCAACACTATAAAGTCACTTAAGGCGAAAACCAAAGAGTATGATAAAGACTTTTGTCGCCCATATTTGAGATGGGACAGAAAGGGATGTTATACTAAAAGTGTGTAAGATAACCTGATAAGTTACCGGCTACTGGATTGGGACCTGCAACTGTTGTCATGTAAAGGAATTTAGTATTCCATCAAGGACGATAATATACACAACACCTATAATTGAGTCTATATGTAGAAATTGAAGGTACTTTACATCTCATCTTGTAGAGGAAAATGTTGAGAAAGTTTCAATCATAAGGTTTAATTCTTCACCTATGGAAAGACTCTTCAAAAACCCAGTTTTTATTAGCTCTAGTTGTTGGACATTTGCCCTCCCAGCTTCAAGATAAGAATTTTTTGGGTCAAAATTGGCCAAAAGGGGGATTGATATACATTTACAAGTCTGCAATAGTGAGAAGATCAATTTAAATGATAATAATGATTTTATTGGTCATAAGACTTCTCCCAATTCTTTGTGGAACCCCACTAATTAAGGTAACACTATTAAAAATACTAACTGAGCAAATGGCACCAAGTTGAGAAGTTGAATTTCCCAAAAATGTGGATGAACCTGGGGAGTTCATTGAAGGTTTTCCCGTGTCAAAACTATTCAAAGCCACCACTGAAGTGGGGACCACCCCCTTTTACAGGCTTGGCTGGGGTCCCCCAAGGTGCAATAAATTTCTCTAAAGGGGATTGGCTGAAATTTAAAAAATAGTTACCCCACAGGTACATATTACCAAAAATTAACTCCCCATCCATTGTTCAGTCATAGTGAAGCGAGTTTTTGAGCTTCAATAGGGCTAATCTGCATTATTACTTATCTGGACTGTACTAAGTTTTTCCAAACTTACCATTAAATTCCCTTTGACCCTTGATACAATTTTATATACTGAACGGTCAGATATCAAGAGGGTTCATTTTGTTTCTACCATGCTTCATAAGAAAAAAACTTAACCCTCCTTCTTTTTATTAGTGTTTTATTTTATATTTAAACAAACTGTTATGGAATCCAGCGGCATGAAGCACCCACAAGCATAAATCAGCAGGACCCTACACTAGCATTAGTACAAAAATTTTAGCTGGCTAGGATAACAATCATTTCTCTACTACCCCCATTATAGTCTTTTAAAAAATTTAAATATATTTGAGGTATGCTGACCAGGAGTTGGACTTTACTGAAAAAAGAACACCAAAACTAACCAAACATGAACAGCCTGAATTATATGCCCAAAATGAGCATCAAGACACACAAAATGAGGACACAACCAAACATTTGGTATAGCGGCGAGCTGCTTATCTTACCATGGTGGAAGGGGCTGAGGGTCCAGGGGCTTATCCATGTTTTCCTCATCGTACATAGCGCAGGCCAAGGCAGAGAGCAAGGGCGTGGTTTATCAGCAATATGCAAGGTGAGATTGCAAAGGATTGGTTGTCATATTAATTTTTATCAGCATAAATTGTACCTAGATAAGTGGACATGCATTTTTCTTCTTAAATGAGGATAGCAGGAAGTTGGGAGATAAAGCAATGATAGTGAAGGTAACCTTTGCTTTGGGTTTTGAAGAGACAATCACTTTCTGAACAGCATCTGTGACGGACTTATGAAATTGGAAATGGCTTTTTTGCTCTGTGAGGGCAGGTTGGGGCAAGAATGGGAGAGGGGAGATTCTTGGCAAGCATCTTTGCTGTGTGGGCAACAGCATTGCAGAGGAAACATGTTTCAGGTTGGGCAACAACTGACACAGAAAATATTCTTTGGTGCATAACACACATCATCATTTGGCTATGGGGCATAAAAGCGCCGAGGGATCTCAATGGGGGTTTGTAGAGGGAAAATCTCTTATGTCAATTTCAACGTCTCCAACAACTTTACTTGATCGTTGGTTTTATCCAATGAGGACCATGGGTTCATTTCATACAAGTCCATGTTTTCCTCAATAGTGTTGGCTGAGGCTGGCGATTGGGTTGGGGTTTGGGAGCGAACCATTGTCCAAGCAGCATCATGATTGGTGGGAGCATTGGTGGCACCAGATTTAGGAGGTGCCTAATTGATTGCTGCGGATGCAGCAGCATCAGGTTTTGGAGAAGGGGGTACGATTGCACCACATTCCCAGATGGCTGCAGGGTGGCCAGCAGATGGGTTTCTGGCGGCCAAGCCTGTAGAGGTGGTGGAAACAGAGAGGTAGGGGCAACTTTGCTTTGAGTGATACAACTTGAAGCAGGATGGACAGATGGCCCGCCCACCTTTGACGCAGGCCCAGAATGGGTGGTCAGGGGAAGAAGCAACGAAGGAGCGTGGGGAATTTTCACAGCAATGTTAATAAATGTAGGGCTGATTGTGGAGAATGCCCAAGGCCCAGCAAGGCGTATGTCTCCATTGAGGACCACAAATTGAAGGATGACTAGTGCCGTAGACTGCCAAACCTTCCATCAGCTCCTGATGGAGCACCGCAGGGGGGAGGTGAGTTGGAAATTCAGAGAACTAACCACCAAAATGGATTCAGCGGGGAGTTGGGTGCGCGTGGTGGGAATTGGGGTGCCCTCAAAGATAAGGGGCACAGTTGCTGCAGTGGCAGCTTTGGCTTCACATGTGAAACCTAGGTCTAAGTACCCCTTATTGGGACGGAAATTGATAAACCAGGCGGGTTTTGTTATACCCTTTTTTATTCTAAAAATTCCTGATGACTAAAAGTCGTTATATGTCTTTTAACCATCTAAATAATTTTTACGGCCAGTCACCATGATGTCAGAGGACGCGCATGTATAAATACTTGCCAATAGTCTATGCACATGATATTACAGATAATGCCTTTATAGGAACCCTTTGATACCTTTAGGTTCAACAGCCTATGATAGAGAAGATACTTAAACTCTGTCCACAGAGAGTTTTTCATTCATGAAAAGCTGAGAAATGTAGATATTACCATAGTTTGAAGCAAATTATCTTGGAAATTCTTTTTAATTTAGATGACCAACGCACTCATGAAGCTGCAAAATCCACAAGGGTCACTGGAACAATAAAAGCCTTTTTCTCTCAGAGCAGCAGTCATTCATTAATAAGCAGTCCAGAGCTCCATAAAAATCTATGAAATAATCCTAATGGATCAAAAAAGGATCAAAGGACTTGGAATCTGCTGGTTCTGAAACTAAGTTGCAAATGAACAACCGCCTTATATGAAGAAGTTGATTTGTTATAAATTAAGACCTACTTTCTATAATTTAAATCCCTTAAGCGTTATATATTTTTTTATATTCCTACAATTAAATAACTTATTTCAAAAATCCTTTTATAGTTGTTGTTTTATTTGATGCTATTGCTGAAAAATATAATGTTAGTGTCAAAGTTTAAGACTAAATCTTTTCAGTTCCACCAGAGGTCAAGTGAATTTCCAGTGTACTTAGTAACAACCATTGTTAAGTTTAACTTCAAGGTTTCGACAAGGGTGGACAAGCTTGGAACCATGCCTAAAAAGCCCAATATAAAAGAACAAGACTCTTGTCAGGATTTTGGATTTTCCAAGTTATCCAGCTGGGACAGATTATAATGGTGCTTTGTCTTATCTCATTATTTTTTAATTTAGTATAAGCAACCTAGGGGATGTTAAAGTTATCAATTTTGATAACTATTGTTCAGGTTTGTTTCCAAATAAAGTATTAGTGTAATTATCTATGGATCTAATCTTGAGTTTGTTGACTATTTATTTTAATTGGAGATAATTCATGACAATGTTTGTACTGATTTCACTTATTAGTTAATTACAGCAATTGACTTTATTATGCAGATCAAGTGGGGTTTTCACCAATTAATGAAGTTGTTTTTGGAGTTACTGAAGTGTTGGCAACGCTTTTTGCTGGCAGTAACTTACAGGTTGGTCTGAGTGATATGACCTGCTTTTTTGGGTAAATAGTTCCATTACTTTTGCAATTTGCAAGCTCAGAAAGGCTAATCTTCTAGGTTTGGATAGTGCGTTGAGACACACTATTCCTGGATCTAACCAATGGAGGTTTGTGATCTAGATGGGTGTAAATTCTACAAAATTTTTTATTTTTTTAATTTTTTAATTTTTTTTGGAGTACGCGACTGGAGATGACACACTCAAGGGATGGGATAGGTGAGTAAATGTGAATTTTTAAAGGGGGTGTAAACAGAGTGGTTTGGTGCTATTAACACAACCTTGGCATCGCACTTTGCTGTGAGTTGCTGCTGGGGGAGGCCTCAGTTGCCTCGGGTAAATAGGCTCTCCATAAACATGTCTGTTGCACCCTGGAAATTTTGAGCATGTGTGAGATAGCCCAAGATGCTAGTTGTGAACGATGTTTTGGTGGAATGGCATCCCCAAACATCCAGTAGCCAAAGAATTTGTTCAGACTAAAATGAAGTTATTGATGGCCCTAGCTGGGTCAGACACTTGTGGGCTTGCAATGGTGGAAACCCAATTACTATGAATTGCCCATAATGTTAAAATGAAAAAACTTTTTACTGTGATAAAGGTCTTGATGCCTTGACCCAGCCTGAAAGAGCCAATCCTAGGCTATGTGGTTGAAGATTGTGGATCATAGCTGTGCTAAGCGCACCACTTCTTCCCAGACTCTTGCCGCTATTTTACATGAGACATACCTGTGGAGCAGAGAAACTTCTTCGCTGCAGACTGTGCACTTCCTGTGCGTGTCGTTTGAGAACTCCCCTGTCCAAAAAAGTCATTTAGCAACTCTTCAATGAAAAGTTTTAATTTTGGGGTGGAGTAGAGGCTCACTCAATAATCTCCAAGTAGTATTATGGAGTTCAGGAGAGTGACTTATTCCCCAGAAATCCAGCGATGGAATGGCTGGATGCTTGAGCTCTCAGAATTCGCATTGGCTGATGGTTCTGGGTGCTGATCAAGTTTTAGAATTTTCTGTTTTTCCCACAGCGTGTTTTATGAGGTTCAAGTTCGATTTTTGGTTCAATTTATAATATTTTAAAATATCTTGCATTACTTTGGCCTCAGATGTCGCGTCCCATGGCCCTACTAACCCTGGGCGTGAACCTAGGTAATTGAATAAAGTGTTTGAAGATCCTGGGTTCTTGTGAGCTAGGTTTCAGGCTATTTGGGTCCTTGCTGCTGATGCCCATGGAGGCAGACTCCCTTCTTGTGAGGTCGCAGCACTTATCCATTCCATGAATATGTTCACAGAGTTGCATTCAGGGCCTACAAGCCCCATCCCGCCTTTGGAAGTTGGCACCCTTCATGTGGTGATCCTGGCTGGGGGGAGCATGAGCCCCAGAACCAAGGCTGTAGAATTGATGTAAGCTTTGAAAAAAATTGATAAAGGTGATAGCATGTGCAGTGCACCAAATTCTCGAGAAGAGCATAGTGTTGGCAAGGTGACATCTTCCATCTAGAGATGTCTTCCTGGACTACCACCTTGCCACTGTCCTTTGGATATCATGAAGTAGCTTCTCTTCCACCTCTTAAGGAGCTATACCTGCACTTGTGATGTGGATCCCTAGGTGTTTTATGGTTCCTTTGGGCAAGGCATCTGAAAGGGTGGTTGGATAAAGCTGAATTTTTTACACTTCTTCACTTTTCTTGTGTTTGTGACTTTCCTTTTTGTCCTCTTGTTTTTAGGGCCTGGGCGCTTATCATCTGATAGCACCAAGGCTTGTGATTTAATTTTGTTGAGTTTGGCTTGGGAGGATTTTTCATATATAGGCTGATTATATCCTCTACCTTTTTGAGATCCGCCTTGGAGAAGACCCCTACCACACAGTAATTTACAAAGGCCAAAACCTTAAGTGGTTGTTGCACCTTGCACTCAATGCCTGTAAAATGTTTCTCCATGACCCGTAGGAGGGGATCAATTGTGAGGTTGTACAAGATAGGGCTAAGTGGGTCCCCTTGACGGAGGTCTCTTTCTGGTGTGACAGGAGGTGAAATAAATGCAGACCTAAGAACTGAGAAGGTGGAAGACAGCTGAAGTTTCGCTATTCATGAGATATAGGGTTTGGGGAATCTCTGTTTGTGAAGTATTGCTGCCAAGTATTCCCAGTCTACTCGATCATATGCCTTATCTTGGTCTAGAAAACAGAGCGTGCCTTTTGGATTCTCCTCCCAGTGTTTTTTACTTTGTGGATGTTATCCCAGATGCTCTTCCCTAGGGTGAAACTATGCTGTTGTGTGGCAATGAACTCCTTGGCTTTTTCTGAGAGACACTTAGCCATAATCTTTTATATTATTTTCATATCCTCATTGATAAGAGATATTGGGCGCCAGTTGTTCAGTTCAGTATGGTCCCTTTTTGTGGAGCACTATGGTATAGGCTTCCGCGCCTCCTAGGATCACCCTTCCCTCTTTCAGAATTGAGTTAAAGAGAGAATGAATGCGCTTCTTTATTGCATCATAATGTGCTTTATAGTACTCATAGGGAATGCCATTGGGTCCTGGTGACTTGTTGGTAAATCTCCATAGAACCTGTGCTAGCTCGTCCTCCAATATGGGGTCAACAAGGTTGGCTAATTGCTTAGTGTGGTTGGGGACAGCATTAATGAAGTAGTTCTTAGAAGCTTCCTCTGTTGGGGACGCCTTATAAAGTTTTAAGTAGTAGGAGTGGATGATGGATGCTATTGCTTCTGAGTCACTAGTGGTTTGGCCTTCACGTGTTTGAAGTTCAGTGAGACTGGCATTTCAGGACCTCATTTTGTAAGTGTGATAGAAAAACTTGGATAATCCCCTTTAATGGCCCATCTGGCCCCTAATTGGAGGGAATCCATGTGCATTTAGATTTTTTTTATTCTTTCTGGATAATTAGTGTCTGTTTCACCCAATCTCTAGCCCAATGTGGTGAGTAGCCTATGTATGGTGATAATCTTTATAGATAATTTAATATTATATGAGCTTAAGAAAGTTCTGCTATTTCTTTCCTTGTGCAACAGGAGGCTGCATGGGCTGGGCAGATAGAATTTCCTTTTTTTAACATTTGCCACTGCTGCCATAAGGATTTAGAGTCAGTGCATTTGACTAGTTCTTCTGAATGTATTTTTGTCTAACCTTCTACCTGGACCAGATTTACGTTCTTTGGAAGCATCCTTTTCCAGAGGTAGTTCTTAGGAAGTTCTTCCTTTGATTGGATACTATTTTCACTATTCTATGGTCTGAAAGGTGTAGGTTAATTGTTGCAAAAAATTTAGCTTGAGATTCCAGCAACATGGGTATGAGTATCCAATCCAGTTGACTGCCGCTGATTATTTGATTACCTACAATATTTGGTCGCGTCAGATTAGGAAATTATGATTCTAAGAATATTTTGGCATCCAGAATGCCTTTTTGTAATTAAATGCTATAATCGTCTCGATCCTATTGGTGTGTTTTTGACATTTGGCCACCTGTCACAAGTTCTGTCCAGCCAGCAATTGAAGTTCCCTAGTTAAATCGTTTCATCTGGAAAGTTCAAGTCGATTAGGTTGCTCAGAAAATCTCCCCTTTGTCCGCTTTAACGGGGGCATATACTGATGCGGCCTGATATTGTTGGTTCCCCATTTGAAGGCCAAGGCTAGAACTGTTACTTCCAAATGATAGTATTAGTTGGTGATTGTGATGGCTGCTGATTCTTTGACTACAAATCATACAAAGCTGGTTCAGAATGTTCACTAAGGGAGAAAAAGCCTGGACCACTCTTCCCCCTTTCCATTGGTGCACTACCAAACCTGAAAGGCAAGTACATCCATTGGTGGGTTTAGCAAGAGCCCTCGTTTTTTATCCAGGGACTTAATGAATGAGAGTCCTTCTATGTTTAGAGTCCCAATTGTTAATGTGCCCTGCAAGCCTGCTATGACTGCATAGGGCCTGATTGCCCTGTGCAAATGAGATGGCTTGCTTGTATTTGGATCTAGCCATAGGACCCTCATAAATGGCTTGGGCTGGTGGTGTACTTGATTGCTATTCAGGTGGCCTAAAGTTTTGATTTGGGTTCTCCGTACAGTGAGCACTATTGTCCTCCATCCCATTGAGGGTTGAGAAACTATTGGCTTGTGAAACAGGTTTGTTGACTGATACTTATATGGATTGGGCTTTATTGTGTACAGATAGGAAGTGTGTATTGTCCATTTCTGATTTAAATGCCCACTGCTCATTATATTGCAGCTGCTGGGCTGTCTTAGGGGCCGTTATAATAGAGAGGTGCTCATATTGTTGCTTACTTTTGAAAAGGCCTCTTTCTTTCAAGCTTCTGCTTTTTCTCCTCCTTCTTCTTCTGCTCAGCCTTCTCTGCCAACTTTCTGGCCATCTTCACTTCATTACATTGCTCTGGGTGACCGGGTGGACCACCTCATAGTTAGCCTGTGATTTCCAGAGGTGGGCTGTTAATGCGTCCCCCTGATCTATTTTCTTTAGACTTTCTTCTCACGCAATAAACTTTCTTCCATCCCATGTAGCCGGACAGGCATTGCTTTTATGCCCTAATTTGTTGCAGCTCGTGCATATGGGAGGGCTTTTTCTTGGGGGACTGAGAAAGGACGAAATTGATTCCCCTTTGGTCCAATATGTACGCTTTGCGTGGTATTGTATTGATGGCACCATCAGCATCCATGCTTTGGCGTATCATTATTACAGCCTTGTATGTAGCCCAGTGGGTAGGAGGCGGTTTTTATCCATTTCAAAATGAACTAGTTCTCCATATGCGGTCAGGCCGCTTGTTAGCGCTGCCTCCAGGTAGTCCAACTTTCAGTGGTTGGGAGTCCTTCTAGTACTACAAACAAGTTTTCATCATCCAAAAAACGGGTGCATGTAATTGGGATATTGGCTGTAATTTGTTCAGTCTCCTTACCTACTCTCAGTTTAGTGTAGGTAACTACAAATGGGGCAGCTATGGGTTGCATCTGCGTCCTCAGGTGTAGCGAAGCCAATATCAAAGTTTCAAATTGTGAGTTTTTCAATCAAGCTTACAGCTTCTGGGAAGCGTTCTGGGATAGCCTGACATACTGCTTCATATCATAAAGTTCTTCAATTCCAAAGTTAATGCGCACAACAAATTCATGAGGGGACTTGAAATTGTGTAGTTGATGTTTCCAGTTTGGTGAAAATCTTGGACTATCTTAAGATAGTCACTGTTTGAGACATATGGTCTCTTTTTTTGCACTGAGGTTAAAGTTGAGCAGCTGGGCCTTCTGGCCCATGTTGTTCCCCTTCATCGCTGCTGCATAGGTGTGTGAGTTCAGTGGATTCAGTCGTTTTGTCATCCCCTGATTGGACGGCACAATCAAGAAAAGGTGTAATTGGTTGAATCAATTTAATCACCTGTAAAAAAAGTGATGCTTACGGGAAAGAAAAGTGGTAAATTCTAACTAGGTGGATGAAGTTTTTTGTTTGAGATGACTCAATAGGGTTAAGTTTAAGGCAAGGATGTCATTCCTATTGGAATGCTAACAGAAGAGTTGGGCACCAATTTCTTTATTAAACCCTCGTTTGTTTTTAATAAAGACATATTTTTAGGAGTATTTTTTCTGTAAGCCAACCTGGGGACGGACGCTACCTATAGAAAATATAATAAAATGAAACAGGAAAAAACGCTCAAATAGCAAAACATCATTAAGTCCAAATAATAAACTGATCAGGTGTCAACGGCAAACTGCTATTTATGTAGAGGTGGAGGGGGATCAAAGGGCCTTTATCACCATCATCATCTGCCTGAATCAAGGCTTGGACCAAGGTGGAAAGCAAGAGTGTGGGGGCATCTACCATATGGGATTCCATATCTCCCTCGGGAGGACTAGAGTAAAGACCATGCGCCTTATCACAGGCGCTAAGATAGTTGGCAAGTACAAGTCAGCTTAAATATGGGCGTATGGGAGCTTGAAAAAGGTGGCGATGTTGGTACTGAAATTCTGGGTTTTGGGTTTTCTTGAAGATTGACTTTCTGGCGACAGTGGGCTCGCTAGTTGTCAAACCAACCAGTATGAAGACTGGCTAACCCTTGCCATCTTGTCTTAGACGATGGGGCCAACAGCGCCTGCTGACCCCTAAGCGTGTCACCCAATCTATTTGTGATCTCCCAGCCTAAACCCCAACCAACAAGAATAAACATAAATTGTATATAAAAAGGGAGAGAAGGCAAAGGGAGATCTTTATTGAAAGGGAAGCACCAGGTATTTATATTTACATTGAGCTACTGCGTCCATTGCTGACCTATCATCTCATCACTGAATCTTCCAGCCAACCACTCCTTCTTCCTATACTGCGCTTCAATCTTCCCTGGTGTTGACCCTCTCAACCTGTCTTTCCTAATGACCAAATTTTAGTTTCAATTTATCCTCGGCCTTTCAGTCACTTATGGGCTGTATAATTGATTATATAAATTAATTTAAAACATGATTTTTTACTTTAGTAATAATGCGCTGTAAACATTTTTGCCTCATGGTTACTTAGGATATCACAACTTCTTGCTGACAAATCATTTTGACTCTTTGTAGTCAATTATTAAGGACATTGCCTTTTTTCAATAGTCAATTATTATATATATGAGGCGCTGAAAACAACCTCAGCCTCAAATTTGGAATCATTGGCTTCAGCTGGAATATAAAAATTAAGACAATTGGATCATCCTCAGCCACTAGTTGCCGGTGATCCATATACTAATTTGGGGCCATCAATTTTCCATTTTTGAATCTAATTCCTAATCTTGGCAGAATACATATTTAGCTCAACCTATTTTTGGGGAGAAACTATCAATTAATTGCTCAAAACACCTCGAGTTTCAGTCAATGAACCATTCTATTGGGATTTGCTAAATCATCCCAAGTGATAAATCATTAAAGGAATCTATATAATTTAAAATTCTGACGGATTTTTTTGCCACTGACACAACATCTAGTATGAAGTCATTGGCCAGATTGTGGAATTGAAGGTGGGCCCACTTACCTACAATGATAAGGGCATCCAGGATAGCAGGAGTAAGGAGACTCGCTGCAAGTGATGCAACTGACTTAGCTGCAGCTTTGTGGATGGATAACAGTTGGAAAATGAAGCCACATCAATAGTGAGCTGATAGTTGGAATGAAAAGCGTTAGCGTTTGTTTGGTGTGCAAAAAACAAGGAGGGAATTTAGCGTCAAAGTATGAATAAAAACCTGTTTGATAATCAGATCCATTGATTCAATGGTATCCTCAGACTCTAAGTCTTCAGTCAATAAGGTCCATAAATTTTGGTTAATAGGATCAGGGCATCTGCATCTTTTTGATATTTGGAGGGCAAATGAGAGAAAAGAGTTGTAGCCAAATATATTATAATCCTGAGCCTAGTTGGCTGGAGGGCATCCAGATGGCTGATTCTGGACAGGGAATTAGAGGAAGGATGTTCAGAAATGAGGCCTGATGATTGAACAGGTGGAGGAGTAAGGCAGCTTTGTACCCCAGGTATATTCTGCCACAAAGATTTTAGCGTCAGTTTTGTGTTAGAGATATATACAGCAATACGCTTACAGGTTTTCATAAAATGATCTAATATAAAACAGAGAGGGAAAATTTGGTGTCCTTTGTTAACGTGCGCCCAGAATAAATGGTCCTGTGAAGAGGCCACATGGTATTGTGGGAGAATTTGCATGGCGTTGGCTGCATTTAAGAAGGAATATTAGCAATAACAGGGAGGAGCTGCAAGACGCTTAGCAACACTAGTAACAATGAAATGGATGATGGGATCTGAGTGTCAGACAATTACAAGTCCGATTATGTAGTAAGAGTATATCAGTTCAAAGCAAGGACGAAACTGGCATAAAGACTCTGGCTAATTACCAGTGAAACCATTTGGAATTGGGCAATCATTTCTAATATTACACCGCCAAATACCATAAGTTCAGGTGGCCAGATTGCCCTGCATCATTAGCTGAATCTGAGGAGCCTATCAAAGGCTCCTCCCCCGGTCACTTTTAACTTAATACAATTTACACAATGGAGATCAACCCCTTTTATAAGGTTAGAAGGGGTCCCGCGAGGTGAATATATTTTTGTGCCCAATGATTGGGTAAAATATATTAAATAATTGCCTCATGGACATACCCTACCTAAAATTGATTTTCCATCAGCGGTCCCATCCAAATGAGGCGTTTTTAAAGAATCTGATAGGTTGACAGCTCATACTACCTAATTCAGACTTTACTAAGCAATCCAAACCTTAAGCCTCAACATATTAAAAAATACTATCGACTTAATAAGAAGGTACACTTTAAATCCTCTCACTGCACATAATAAAAACCTCAAAAATCTAACCTTTTTATAGATTAGCTTTTATCTTTTTTAGTATAAGTGGTTAAGAACCTCCCTTTATCACCCTAATCCATCCATAAAGAGTGCTACTTCTCCTGCGGAATTATTGTTGGAATTTTAGATGTAAAACACACCATTGAGCACAAAAACCCTAAAATACAACAATTGGTGCTCACTAATGGCCTCTGTACACCACAATATTTACCCAAAATGGGGGCGTTCAAGTGAGTAACCCCCTTCCTTTAAGTTGGATCATGACTCAAGGTAGTTGCCCTTGAAAGCAACTAGCCAGCGCCTTATCACGACTCAAAAAGCTTAAGCACCCCTCTTTAGCTTCTCCTGAAGCTCCTGCTACTGATTCTGCTCTCACTAGTCGTGTCCACATCTCCTTTAATCCCTTTATTCAAAGATAAGTTTATCCCAGGTGAGGGCAGCATCACTTCGTTTCTATATGTTTATCAATATGCCATGAATGGCACAACATATCAAAAAAAAATCAAGCACATCCACCCTTGTTTGAGTCGCATGGCACAATATATCAATGTCCCAGCATGGCCAACCTCAACACCTGGGCGGAGGTTAAACAAACGCTTATTTCAGACTTTGGCTCCCCCCAGAGTTTAAAACGGCAAAAACAGGCCTTTATGTGCCTTAGCCTGCAAGAGAATAATTTTCCCCTCTTTTTTTGAGCGATTTTATAGTGAAGCTTAACCTCAGTTTCTGGCAAACATGCTACATCTAGATGACGCCATTGCTACTATTTCGGCTTGTCTAACGCATCATCCCTCTTTGGCACTGCATATCTCTTCAGTCAAGCGCACCTTTAAAAATGTATAGGATATCAAAGAGGCTCTGCTAACGGTGGCTGACCTATATGAACTTGACCCTATGCAAGGAGCTCTGTAGCAAGCATTTATTTCTTACCAAACTAGCCTCGCCTACGGTTATCTCCCCTTGTAAATCTGCTTCTTCGGAGTTGCCATCCCAAAAAGCTTCCTCATATCACAAAAATAGCCAGTAGATAGTGCCGTGATGGGGCAGTGTTCCCCTTCATCTTCCGCTTAAAAAAGCCAGTTGGTGAAGGTCATCATCACTTTACCTTGCCACAAAGATAATCTTTTGTAAGCCAGTGAGCCTCCCCAAGTTGTTCTAAATCCAGCACGGAAGCCTAAACCTCTTTCTCGGTTGCCATTCGCCCCCACTCTTGATGGGTTAAATGACCAGGTCACAAACGTTAAAACGCCTATTTCCCAAAAGACTACAAAGCCGCTGATTGACCCAAAGCTGGCGTACTTAAAGCTTCCAATTCCACGATGCTATCCCTTAGCATCTCCTCCGGCCATCTCTAGATCAAATCCTGTACCATGGGGAAGATTAAACCTCCTGCATCAAAGGCGAAAGGTAGAGCCGTAACTATCCCAGCTTCACCTCAAAACGTAATCCAAGTAATTGAGCGCCCCCAGGACCTCCCCTGCAATAAGGGAAGCCCTGAACGTAACTTCTAACCGATGGAGTCATGGATGTGCATTGAGAATTCTTCTGATGATGAATCTGAAGGGGTTGTGAAGATGTCAGTCACTATGTCTTAGGATACCTAGGTGAAGTAGAGGTACCTGTCCAATTGTTTCCAGAAAGAGTGGATATGGCTAGGATACCTCGCAAAATATACTTTTATCAGGTTGAGAGGCCTGGAGGTTATTTATAACGCCAGTGATGCTGATCAGCTCATTTCCACAATGATCTGATTAACTCAGAGTGTGTATACACTGCTTTCTATCCGAAATAAATTACCTGAAACTGCCAAACGCTTTGCTTCTACTCTATGGCTGAAGGAAGTCCTCGCTCTTCCTCCCTACTTGGGTTTTCCTAAACCAAGGTGGAGGTTGTTGTCAACGGAGTATGAGTCATTGCTATCCTTGACATTGGATCCCCCATTAACGTTGCTTTTTCAAAGCTTATGAAAAAATTAAGCTGGCCCCAGTTTTCGACTATACTCAAGAGTTTGGCACTGCTGGTCTGGGTAACACTCACGCTATTATGGCTTATTCATCTTTACCTATCCGATCTGGGAAACTCCTCCTCACAGCCCCTGTGGTGGCCTTAGCTAACAACACCTATGACTTGCTCATTGGTACCCAATTTATACTTAAGTTTGACGGGATTATCAATATGATGCAGGGCTATCTCTCCCCGTCTAATTACGAAGTTCCTCTGATTCTGTACAACAATGAGATTAATAAAACGGAATACGCTTGCACGGTTGAGTACCCTTTCTCCACCTTATCCTTACGCTATATGATGGTGGGTCAGAATACCAAAATGTTGTCTGAATCAGTGGACGACCTCGAGGGAATTCCGTTTTATGAAGCTGAAGAGGTGTTGATTAAAGCGGGTGAACAAAAGGTGATTGACATCTTGATTACCATGAAAATCCCCTTATAACTGCTTGCTGCACATAACGAGCATTGATGGAATCAGTACTTAAGACCTTGAGTGTAACCAGTAATCCTAGACCCAGCCTACCATAGTCCTATCAGTATTCTACTGGGGAATCTTACCAATAAGGACATGGTTGTAAAGAAACACCAATAGATTGGGAAAGGTCTGCTGATCCCATTTAAAGTTATTAACCAAGTCCACTTCATCAGATCTATGTCAGACTTGGGCCTGCTTGCTGAGAAATAATTATGTACAATGCCTGACGTTCATATCTCCGAGGATCTAACCCCAGCAGAGCTTAAAAGAGTCATAGTTTATTGGAGTCCTACAGTGATATATTCTCTAAAACTGAGACTGACTATTGTCATATGAAGAGTTGGAGTTATACCATTGAAGTTGAGGATGCTAGTCCCATCTTATCTAAACCATTATTGTAAATCAAAAGTTGAGGGGCAAAAAATGAGGGGGTACTCAAACAGCTATTAGATGCTAGCCTACTGTTACCTTCGCAAAGCCACTGGTCATCCCCTCTCTTTATATAAAAAGAAAATGTCAGTTATCAGGTTGTGATGGACTACTGCCAGCTAAACAACCTCACAAAGAGAGGAAAGCTATCCTCTTCCTTGCATTGATGACACCTTGGTCCAACTCTAAGGCTCTAATTTCTTTTCAGGCATGGGCTTAGTTAGCGGCTATTGGCAAAAGGACTTCTCCCCTGAGGACCAGGAGAAATGTGCTCTCATTTGTAGTGAGGGTCTCTTTTAAACAACCCAATTACCTCAAGGGTATGCAAAGCTCCTGCAACTTTCCAGCGAGCCATGGACCAAATCTACAGGACCTCAACGTAAGCTGTGTCATTGTCTATCTTGATGGCATTATGGTGTTTTCTAAGACCTTTAATGACCATCTTGCTCACCTGAAAGAAGTATAATTACTTACGTCAGTCCATTTTTAAATTGAAACCCTCCAAGTGCACATTTTTCCAGAAAAAGTTGGATTTCCTTGGACACGCCATCTCATAGGATGGGATTTAACCGCTCTAAGTCAAGGTTGAGGTTATATCCAAAATGCCTGCTCCAAAAACCCTGCGCAATTTCCAGGTATTCTTGGGTTTGTTGGGGTATTACCACTAATTTATCCTAAGTTCGCCCAGCTGAGTGAGCCTCTTGTACGGCTATTGGTGAATAATGTCCTTTTTCATTGGGGAGATGAACAAAAAATCACCTTTGAGATGCTAAAGCAGTTGTTACAAAATCGCTCTATCCTGAGACACCCTGATTATAATAAATCTTTCCTTTTGTTTACTGTTGATTCTGACTACGCTGTTGGTGCCATTCTGGCGCAATTATGTGATAATGGCGTGGATCACCCTGTCTCCTATTTCAGCAAAAAGTTATCCAAGGATGACCAAAATTACAGTGTCACTGAAAAAGAGTGCCTTGTGGTCATGATGGTGGTAAAATATTACCGCCCTTTTTTTACATGGAACTTCCTTCACTGTGGTCACTGAAAACGCCTCCCTAAAGTGGTTACAAAATATGAAGGATCCCATTGGGTGGTTGGCTCACTGGGCCTTAAAGCTCAAACACTACAATATTATTATTGTGCACTGAGCTGGAACCCGTCATATGAATGTTGATGGCTTAACTTGGCTGCCTATCATTCACCTGGATAATAGTGAAGCAGAGAGGCTGCATGACCTCCTTGTGACCCCTGATGCCTGGGAAGACGAGGATGAACTTTTCCAGGAAATGTTTGCCTGACTCTCCCGCAAAACCAAGATGGAAAGTGTAAAGTTTTATAAGAAAATATGTGTGAATTAGTTGCCTTCTCTCCGTTCTTCAGATCAAGTTCCCATGATCATGGAGGTCCATTCTATTTTTGGGGCGCAGTGGAGTGCGTAAAACGTATGAGTGGGTGAAGGATTGGTATTACTGGGAGGAATTATGAAGTCTATCATCAAAGTGCTGGATGCCTGCCTGAGCTGTAAGAAGCAATCCAGATACAAACCCAAGTATCAATAACAACCCACCTCGCCTCAAAAGCCGTCCCATACTATAAGCTTGGACGTGGTAGGTCCACTACCTCATACTACCAGAGGAAATTACTATATCCTGGTAGGCTTTGATCACTTCACCAAACGGGTTGAAGCGGTTGCTCTTCCTGCTAAGACCGCAAAAGCTACTGCCACCTTCCTCCATCAACATATTTCACCCAGCATGGTTGTCCCCAGGTCCTATTATGTGATTATGGGAAGAATTTCACCTCGTGGGTGGTAAAGCTTTTGGCTACTTCCATGAGGGCGCAGCAAATTTTTTCAACCCCTACAACCCTTCCACCAATGTTACTGCGGAAAGAGCAAATAAAGCCCTGGTTTCCATTTTATGAAAAATGGCCAGCTCAGATCCCCTACAGTGGGATCAATTCTTAATTAGTGCCCTCATGGCCTACTGTATCAGCTACCATCAAATCCTAAATATGCCTTTCTTTCAAATATTATATGGTCAGAACCAGATGTTCTAGTCCTGCTAGCAAAGGATGTCTTCTCTGGTAGAAAAGATGATCATGACAAAGCCCTTAAAAGATTGTCACAACGCATCATCCAGCTGCAGTCCAAAGCCATGACTAACCTAGCTAAAATAGTAACCAAATAATGGGTAGTACCAAATGTACATAGTAAGCCCCACTCTTCCTTTCAAGTGTCATTTTTAGTTTTGTATTACCACAATCAAATCACTCCAAGAAGTGAGAAGCTTGGTTCTATCTGGTAAGGCCCATTTGAAATCACTTATAAGTGAGGGATGAGTACTTGATCAAATCTCTGGCTACTGGAGTTACTGTGAACTGTGTACATGGCTGATTCATGCGCCTTTACTCTTCCACTAACACCCTTGAAGGGGATAATGTTGGACAATTACAGGTCTGATTATGCAGTAAGAGTGTATCAGTTCAAAGTAAGGACGAAAATATGGACGCAATCGGCCAAAAGACCCTGACCAATTCTTCATGGAACCCTTTCAACCAGGAAAATAAATTACTAATATTACTCAGCCAAATACCACAAGTTTGGGTGTCAGATCGCCCGCATCATTAACCAAATCTGAGGGAGCCCATCAAAGGCTCCTCCCCAGGCCACTTCTAACTTAATACACATTATACCATGAAACCAGCCCTTTTTATAGTATTAAAAGGGGTCCCACAAGATGAAATTATTTTTGTGCCCAATGATTGGTAAAGATTTATTAATTGTTGCATATGGACATATCATACCTAAAATTGACTTTACATTGGCTGTTCCTTCCAAATGAGGCGAGTTTCAAGAGATACAGTAGGTTAACAGCTCATATTACCTATTCCAGAATTTCCTTAACAATCCAAACCTTGAGCTTCAACATATTAGAAAAGATTATTGACTTTTCAAGATGGTATAATTTTAATCCCTTCACTGCACCTAATAAAACCTAATAAAATTCTAACTTGTTTGTAGATTAGTTTTTATCTTTGTAGCATAGGTGGTTTGGGAACCTCCCTGTATCAACTTAATCCATCCATAGAGAGTGCTACCTCTCCTGCAGAATTATTGTTGGATTTTTAGGTGCAAAACGCACCAGCGAGCACAAAAACCTAAAATCTAACTCTGAGCTTTAAAATAAAGAGCTTGTCATAAGCTCCTTATACAACACCTGAGGTGGATGGTGAGATGGGAGGTTGACAAAACACTATTGTGAAGTTGATGAGAAGGCGAGTTTGAATTTTTGGATGACTCTTTTTGTGGATTAATTTAGTTTTTGGTGACTTGCAGCACACTCCTAATGGGGGTATAACGTCAAGGTAGCTTTTTAAAAGGGCTTAAATTGATGAATCCCGCTAACAGAAAAGCAGAGGTGGTGAGCACATTGATTACCTTGTCAGCGTATGGGAATAACATTCTATAGTCTTTATTGAGGCAAAATGGGATGTTGTAATGAGGATGGCGAGAGGGTTGCTATATTGGTTGGGTGTATGAAAGTTGTAGTGACAAGTCCCTTAGAGGGGCATAATGACAGTATTTTATTTATGACTAGACAAACTAGTCTGAACCATTTTCCAGAAGTTCAGAAAACGCTAGAAGGAGTTTTGCCACTACCTTTTACTTTAGTAGCTGGCGGAGGAGCTGTGGACATCTGGGTGGAATGTTAGTTGAGGTTTAGAGTAATTTTAGTTAAGACTGCTAAAATTTAAAGTTGCTTGAAAGGTGAAATTGGCGGAAAGAAATGGTTTTCTTAAAAGTAGATAGTATCACAAATTTTTTGTGCTCTTGTAATCAGAGTTGAAAGGATAATTTACCTTTATCTAATTTTTCTTTCAAGATCTCTTGTGTGTAATAAGATGAAGGGAAAGGTTCCATTTTTTAGTTGAATGCTAATTCTTTTGATTGAAATTAAAGCGATATAATCCTTATCTATATTGTTTCTGAGTTATCAGAGGAGAGGTGTTAGCATCTTTCTGTAAGAAGTACTTAGTTATTCTATAGTATTAGATGAAAAGAATTCAACTGGATAATTGTCTTTATATAATTATCACTGTATTCCATATTATTTTTATAAACATTAGTAAGCAAACTTCAAACCTGTGCATTAAACTAAAAAAAAGTTACAAAGCTCTGATTTAAGTGATGATGCACACTATAAACAAAAAAGTGGTTAATTTTGATTGGCTCAACCCTTTTCATCAGCAACCCCTGAAAGTTTGGTCCACTTCTTAAACTCATCCTACTAAGGAAGATAAACATTGCAATCAAAATGATTAAAAAATGGCAATTTTTAGCATTGTAAAGTTATATATATATATGATATCTACCAATTATTAATCTTGAAACTCGTTATAATTTAAAAAAGTCATTAGTGATAAGCTATCTACTTTGATATACTTAATTAATGAAATATCTCAGAGACTATTCTTTGGCTAAATTGTAGCCACATTACCTATGATTTCCTTCTGGCCATCATAAGAATTTTATTTGTCAATATAGAACATTTGATAGCCTTATAGAAATATAAGGGGAGGCTTATTATTATTATCTTATATATATTCTATCCTTAAACATATAAATCATCATATTTGTATAAAAGTTATATGTATCCCAATACACTATAGTGTAAATTGTATGACATAATAAAATACTATAATGATTAGCTATGATATAGAAGTTGTTCTCAGCAGACATTTTCATAAAAGTTTAACTTCAGTTATTCAATACTAGACTCATAATTTTTTATATTTAAATTTGATTAGTTTTTTGACCTTTTGGAATACAATTTCTTGGGTTAATATGACTAAGATTAGATACTACTGGTACAAAGGGTTAGTTTTTATTGATATGAGACGTGATAGAATTATATTTGGTCAATAAAAAATTCTGCTTTGATTAAATTCTTTTAAGGCTATCTCTAACCTAACATAATCTTTATATAAATTCTCAATATTAATAAAATCCCACAGCCTGGAACTTCAAATTTCATGCAAACATCTGATCAAAGGAAGACTAAGCTTCTAATCTGGATGCATCAGCATCAAGTAGAGCTCCCAGAATGACAATGGCACAGAAGTTAATTTTAATATAAGGAGGTGCATTATAGCATTCAAATGAGAGTAGAAAAATTCGATAACATACTAAAGGCCCACAAGGCAAACCAAATGGCTGCAATATAGACAACCTAGGGTCTTTCTGGGGCAACCAATGGTGGGAGAGGCAGTGAGGATGGCAACTCCTCAGTGTTCCATGGTTGCTGGCATTTGGGAGTGGTATCTTGGTAGCCAGAAAATGGACCATGATGTACATTATCATCTGGGGTCAAAAGATATATGGATTTAATAATTAAATCATCAGTAATATGAATCATATTTTTTATTTAACTGAGGTAAGCCAACCAGAGGATAAACATTACCAAAACTCAAAACATAAAAATAAATCCTCGCCAAATAAAATGAACAAACTGCCCAAAAATGAGCAGATGTCACACATAACGCAAACTCAACCAACCAGGTGGGACAGAGCGAACTGGTTATCTTATCATGGTGGAAGGGGAGGGGGATCAGGGGGCTCATCCTCAGCCTCTACATTATCCCAAAGCAGGGCACGGGCTACAGCGGAGAGCAGGGGCTTCAGTAGGATGCAGAATGCAGAGATATATTTCTGATGATCAGGGTGTTATGAATACAGCCATTATACATAAGAGCTCTGACGTATTTGGCCAAAGCTAGTTCAGCTTTAACATGTGCATCAGTTAGCTTTATGAATGTGGCAATATTGGTGTGGGTAATCTTTGATTTAGGATTCCGCACTACCACTGCCGCATGCTGGATGGCGTCGTTGGCGCCTTTGTGGGCTTCACTCAACATATTTTTTGAACCTTATTAGCTTTTGAGGGAATAATTGGAGGAGGAATTCCTCTTGCGAACATCGCCACTAATTGGCAGCAACCTTGTGGAGAGGACAACAATCTAGCTTAGCTGTTGCTTCAATAGCCAGGTGGTGGTTGCCACGGAACATTTTGGCATTTTTCTGGGGGCGTATAAATGAGGGGTATCTCACCAACTTGATCAATAAAATAAACTGCTCAATTTGAATATTGCAGTCTTCAATTATATTTCAGGACTCATCAATTACAGCCTTTAGATTCTAAGGATTTTGGTTGAATTGAATTGGGGGGTCAGCATATTCCTGAGGTTTCATTGGTTCATTGGAGGATGCATGGGATAGAACTGGGGTCCAGTCCTGTGCAGAATTTGATGGAGCGTTTGTGGCACTGGGGCTATGAGGAACCTGATTGGTGGCTGTTATCACAGCTGCAGCAACAGGCTTTGTGAGAGGGGGAGGTAAGATCGTACCATATATTGAAGCTGGTATGGGGTAAGTGGCAGATTGGAAGCCAGCGGATGAAAAATCAGAGCTGTCAGAAGCAGCTAGGGATGGGCATTTGCATTTTAAGTGGTCCAACTCAAACAGGATAGACAGATCATCTGTCCGCCCTCAACGCAGGCCCAGAATGGATGGTCACGGGTAGAGGGGATAATGGCAAGAGGAGGAATTGACAAGGCATTTTTATTTGATTCAAGGCTGATTGTGGCATACGCCCAAGGCTCAGCTATGTGTGTGGCCCCATTTAGAACCACAAATTGCAAGATGGGTTGGAGCCATAGGCTGCCAAAATTTCCATAAGCTCCTGGTGGAGCACCACAGGGGGAAGGCGGGTGGGCAAACCAGTGAACTGAACTACCAAAGTGGTATCTGATGGGAGCCAGGTCTGAATTGTGGGGAGAGGGGTACCCTAAAACCCAGGGGCATAGTTGCCACAGTGGTGGCATTGGCTTCACAGGTGAAGCCAAGATCAAAATACCCTTATGGGGCAGAAGTCATAAACAAGCAGGACGCATCACCTCCTGAGCCACTTCAATAATGGCTAGGTCTTGGTAGTTAAAGAGTTTCCCATAGTTGACCCTAAGGCCAAAACGCATGTTGCTCTTGGGGAGCACCAAGGGGCAACTGGGCACCACTTGGGTTTGAATAAGGTGGGCGTCGAGATCCTTTGGAATAGAATCGTCCCAGGGGTTTGGTATAACTTGGTGAGCCAGTTTGCGCGCGTTTTCCTGTAGGATGGAAAATGGTGAGGGGAGTTTTGCTGGCCGCCCCACACTGGGGAAGCTGGCGGGGAACCTGAGGACATTGGAGCAAAACTACAGTGGGTAATTGAGATTTACTTTTTTCCATATAATTTGCTCAGAAAATTACGCCAAGCGGAAAGGGAGTAATATGTTTCAAATTTAAATGACTCAATTTTCTTTCAGGTAAAGCTCCAGTATAGTTCCCTTCTTGTTGACTAGGTTCAAATTGCCATGCAGGGCCATCAGTGGGAATAGATGGTGTATTGAATCGTCCAAGACAACAGGGCCAGGATCCCCCTGGGGTGAGTGTTCAAGGTAACTTGAGCAGATAGGAATAATAACAGGTCAAGAATTTAGGCGCTCCTGATCCGCAGCAGGCGTGATAGAATCAGGGTTGTTGTAAAATCAGCAGTATAAGAGGGATACACCAAAGGGTATTGGCACAGGGCTCGACCCACTGAGCAGCTAGGATCAATAATGTGAGGATCGTTGTCCTGAAAATAAAATAATAGACTTATAAAATTAATATGGAGCACTTGCTCCCACAACTCTTCTTTATTAATATATTTATTACAGCTCATTCTCACTGTTCCACTAACTTCAAACTATAAAAACTTAACCCACCTTGATCATCTCATCCTGCTTATATCATATCAATTTTGGATGATAATACTTACACGGCTTAGTAACTCAATTTGCCATATCTCATTGGTTACGTCAATTCTTCATTTGTTAATCTCATGACGCCCAATTTGAGGCTATTTCCCTAACAATCCAATATTGCCTAATTTTGAGGCGCTCAAATTACCATTACTCACATAAATCTCAGTGGATCCATCCCTCCCACCCTCATGACCTAGGGCTTATCATCCAATCATATTGGTTTCGCGACATTCTCCCCTCATTGACTGGATGATAAGGCTCCTATTGCTTATATGCTCAGAGGAACTTTACATGCACTCAGTTGATGATCTGACCACTAGCAGGGTCCGTGATAGTATATGCATCTATGCCTGTCTTCTCAATAACTTTAAATGGTCCAATCCAGATATTGACCAGCTTGTGTTTTGGCCAAACCCATGTTGATCATGGAACAAGACCATGTCTCCATCCTTGAACTTTGCTAGGGCACTCCGCCATACCTGATTGGCAACCTGGCTTTTGATTCTCTTGGCTAAGCTGAACGAGTATGTTTCAGTTTTTAATTCGATCAGCATATTTGTTAGAATGGTCAAATACCGTTGCAGATCCATTCCGCCTGTGTCCTCTACACAGGCATATAGGAGAGAGGGCAGAGCGGGGTGCCATCCATAAAGCAATTGGAATGGGCTTTTCCCCATGGCCGAATGGTAGTTAATGTTGTAGGCGAACACCGTGGTAGTAAGGAGAGTACTCCAATCAGAGGGCCTGTCCATGACCAACTTCTGGAGTATGTTCACCAGGGTCCTATTATCCCGTTCAACCATTCCATTGGACTTGGTTGATATGGAGTTGTTAGAACCCCACAGATACCCATCAGCTCGTTTAGCTCAGGTAAAATGTGTCAAGTGAAGTTCGTCCCATTATCAGTAAGGATGAATTGGGGACAACTGTGTTGCTGAATTATACACTCCATAACAAACTTGGCCACTGTTAGTCCCCCCAAATCTCGTATTGGTCGCGCCTCAACCCACCTGGTCAAGTGGTCAATTTCTACCAGGATGTATTTGCCTCAGTTTTCCCTTGTTGGCAAGGGACCCACCACATCGATCAAAAGGTGTAACAGGCGAAGTGCGGCTTCACTAACTGGTATGAAATCTTCTGGCGGAACGGCCTTTCCACTTGGCATTGGTGACAGGAGGAGATAGTATCAAGAATATCAAAGTTCATGCTTTCACAGTAATACTGAGGCCACAATAATTCCATGTTCTTACGCACTCCACCATGTCCAACTGCTTGGTGTGCACTCATAATAATAGTTGGGTGGGCGGAAGGTCTTGAGATATTCATGGTAGTGTCCCCTATCCGCCTATATAAATCTCCATTTTTATGAAACATAGTGTCCCTTATTCCGTCAAATACCTTGATGACAGGGGTGGTTCATCGTCGTACTTTCCACTAATCATCTTATCAAACAGGATATCACTCAGATCATCAGTAACTGCAATCGTAGGTAATCTTGCTAAACAATTGACATTCTGGTGTTTTGCTCCAGGTCAGTGAAGAAAATCAAAATTGTATGCCTGCAATTTAAGAGTCCATTGGGCTAGACGCCCTTCCAGTTCTTTCAGATTTTGTAATTAGTGTAGCGAGGCATGATATGTTACAATTTTGAATTTCACCACATGCAAATAAACCTGATATTGCTTATAGGCGTAGATCACAGCCAAGCACTCCCTCTCGGTCATGGTGTAACTGCATTCATGGTTGTTCGAACTGTGACTACATTATGCTACGGGGTGCTCTTCTCCTTTCTCATCTTTTTGGGATAGGAATGCCCCTACAGCAGAAAGGGATGCATCTGTCTGAACAGAGAACTCTTTTTTAAAGTTGGGATAGCATAACGCCGGTGCACTGGTTAACGCCATTTTAAGCGTATCAAAAGCGCGTTGCTGACGTTCCGCTCATTCAAACATAGTGTCCTTTATTAATAACTCAAAGAGTGGGCCCTCAATACAGCTGAAGTCAGGGATGAAGCGCCAGTAATATTTGACCATTCCCAAAAAGACCTGTATATTCTGCTTACTGTTGGGTGGAGTCATTTTTCAATTGGCTTCCACTTTGGCTGGTCGAGATCTCAGCCCTGTGGCATCAACCACTAACCCCAAGTACTTCAGCTGGCTCTTAAAGAAGTGGCATTTCCGGGGTTTGATCTTGATGTTGCCTCAGCGAGCTGGCGGAATACAGCTTCTAAATGGTTGAGGTGTTCAGATAAGGTTTGGGAAAAAACATTAATGTCTTCAATGTATACAAGGACACATGACAGTTTTAGGTCCCCCAGAATAGTATCCATTGCTCGTTGAAATGTATCTGGGCATTACACAACACTTGTGGCATCCAGGTTAGTTGGAAAAGACCTTTAGATATGATTACTGCGCACTTCTTCTGCTCTGCCAGTGGCAACTCAATTTGCCAATAGCCTGAGATCAGGTCCATAGCTGAGAAGAAATGAGCTCTCCCTAGCCAATCTAAAGCGTCGTCAATCCGTGGTAAGGCGTATGAGTCCTTTTTAGTGATGCTGTTGAGCTAATGGTAGTCAATTACTACACGGTTGGTGCCATCCTTTTTTTAACAATCAGAACGGGTGAAGCCTATGGACTCTTCGATGGTTCAAGCATCCCTTGCACTAATAGCTTGTCAATTTCCTCGGTTACTACTTCTTCTGCCACCCTTGATTGGCAGATCGGCCTTGACCTGATGGGTGGATGATCTCCAGTGTCCAGCCTATGAACACCTCTGAGCGAATCCTAAATCATGGTCATCAGCAGCAAAAATATCTTTATATTTTTTTAGTAAGACAATTGCCCTATCCTTCTGTGGTTCTGACAGCCCCATTAATTCATCACGCAATACAACTGCCAATACACTGTGCTGTGGTTTTAAAGTCAGACCAAATTCCTCCAGCGACCCAAATTCATGAACTGAAAGAACCTCCTCGATGGGGATTAAGTGTAAGTATGCAATATTCTGGTGTCAGCGGATATGCAGTGGTACCGTTTGTAGATTTGCAAGCAAAACTTTGATCTCCCCTTGCCCTGGTAAAATAATGCCTGGGGCCGCGTGGGGATCAAACCATGATTGCTGATATGCCCAACAACCCCCCATAGAGACCTTCTGGAATTTCAATCACCAAGTCAGTGTTCAATATAACTTGATGCCCAGATGGAATGGATATAGGTCCAGCAGCTCTAAGCGGCAGCCCTTGATATTCATATATATGTTGAGGAAGGGCCAGGTTTTGCCCTTTAACCAATGGTAGCGCTCTGGAATTACTCCGTCGCTATAAGCTAGGTTAATACTCCCCATATGCACCGGATCATTTGGTACTCCATTAGAAGTGAAGTGGACTGGGATTCGCTGACCCAATATTTCAAAAGTCTCATTTGTCATATCAATAACAGCCCGTAGTGCCGCAAGAAGGCAGTTCCAATTAACAGATTGTAATTGCTATTTGGTAGCACTATAACTGGAGCTACCATGACAATAGAACCAAACCTCAGCGGAAGCGCACTGTATGCTCCCTCAGAGACCATATTCTCCACTCCAGCAGTGCTGTATACCATCCGGTGTTCCACATCTGGTTTTAATGCTACCCTGGCCACCAATTTGGTGGAGACTATGTTGATGGGGCACCGATATCTATGATGGCACGGACTTGGGTCTTAGCTTCAACCAAGTCACAGTAAGTACATTCAGAGTAGGATGCATCTCGACTGTTAAAAACATGGACATCTAAAGAATCCCTGTTTCTGAGGAAACACGCAATCTCCTCACCAATTCTGGGGTATTAGTTTATTATAGTTTTGACTGGAAGAGCGACGCTTACTTCTTGCAAAAAAGGTGCATCCAAGGAGGGTCCAACTTTTCAGGGGTTACTTGCTAGAACATTTGACAGGCATATGGCTCAACATGCATCTGAGACCCCTTTTCCGCCATAGTCGCTGACTGTACTTGTGTCAAAACATTCACCCCTCCAACCGGCTGCTGATACAAAACTGACTCATTATGCGAGGAGCCTTCCGCTGAATATTTTAATTTGGATTCAGGTGAGACATCTTGATTTGGTATAGCAGAGATAGAGAGTCCCTTCTCTACTCCGCTCTGACTTTTCCCTGGCCGTACTGTCCCAGATGTACACAAGAGACCAGTTGATTAGGGCATCATCGTGCTAGATGCCCATACGACTGCATTTTAAAACAGCTAACCCCATAGGGCTCACATCCCTGATTAATGCGATACAAACCATGATGAGAGTTAAGCTGGAAGTGATCAGCATAAACAGGTCTAGGGCAATAGTTGGCCCAGGGATGATAAGCAGGAATGGTTTAACGTTTAACTGCTGATAATAACCTGATGAATTATGCACTGAACTGCCAGTGTTCCCCAAATATGATGATTCAGCAGTTACAGCAGAAGGACTCCGCTTGGCATTAGGTGGAGGGAAGTTGATTGATATACGGTGCAAAAACTGAACAAGTTTAAGCAAAGGTACATCTTCATCCAACAGGGTGGCCATAACGTTATGTAACTCATGGTATGGCTTAACAGCAGAAGTCGTCATAATACACAGTTCCGCTTTAATAAAACTCCAGCCCCAATTAGCACATGAGCTTCCACTGTAAATTGCTCAGCAAACGTGGTGAGGGTTACATTCCGCTGAAACTTAAAGGTCAAAAATTTGGCCTTCCACTGCGACATCTTTGCAGTTCCACCAAACAACCGCAGCACTGTGTCTTTGGCTTCTTAATATTTAAGGGAGCTGCTTGGAAGATAACAGATGACCTGATCAGCACTTTCTGACATCCAAGGAAGAAATCAACAGTTTTGCTCTTCATCAATCCAAGACTCCTTCAGTTGCAATCTCAAATCGCTTAAAGTACCCATAAATATTCCCTTCTCGATCAAATGGGGGCAGCTTATTGCAGTAGACCTCCTGGAGCAGCTCATCTTGTTTTTTAAGCACAGCATCCAATGCCAGTTTCAGCTCCACATAGGCAACTTGAGGCAACATGGCTGACAACTGAGTTTTTATCATATTATAATTGATCAATAAGCCCCCTGTAGTGAGCATCACTGTTGTAAAATTTGCAGTATGTGAGGGATACACCAAAGGGTTTTGGCACAGGGTTTGACCCACTGAGCATCTAGGATCAATGATATGAGGATTGTTGCCTTGAAAATAAATTAATAGACTTGTAAAATAAATATGGAGCACTTTCTCCCACAACTCTTTTTTATTAATATATTTATTACAGCTGATTCCCGCTGTTCTGCTAAAACAAACTATAAAAACCTAACCTTCCTCAATCATCTCAACCTGCTTATATTATAAAAATTTTGGATGATACTACTTACATGGCTTAGTAACTCAATTTGCCGTATCTCATTGGTTACATCAATTCTTCATTTGTTAATCTCATGACGCTCAATTTGAGGCTATTTCCCAACAATCAAATATTGCCTAATTTTGAGGTGCTCAAATTAGCATTACTCACATCAATCTTGGTGGATCCATCCATCCTTCCCTCAAGACCTAGGGCTTATCATCCAGTTATATTGGATTTGCGACAAGGGTAATGTTGCGGCACATGGTGAATGGTTGGGCCAAGCTAGTGGTGGGTCACAAGGTGAATTTGGTCAAGTGGGTGTGCACCATGTGCTTATTGTTGGTTTTTCTGTTAGGAGCGTACCTTTCCCAAAAAACTTGGTAAATGCTCACTGAGTGGGCGGAAAAACTGAACAGAGAGCACTTGATTTCATTGTGTCTTAAATTTGGATGTCAGCATGCTTTGCTGGAATAAAGAAAGAAATTTTTGGAAAGGTGGGGCAGATGGTGCTACAGAAAACTGAAAGGCGTTGGAAGTTTAAAATTAAAATTTGATAGGAGTTGAACTGACAACAGACCCTAGAAGGGGATTTTTCTTTTTAAAAATGGAAGGTGGAGAAGATTTAAAGAAGCTTGAGCTGAACAGGGCCTGGGGCCCAGCAGATACTCTAAATGGTCATATTGGTGGATATACATATGGGTTGGAGGATATAAAAAAGATAGAATAACTCATAAAATTTTTGCTATCACCTCTTTAAAGCAGGCCATATATTAGATTAATGGTACTTACTTGACAAGAAATATGTCATATTGGAATGTCTGTGCAGCCAGTTCTTCTGTAACATGTTTTAAAAGGTCAAACAATCAGCATAGACTTGGTTTTGGATTGAATGGCTTAGATTTTTGAGCTTCAATCCGTAACTTTATAATAAGCAACTTGATCTGACTTTACTGACCTGTTAGTTGCTACACGAAAAAACTTTTTTGACTATTTTTGGGAATTTTGAGGACCTGGGCTGAGAGTTAGATAAGCCTCAGGGTCCTTACTGTGGCCCCTGGATTGCATTACCTCTCTACAAAGCCCCTCTATGATTTTCATTATGGAAAGAGTAAAATGAGGGCAGAGAGGAAGAACTATGGGAGCCAGGGCAGTAACCCACTGTTCTTCTATCATGTGACTTAAGCTCAACTGAGACAAGGGGTTTTCTAGAACCTTAGGTCCCTTTTTAAGACAGTAGAGTTTTGTTCAAAATATAGATAGAGGGTCTGAGTTTCCATACTTACATCAACCATGTGTGCAAATTGCGAAATTTAAACATGTATCCTGAATATGGTTGGATACTTTATTAGCTATCCATCAACCTCATTAATTAAGAGTTGAATACACAGAGATGAGAAGGTAATTACACTTTATTACTGCAGTTATAAAAACGAAAACTGCAGATTTGTAAATGTAAATAATTACATAAAAATAACTAATCAATGCAACTAAAACATTATTAACTAATAATGCTTTGACCCAGTGACTTAGATAAGGCTCATTACACATACCTCTCCCTCAAAATAGATGAGAAATAAATCAAAATTGAGATATTTAGAAAAAAAAAACTCTTCTAACTGAAAGACTGGGTAGGCTTTTTACCTAAACTTTTACTAAATTTCACAGTGTAATAGAAATACTATAAAATTTGACTGATAGATAAAAAAGTCTCTATTTAGCTTCTTTCTCATCTCACTAATCTTCTAAATAGAAACGTGTTAAGACAAAAATCAAATAAATGTTGTTTAGTTTATTTCAGAAAGAGGTGTCATATGTTAGTTGACCTAGCAATAAAATTAACCAGATATTTTATGTTTCAAAATGCCTTGCTTTCTGTTGCATTGGCGAGATTCTGCTATGAGGTGTTGTAAATGGTCTGACCAACCATCAAGATTTTAATTTTTTCTTAAAATTATATCTTAACTAGTTTTTAGATAAAAGGTTCTTTTGATATGCTATGTGAATGATCATCAATATTATCCTTTTACTAAATTACTTTGGCCCACAGCTCATGTTGTATATGGAGTTTCCAAAGTTGTATTAAATTACTATTAGCATCCTTAGATGCATGCTTTTAGTTGGTAGTAATTATAACAGAAAATTGAATCCTCAATACCGGCAATGCAACTCAATTCCCTAATATCCTAATTACCTCAGCTTGTAGCCCTGGTTTTTGTATCATCAATCATATTAAAATTTATCTTATTTTTCCCTGCGCAAAAAAAACTTGTCATTGTAAGGCTTATAATTATTTTCATTGATCTTTCCGCTAGAGTATTAAATGTAATACGTTGAATTCTTTTGTCATGGTAAATATCATAAAACTAATTCCTTAGTAGCCCATATTATCATTATGTAATTGACCAGAAACTCCTTTGTGCTATTCTACTGTCAAATAAATGCATCAATTAGAATGAGAAATGAGAGGAGATATCAGAAGAACACTATAATTATGATGATAATATGTTCTGGTGTTAGCTGGTGGTAAAATCTACCCCTGAAGATTGACTATTCATTGTGAGCCTTTTCGCTTTCAGTAATCAATAATACAGTGCTCTTTTCTTTGAGTCTTCAATAAGGCGCTATTTACAACAACTAAGATTTTTCCTTTGTGATTTTAAAAAATTCTGTCTTCATAAATTGCATTTTATTTTTGTGTCAGTTAACCTATTCACTTGGGTGGGAGTGTTCCATAGTGGATAATATGAACAATGACCATTGCCTCCTGAGTTTGATCCTGTAAGATGAACTTTGGGTAGGGGACAAAACTATATGCATGTGTTGTCATTGTTCACCAAAGCCCCAAAATGAAATAGTGATTAGAAAGGCAATCCATGGAGCTCATGACCTATAAGAACGCTGCATGTATTAGCTTACTAGGATTTATCCTCCTTTCACATTGATTTCAATTCCCATTAGATTCCATTATTGGTGCAGTATCATCCCACATGTTGGCCCACCTCAAGTAAAAATAAATTTGCTCACTTGGAATATGATGCATCTGTGCCAGTTTTATTACATTATAAAATTTAAAAACCGACTTGCTAGCTGGCTAACGTCACCAAAAAGTGGTCTAATAGGAATTTATGACCTTACTTAGTGTGACCACTCTGACAAATTGGTATATATGATTGACCTTGGTAGTAACAGGAGAAATAATGTATGACCAAATAGTTGAGATGTTGTACAGATGTCTATTTCCAATACAGCTATTAGATAAACAGCCTAAGTCCAACCACAAGGGAATAAATTCACAAATGTGCTGATAGAATTTGGATGTTAATTTTTGAACAGCCTATAGAATAGATGTTCATGGTATAAGTAGTGCTGTCTTTAAGCTGACAAGAAATTTTTTTGATTTTATATATGATTTAGTTTGGAAAGTGCAATCTTTCCACGGCCTGTTAAGTGGGACATTCAATTTTATTTCAATGGATTACTTGACTTTGTGCCTGAGACAAGCAACATATTGAGTAAATGAGCTAGTCTGGTAAGATGAGAGGATTTGTGGCAAGAGGACATTAATGACCAGGGGTGGATATCCCTGCCACTGCTACATTGAACCATGTTAAAGAAATTATATATGCTTTAGTATGAGATTAATCCGCTACCATGACAGTGTTTCATATGCGTCATGATCAGATGGACAGGGGGCATGTAGTGGCCAAGAGTACTGGTAGTTTTAATAGGGAATATGCTGTAAGTGTAATGTTTTTATCAGTTAGCCTCTTAAATTTAGATAAACAATGAAAATTAAAGAGGCTAAACACCATTTTATCCTATTCTTTATCAAGTCATTGACTTTAAGGTTAAACAAAGAATTTATCTTGACTTATAATTAGTTCATCATAATAACAAGTCCTTTATATTTTATGGTAATATTTATGGTATTATAAAAATTCATTTTCCTAAGGTCACATGGTTTGATTTTATATAAGTTGATTTACCTATAGGTACCACTTTTCTACTTTTGACACTTGCTTTACTAGCCTTTTATTTGATAAGAAATCACTTTTCAAACATCATTTCGATTTTTTAGTTTGCCCGCTAGAAATCTTGTTAAAAAGTAGGTAAAAATGCGCGAAACCCTAAAAGGAACATACTGACTCGCCCAGATGAGCCAGAAATCTCAAGAACCCCAACCTTGGAGATCCCACATATGTGTCAACCAAGGTAGTTCACTTTCAAGCAGCAACTGCAAAAGCAGGCATCACCCCAACATTGCGCTCTCTGCAACATGAAACAAATTGCAAGATTGTATTTCTTTGTCTTGCATGCTCACCAGCTTGGTGAGCGCTGCTGCCCACCAACCCTCAAGGCCTCTCCTACCAATTAATTTATAACTCAAGATATTTTAATTGCAACAGCTCAGAAGGATGCGTCTCAGCACTTCCAGGAAAGCCCTTCTAATATTGGGTCAACTTTAACTGTCCCTTTACTAATGCAGATGTGGATCTTCTAACTTCTTCAATGAGGGGCGACACTCAGATACTAGGCCCCCAAACCCTTGGCCAAAAATTGGATAAGCCGTCTAATATGAGTTGCTCTTCTCTAGATATGATCTGCCAACCCCTCTTAATAAAATTCTGCTGGTTCAAATTAATGTTCTTTACATCAATACGCATTTCCCTGTCAATTTAGATGCCAAAAGCAGAACTTTAACAACTAAACCTTCCTCAACAAATAGTGAGACTGGCCAAGGCACTAATCAGCCCATAATTATGCTCAAGTAATCTCAATCGCTACTTAAAACTAGTTTTCACGCATTTATTGATCTGAGAAGAACCTTAATCCTCCTCCAAATTTATTAATTCTAACACAATTATGAATGGCTTCTCCAATCTTACGTGGCACAAGAATTGGCCCCAGAACACCGGCCAGTACTAGCATCTTCTGGAGCGCCAGCAGAGGGGGAACCTAATGAACTCAGCCAAGAAATCAAACTTGAGAAACACATGTAGTTGCTTAAAGTAAGCATAAGCTGACTAAGGAGCTTCTGGCGCATGGCAGAAACTGTTAATGCTACTCTTCTAAAAGAAGACCCACAAGAAGTGACATTTATAGTTGATGTATAAAAAATGAGCTGAAACAGAGCTCAATAAGCTTAGCCTGTTTTTCCCTCGCCCAAGTGATACATCTCTACTATAGGCGTAACCTCGTGGTATGCTATACATAGTAACATTTCTATTACTTTGCGCAATAACAACATATTTAACTCAGTCAATACTACTATCCATGAATTACTTTACGACTACTAAATTGATGTGGGCTTTACTGAGGTAGAACTTACAGATCATGCCGACACCCTCCAGTCTGCAATCCCTAGTAGAACTCTTTGTGTATCCTGCATACTCTCTCACCTGAAGAAATTCTCATAGGTGAAATCTTTTAAACTTATAGCAACTGTGGATCCTGAGTCACTTAAACTGGCAATACATCGCGCCCAATGGCACTTGTATCTGTACCTTTAGTAGACTTCAGCGTCTCATCCTATTACTCCCCCACACAAGGGCGCGCATTGCAAGGACATCCTTTATCACCTCCCCCTCTGTGGCCTTGATATTGAGGTCATCCCTCACGTTGCAGTTGTTGGGGCATGCCCTGAGATCTTTTTTGTTGATCCTGATAAGGCGCCCCTCGTTGCTCCTGGTGTAATGTTCTTGGTCATATTTATAGTGGCTTTACAGCTCACAAAGAGCTACTCTCAACCACCTTCCATGAGCCAAAGCCAAGCCATAAACGCTCCCATGTTATGGGGTAGCACTTCCACAACATGCACTTTGAGTTCCTGTAAAGATATGTCCCTAGTTTTATTACACCAAGCAGTTAGAGCTGCTCACTTCAGAATTTACATAGGCAACTTTTGCACTCAAGCCTTCCTTACAGTGGACGCACCCACATTCTTTGAAATCAACTTATTTTCTTGCCATGTGTAATGCATTCCCCACAAGGCGCCCATTGTCAGCCAACCCATCCAGTGCTCTATTGCACCCTCACAAGTCTCCACCAATGCTATACTGCACCAAACAGGTGCTTTCAACAAAGCTCAGCTCATTAGTAATGACTGACAACACAAAGTCCACAGTAGATGCATAAATAAAAAAAAATACATTTCACCTATATCACATCTTTTAAGGCTTCTTTGTTTTGTTATAATGATAACATGGACTTCTACTGTCCAGTGGGGGACCCCGCGGAGGTCTCCATTGAGCACACTCAGGAACTTCCCTACAACGTAGCAGGTGCGGCATCCTATACTGCTACTCTGGGTCCCCTATGTCAGACAATAGACGTTCCAAAGAAAGATTTGACTTCCATTGGGGGTGATCCAATACCCACAATAGAATCCAGAGTCCATAAGGAGTTGCTGCTCTGATGATATGCGAATAAGAACCACACAGGAACAATTGTGAAAAGTATTGATCTATGAACATCATTTTCTGGACAATAATCTGATCGCTGGAGACAATTTTGACCACTCTTTGAATATGGGGGTCAAACTGTAAAGGTCAGAGGGAGAGGATTTTTCCGTCCAATTGTGTTTTCATTCATATTGGACTTCTGACTAAGTTGGATATGCGCCTGGTAATGTGTAGTAACACTGGTCTCGTTGGGTTCAATCCCTAGCCATTTTAGTTCAAGTAACATCCACCAAATCTTCATTCCCATTTCTTCCATGATTAGGGCAAATAAGATTAAGTGATGGGTTTATCCGTTCTCCTTGTTTTATTTTTAGGCCATACTCCCAATACTTTTGGTGTGTACTTGATAATGAAGGGTATTAATAACTTCATTATTTAATCCCAATAGTGTCCCCTCAAGATGCAACTGCTAAATCATCATTTTTACTTTCTTTATAATTCAAAAAGATTAGTTGAGCATTTGGCTATTCTAATTGGTTTGAGATTCTCTATAGTCATTTTTCTGGATGATGGCATCTTGCAAAACTCATAGGGTATTACTCCTGGAGTTTCTGGCCTGAGAGAGAAAATAGCTGAAATAACTAATGTGACGGCCGCCATCATTGCTGATATAAATAATTGTGGACCTTCCAATAGTTTGAGTTGTTCCTTGGGGATCACTAGGCTTTTTGAAACTTATAAAATGTTCCAAGAAGTTTGCTAGATTAAAAGTTTATTGAGGTAGTACGCAAATAACTCAGTACTCTACCTTCAGCAGAGTACTGGGTTTTTATAATTGAAGATAAGTAAGGGGCGGGGACTGAGGAACATTTCTTACAAGTAGACTTGCGATTTCTTCAGAAACTCCAAGACTTTTGCGTCATGACTCAGCTTTCACATTGCAGGTGCTTTTATTTGCGATTCCTTTTGCCAAACTTTTTGCTTCCATCGGTATTCCAGCATTCCAGCGTTCTTACAAATTTTTTAGCAAAATTTTCTTTCCCTTTGGAAAGATCACTTCCTGATCAAGTTTTGGGCTGACGTTTCTGTCAAAACTCAAGTCCAGATCTGCCCAATCATGCTCAGATTTTGTCGCAGATTGTTGCAATTATCATGAATAGACTTTATCTGAATCAAGATTCCTGGAAAAATCCTCCCTAAACACTCTTTGACTTATCGCAAAATTGAGATGAGGAGACTCATCATAAACCACCGCTTATCAAGAGTGTGCCCTAAATCCGCTAATTTTTCTCATGAAAGGGCTCATAAATGTTCCCCTTTTTCAATTAAAATCGGTGAAACAATTTGATATAATTTTCGATGCCATCAGGATCATTAAATTAGGTTTTCCTTAGAGGACAGGGTCTACACCTCCTTCCAGAGCCCACACCAGAGCATAGTTTTTGTGAGGTAAAGGCAGCTTAATGGCTGCGAGGGTCTGGGGCTTCATAGAAGCAGGATTGTGGAATCAGGATCCATGAATGGAACTTAGTGATTAGATTGCAATGATTATTACAATTGTAAGTCATAATCCAACTTTTGTCATAGGAGGGATACCTTTTCATGCTAGCAAGTATTATATTCTCAGTTTAATTTTCCTTAAACCCAAGATTTCCTCCACCTCAAATTCTGGCATTCTTTCTACCAACAAGGGTTTGATCTCCTCAGGGTTTTTTCCATTTAAAAGGTGACAGTACTTATGCATGGAAAGACTAATGAATCTTCCAGTGCGGGGAAAATTCACATAAAAGAACCCTTTGTTAAAGCCTTTGCTGATAGGGAACAGTCCTGCCCTTTTGCAGGCCAACTTTCAGCATGGTACCTTGAGGTTAAGATTTTTTGTGTCCACCATCATCAGGTCGCCTGAATTAATATTTGGGATCTGCTCTCATTTTTTGGTCAGCGTATTGCTTGGCATCCTGAGAGGCTTTCATTAATCGCCTTTGCACCTGCTGGTGTATTTTCTATGATATGTGTTGTGAAGTTGTCTACCGCGAGAATATTTATGTAAATCTGGGGCCCAATTGTAATTGCTGGGTTGTAGTCTTAGATGGCATACATTGGTGATATCTCATTAGATGTGTGCAGGGAACAATTATTATAAGAACTGGGCTAAGGCCTGGTCTCTAGCCCAGGTATTCTGAGCATTGGAGGCATAGCACCATAGATGTTGCTCTAAATACTGGTTAGCTTGCTCAGTTTGTCCATAGGACTGGGGGTGATAAGCTAACAATTGACATAGTTCTATGTGAAGTGTCTCTCATAGGGCCTCCAAGAATTTTGATGTGAATTGTGGTTCCTGATCATAAATAAATACTTTTTGTGATGCCTCAAACATGAGGAAATCATGGTTCACACATAATTGGGCCATATCTTCCGCCATGGCTATATTTAAGCAAGGTATGAACAAGCCCTATTTGGTAAATCTTTCCATGACTACCATGATCACGGCAAACCCTTTTTGAAGTGGGTAGACTGACTATGAAGTCAACTGATACTGATGTCCATGGTCCCGCTGCTTGTTGCGGTGAATGTAAAATCCCATTTCGCCCAGATCTGTTAGAATTGGATTTCACACTATTTAGGCAACATTATATCAAAGCTGGCAGAATTTTTAATCCATTCCAGTTATGTTCTCTTTATCATGTTGGTAGTCTTCTTTCCTCCAGATTGTCACAGTGTCAGCTGGCCATGATGTTCATTTATCACTCAGGGCCATAAACTTTCAGGTGCCCATATTCAATCCCAAAACTAAATTTATTCTATTCTTTTTGTCCCAAATTGAGGGGCATTAACCTGACTGCATTTGGTTCCCAAGCACTTGTCCTTTTATATATTCTAATTGCGCGTTCTTTACTGCGTCCAAGAGGGCCCATCAGTGCTGATTGTTGAGCTTAGCACGTAAGTGTCTTGTCACATGGGCCCCATGCTGTTGTAGGATGGCTCCAGTGTGGTCGTTGTGGGTGAAGTTGAGAGTGTTGTGATGTTGCAATGGCAACAACGATTGCTGGTTCCACTGATGACTCAGATAGCACTTGTTTGGGAGTATTAACATAACTAATTTGGCCTCTTCCATGGGTCAGCCTCAGATGTCAGGCTTTTGCTTAGTATGTCCAGCAATATGTGTGTAGGTCCTTATACTAGCTCTTATTAGAAATTGAAGTTGATCAGGCTTGATGGATTCTGGTTTGCTTGTGCACCAATTTCTGTGGCTTATGATAGTAGATAAATTATTAATGATCTGTGTGAACTGTCACCATGTGCTTTGCTCCCTGTAGCAAAACTGACAGTGCATCATCTCACATTCTTTTGTGGCAAGCTCTTTATCATAGATTGCCCACGACCATTTAAAGCGTGTATCATAATTTTACCAAATGGATCCTTCTGATAGTATCAGAATTAAGGGTTTTGGTTAGCCGGGCGTAATTGCCAGCTAATTGGCTAGTTTTATACTATTTAATGCTATTATTTAATCTAGTTTAGGTTTGACAGAAGCTGCGTTCACTGCCAAAATGCCATCTGAAGATTGTTGTGGGTGTTTCCAACAGAAAGCTGATGAATCTGTTACAAATCTTCCAAAAATGGTTCCGCTGATTAATTTAGAGCACTGGCAACTAATGCCAAGGATGCTCAATGTTTATTTAGTTATGAACTTATATATGAACAATCAGTGACTTATGCTGAAAATGGTTTGACCTAATTTAACATTCAGTAATCAGATGAGCGGATTTGGGGGAATCGCTATGAAGTATGAATGAATGAAGAAGTGATCTGATAGAGTTATAGAATCAAGTGACCAATGGGTTTTCCAGTTTTTCTTTGACCAATGAGTACTTGGGCACAGTAGCCCAAAAGTAGTATAAATAATCGTTCATTCCCTCTTAATAAATATCTCTTGTTTGTCCATCTTTCCTGTTTGTTTGAAGTAGCTTAGAGCAACTATAGTGGGGAAGGTGGGATGGGAGATCCCCAATGGGTGTGAGTGATCATGCCTGATGTTGGCGGTGCTGCCAGCTTCCATCCCTCCACCCATGCCTCCTCCCTATGAGGAAATAGTGGTAACCTGGCCAGCTAGCTACCAGCGAATGCTCTGACTGACCACCAACCTTGCGGGGTGCAGCATGCAAGTGCCATAGCCACCCAGGAGGGGGATGGACTCGTCAGGGTATGCCCAGATGGGTTTGTGAATGGTTGCGATGGTGGTGGAAGTGCGAAAGTGCCTGTGCCACTCAGGAAGGGGACATGTCTTGCTAGAGCACAAGCCAAGGACACCTGGGGCTAAAGGTGAAGCCGTTGATGGTTGGTTGGTGGGTTGAACATGGACTTGTAGGGGTTGGTATGCCAATAGAGGAAAAACGGAAAAGGGCCAACCAGTTTTAGTACTGGTTGGCCTGGTACACTAGTGGAGCCCATAGTCAATTTCTTGACAGCTTGTAAATTTCCTAGAGATGTATAACACTGAGTGTTAACAGCTTAAGTGCTCATGTAGCAATACTGCTCCCATGGCCATGCCAGAGGCGTCACAAGCTACAATAAACAGTTTATACTTCTTATCATGTCTTAGAACTGGCGGTGAGGGAAAAAATTCTAATGGCTTCAAAGTCCTGTTGGCATTCCGCCATCCATATGGATGTCATGTTTTAAACCGTCAGTGTGTGGTGGCATCCTGTTCCAAAATTGCCAGCGAGAATTTTTCAGGAAAGTGATGGATCACAGAAAGCTGAGAAGCTGCTTCTGGGTAGTTAGCGTTGCTCATGCCTATATTGCTTCGAGTTTGGAGGGGGCAATAGCATGCCCATCAATAATAAACACGTTCCCCAGAAACTACACCTTGTCAATAAGAAAACCAGCATTTTGACAGCTTCTCATGCAGGCCTGCATGTTAAAAGGCGGCTGCCACAACAACCAAATCCTTCTTGTGTTGCTCTGGGGTAGGGGAATGGACTAGGATGTTGTCAATATACGCCACTGCACATGTAAAGCAGAGGTCTCCTAATGCACGTTCAATAGCCTCTGAAAAATGGTGGGAGCGTTTTTCAACTCAATTGGCATTACCTTGAACTGGTATATGCCATTGAGAGCGCATAGAGCCATCAGCCACTCTAGTCCCTCCTTTACTTAAACTTAGTGGAAGGCATTGACTAGATTAAGTTTTAAAAAGTACTTCTGACTTGGCAATTTCTTGGGAGATAGCGGCCCCTAGTGGGAGGGGATATGGGTCTTTTATTATAACACTATTTAAGAGGCTGTAATCCACACATAAATTTCACAAGATTCTATCAGATTTTGGGCGAACACCATAGGGATGACACCGGAGAGGATTCATTATCAAACATCCTTTGGTCATCATTTCTGTTTTGGATTCAACTGTGATGACCAAAAATACTCAAGGTTGAGATTCAGTATCTCAGTCTTATGAGATTTTAAATTTTTTGTTTGAGATATCTGGTTCTTGGATAGATCAACGAACAACCCTTTGGAGTTAGCAGCCTCCTCTGAAGGATGAGGCTAAGCAATCCGATGGGGCAAAACAGCACATATAAAAAGGTCAAACTCATCTAATAATAATCTTATCAAATCTGATTATCACAAATATTACAATAATCAGCAATATTGGTCAACTTATAGGAAGTATATTACCTCAGGTGAAGCACAAAAATTTTCACAAAGAACTACCAAATCTACCCCTATAAATATCCCTCATTTCTAACTAATAAACTATCTCTATTTTTTCTCGCATAGCTAAATTTTGGTCTATTCATACAAAATTCTATATTTTCAATTGGAATCATTTTTAGCAACAGAACTAATAACTTCTTTGCGCTTGTGTCTATCTTTGCTAGAGCCATAAAACTAATAATCTTGTAGCCTTTGTAGCACCCAAATATCATAATTTCAATCAAAATTCAAATACTGGTGCTCCCTGCCAGGTCTGCCTTCCAAGGCTACCTGGCGAAAACATACTTTCACGACGATGAATATGTCTAGCGAAGAAAGACCCTCTTCAGAGGAATCAATGATTACTACATGATGGGTACGCTCCAATAGGCAGGAGATGCCTTCCGCTAATATCAGTAACCTTCAATTTTAAGCTTCTATGTATTTGGTCATTGAGGGCCCTAACCAAGATAGTTATCAAATTCAATCTGAAGATGTAGAAGAAACAGTCAAAGGCTTAATAAGGGGGCTATCCATTCTGGTGACTGTCCTGACCGAGACCAAGCGTCTAAAGTTGCCGCTAATATGATGGGCTTATACAACAGAGTGGTGTTACGACATACTAAAGTTGGTTTGGCTAGAACCAAAAAATACCTCTGGAAGTACATATATCCCTCTATTCATCACATACTCCAGATTTTGGGGTTGCATCATCTTGAGATCCAACGCCAGTTGACCCTGGCGCAACAAGTTCATTCTCAACCATTCTCTTTCTATGAGATGGCTTCTAACTTTGGTCTGTATCAGAAAGCCATATTCAATAATAGAAAGGAAACCAAAGTTCTACATAACCATTTGGTTAAAATTGACAATGGAGTTGTGTGGTACTTCGGCCAAGAAGTATCTCAACAGGTTAGTGATGTTACTAATTCTATTCACCACGGATCACTACCCTTGAGAATGAGATTACTAAAAAACTGGGAAAATTGTGGGCCCAACATGAGGAGCACTTTGTTGAGCTTGACGGGCTACTTCAACAACTTGTCCAAATTGTGGAGACTATCAGAGAAGGTGGACCCGGCACTGCTGGTCCTCCTGGACCTCTGGGACCACCTAGTTCTTTGGTAACCCTGGGACCCCCTAGTAGATGGGCCCTCAAGGTCTTGCAGGTCAACAAGACCCTCCTGGGCCTGCAGGTCGCGACAGTTTGCAAGGACCCCCTGGACCTCCTGGCTCCTCGCTATCAATGCACCAAACTGAAACTTTAAGTTTACTAGTATCAAGAGTACAGGCGTTAGAAACCCAGACCAAGCCATAGCTCAAGTGTGTTTCTTATCTTTATAAGGCCTTCCAACTGACCCAGATTACTTTAACCAATTTATTGGATGGCATTGGTAATTCTCATTGTCTATGCAATGCTAACCAAACTATGCAAGAAACCCAGTTTGCAATGTTAAATGCTTCCGTTGAACGTTTAACTGCTAAGGCAGAGTACTCAAGAATAATCAGGAATAGATGCTCACTGCGATTTCTAGCTTAAATCAATAGCCTGTATATGATCATCTTGCCTAATGGGTTCAAAATTTACTGGAAAACCTCAACCATCTAAGGCAACAAGTTGACCGAATTCCCACTCAAGCTCATATCCCAGAGTCTGAACCCTCCAAAGCTGATCCAGTCATGGTATTGGTGGTACATGTTTTGAGCAATGAACCCACCACCTTCAAACCTACCTTTAAGGATTTGTTTGAGCCGGGTGAAGGTAGCATTCATTCGTTTCTATTTTGTCTATGAGCGATCAATGGACGGGGCAACTGTTCAACAAAAAGTATGGCATATAACCTCTTGTTTAATCCGTTTCGCTCATGAAATCATGGTTCCTCACCTTAAGGTTTGCAATACGTGGGCTCAAGTGAAAACCGCCCCTATTAAGGAATTCAAGAGTGATCAAATTTTATCAAACTAAAAGCTAGCCTTTATAAGCACCCAAATCAAGCGAGGAGAGTCCATCCAAGGTTTTGCTAAGTGTTTTTATCATGAGGCCCAGACTCTTGCTACTTGAGATTGTATTACTGTAGATGATGCCATTTCGTCTGTGATGAGGGCATTTGCTTCTCATACTCAGTTACTACTGCATTTAGAATCTCTTAAAAGTAATTTCAGATCTATTCTCGACATCAAAAAAGCACTTATGGAGATTCCTAAAGGTGTGGTACACCCAACCTCTGCTTATAACACTCATTCTTATATCCCTGCGATGCTGCCTAGACCCAAACCTAAACTGAAGAAGGAGCCATGCAACTATTGCGGTCTAGTGGGTCATATGGAATCTCAATGTTGGAAAAACAAGCGGAAGAGTCAAAAAAGAGGAGTCAGCATAAGGCATGAGGCTCCCTGTGCTGACCTACCTCATGTGCCTTAGTCGCAATCTTATAACACTCCTAAAGACAGTTATGTGATATCCGCTCCTGGTGAACTTGATTTCCCTGATGAATTAGCCAACAAAGATACTATTTCTTCTTATAATTCTGTTTCTTCTTCTAATTCAATTCAACCGTTTAGTTCCTCAGCATTTTTAATCCTGTACTTTGGCACTGATGTGACCCAGTTGGAAGTTATAATGTACAAGGTGAAAATTTTGGCTATCATCAATATGGGATTGTCCATAAATGTGATCTCATCCAGACTTATGAAAAATCAAAGTGGCGCTGGACTTAAACCATTCTCAAGACTACAGAACTGCTGGGCCTTCATACACTAAATCTAAGGAGCTTCTTCTTCTCTTCCAATGCGCTTTGGAAAGTTGGTTGTTTCAGCCCCTGCATTAGTATTGGACAACAACTGCTATGACTTGCTCTTGGAAACCAAATTTCTCATTGATTTTGATGTGATAATCAGTCTTAAGGACAATTACCTTTCTATAATTGGGTACCAAGTACCTTTAATTTTACAAGATGTCCCCAATAGCAAAGGCAAACTAAAACGACACATTTGCTTATTGGAATATCCCACTTCTATCTCTCATCTTGAGTACTAAATTTTGGGACTGAGGACTATTCTTCCACCTCCATCAGCTTGTGCCTCTGTTGTGATGCCTTTAAATTCTAACAATCAGATTACCATTCCTCCTAAAGCTCAAGTCACAATTGATACTGGAGTACAAGTATTTGTACCTGCTGATTATGTATTAGAGATTTCCAGTAACAGAAATCCCTCTCAATTGGAGGCTTTAACCAGCCCCAGTATCCTTAATCCCACTTATGATGGGACTGTTGTTAAGTTTTCAGCCAATGGTGCAAGCTAAAATGACTTAACAAGTAAATTAAGGATCTATACTCGCTTTTTTAATGAAACTCTGGCTTGTAATTGTGAAGTAAATTCTCCAATAATCCTCAATAATGGCCAAATGACTCCAGTATGATCATTGTTCTTAAATCTACAGGCAACAAAAGATATTAGACCTTCTGTCTTCGTACAAAATTGGGAAATTATTCATTTATAATCAGGACTACTTCTCTGGCAGGTAAATTAGGTACTTCTCTTCAGGAAGTATAAACACACACAACTATCTAATATAGACTTAAAAACAGCAGATGCAAGTATCATATAGACGACAGATGAACAACAATAAACAATAAACTAGAGTACAGTAGTTATTAATGATCACTAGATAGATGATGTTTTATTAATTGTCCAGTTGCTAGTATTATATACCTCTTGGGCATCTCCTGTCCAAACTCATCTATTAGATGAGGTCATTCATATTATGCCAATCCTCTGCTGGTCATGGCAATAATCATGAAATATCCCCCAATCAATTTGGCCCATGAATTGACTAAAAAAACAATCATTTCAGCCCAATTGAAGGCAATTTTACTCTCATAATCGGTCAAAATTTTTGGTTGCAAACACATCATAAAAATCTTCCCAATTAGAACTACATCATAACTTGACGAATAACAATAAGTGGGATTAATAATATTTATGAATAATAAAGATGATGCACCCCTAAATAGGTCGTTGACAGGCCTCTCAATAACACTAAGTATTCCATTAATCAGAACGTCTATGTTTAAGTGCTTAATAAGTTTGATTTCATTAATCAAACCCAAAATTCTGCTTTAGTGCATTAAGATTAGTGCACTAATTTAGGAGGTGCAATTTAGTTAATTCCGTGAGGCCACTTTGCACCCAAGTGGACCCAATATCAGCCATAATGTGATTATATCATAGCTATTGTTAGCTATAATAATTGGGTTACTTCAGACACAATCAAAGTGGTTATGAGGTGAATTTGATTTATCAGATTATGCAGATAAATCAGGAAGGATCAAAGGATTCATCAATGGGAGTAATCTGTCAGCATTGATGGTTTTCTTAATGGGTTTATTTTCAAGTCAACCATCAAAATCCAACAACTGTTTTAGTCTTATTAGCTAATCTCAACTCTTAACCTATGCGATTATATCAAAATAACCCCATCAATTATGTGGCCTACTCCTGTGAGTGAGATCTTATCCATCTCAGGATATGGGGATTTACGTGATTTTGGGTTGGAGAAACCACCTATGATTGCTAAAGTTTACGTCAAATTTGGAGATTCACTCATCCCAGAACAACAGCATGAAGCTGAGGCTCTGATTGAAGAGTATGCGGATATATTTGTCAAAGGTCATGGAAATTTTGGGCTAATAAAAGAGGTGCATCATCAGGTGAAAACTGAGGATACTCCACCTATTTAAGCTTGGCCATATATAAAACTAAAGTTAATGAGGCTCAGGTCTCCATGTAATCGAAACAGCTCCTCAATGCGAAGCTACTAACGCCTTCTAAGAGTCCATGGGCTTCTCCTCTACTACTCATACAGAAAAAGGATGGGGTCATAGAGTAGTTATGGACTATTGTCAGCTCGATGTGTTATCCAAAAGGATTCTTATCCTCTTCCTCAAATTGATAATTCATTGAGACTATTGTCTGGGTCACGATTCTTCTTGACAAACCTTGCGAGTGGCTATTGAAAAATTGACCTGGTTCTGGAAGACCGTCAAAAATGCGCCTTAATCTCTAGTGAGGGGTTATTTGGGCCTACTCGTATTCCATAGGGCTTTTTAATGCCCCTGCTACTTTTCAACGAGCCATGGATGACATGTTTGGGGATTTGAAACTTTCAGGTGTTTTGGTATACTTAGACAATGTTACTGTTTTATATCGCACTTAAAACGAGCATTTGGCTCATTTAAAGGAAGTATTTGGTTGGATGCATTGCACTTTGCTTAAACTAAAACCATCTAAATGTGCTTTTTTCAAAACTGAGATAAAAAATTCTTAGGCCATAAAGTTAATTGATATGGGATTTTCCCCTTATCTAATAATATACAAGTTATTTCAGACATGCCTGTTCCTAAAAAGCTTGCGTGATATTCAAGTGTTCTTAGGAATGGTTGGTTAATTGAACAACAATTCATCCCCCATTTTGCTGAGATTACAGAGCCTCTAGTTTACTTATTGCACAAGGAAGTCCCTTTCTAATGGGAAGAATCGCAGCAGCAAACTTTTGATTTTTTGCGCCAAGCCTTAGTTAGCGTTCAATTTTAGCTCATCTGATTTTCCCAACCCTTTATCTTATTTACTGATGCCAGTGATATTGCTATTGGGGCCGTTCTGGCTCAACATGATACCAACCTGGTGTCAGAAAATGGTAGAAGAAGTTTAGACTGACGTGCCAGTTGGGATGCGTGAGCACCCAAAAAGAAAGCCAGAATGCCAGGGGCATTGCCACACTATGACATTGTATGGAGCTGCGAATTGGGTAACATAACTCGTTGGTGTAAAGCAATTGTGAATAGCAACCTGAGAATGAACCAAATGGAAACAAACCTGGACACTGGGGGTCTCTCTTCAGGGGGTTGTACCTCAGGGGTAGTTTCTGCAGGGTTGCCAGTAGGTGGGTTCAGTACAATTGAGGAGACAAGTGGGCGGATCCTTGATTGGAAATGGTGGACGTAAGGCCACAAGATCCCAGTATATTGATGGCGGATAGTCAAAATAAGGGGGTTAAATTTCCAGAAGTGTCTAACTCATTGAATCCAGTTGACGATGGTGGTAGTCATTGTAATCATCAAAACTGGTAATGCTCATCTGGTTTAGGACTGACAAGCCACCAGTGTAATGCCATTGGGGCTTCGGTAAGAAGGATATCAATAAAGTAAAAATTGATAGTTTGCGGCAGAAATTTATTGAGAGGAAAATGAAGAAAATCAACCAGCAATTTTCTCAGTATGATGCAACTGATTAAATAGTGTTTATTTGATGTGGGAAAAAACAGGGATCAAATCCCTCAAGTTTGACCTAACTGGCGAATTTTTTGGATAAAAGGGAAGATAAACTCAATTGGAACTGACATCAAAGGATTCAGCAGCAGGCTGTGTTGCTGTCAGTTAGACCTCAAACGCCTGAACTGAGGCTCAACTGCATTTCTGGAAGTTGGCATGATGGCATCTGTCTCAATGAGAAATGGGAATTCCCCAGGATCACCCCACGTAGGTGTGGTCCCAATTGGTTGAAAAAGTTTGGGATACCCAACCTGCCCATGCCAGTCACTGGGCCATTTGTTCAGTCAAAAGAGTTATGTTGGCTGTAATTTCTGATTTTGCCAGATGGGGTCTTCAAACTATCATCAATGGTTTCCGATGATACTATCTGCATGTTGGGGATCATCCCTGATGATTTTGAGAGGGGGTTAGCTTTGATGATTGTACTGCTGGCCGAATCAAAACTGTCATAAATTCTGGTAAATAATCTGATCTTTATCCTTTTTTGACTATATGGTTTCCAATCATTGGGCATGATTACTATCAGTTGTGGACCAATTGACTTCAATTCAGTGATCTTGGCGCAGATTTCCTTAATTTGGTGTACAAGTTCAGCCAAGGTGAGCATGGGTGCCGGGGGAGGAATCTGAAGAGGGAGAGATATTACCTAGCAATCATCTACCATTTGGGCAAGGTCACCCTGGGTAACAAGGGTTTCAGCCGCTCTCTTCAGACCCTTTTTATTCAAGAAACGGTAAGATCACCTGATCCACACACAGTGGACGTTCCCCTGGACTTACATCTGGTTGATCATCCCATCATGTACTATAGTAAAACCATTTCTAAGGCAGAATGCAACTATAGCGTTACCAAAGAGGGAATGCCTCGCAGTCCTATCTGGCATCAATCATTTTCACCCTTACCACTTGGTAAACATTTTACTATTTCATGGATCACGCTTCCTTAAAGTGGTTACAACAAATGAAGGATCCTTATGGGCGCTTAGCTAGATGGGCGTTAAAACTCCAGAATTATGACTTTACAATTCAACATCGTGGTGGAGCTATACACCAAAATGTTGATAAACTTTTCTGATTACCTATACTAACGTTATTCTCTTCTGAGGGGGATCGTATCTTTGTTCTTATTGGAAACCCTGAGCTCTGGTATCGTGAATCTAAGGACATTATAGTGAAGCTACAATCCTTAACCAAGGATACTTAAGTTAAAGAAGATTTCTTTATACAAGAAGTTGGGATCTAAATGGTTTCCTTTTATTTGGCCCTCTGCGAGAACTGATACTTTTATGAAGGCTCATCAAACTGTAGGACATGGGGCTGTCTCTAAGACTTTACAGTGGTTCAAAATCTTTGTTACTGGGATAACATGCTGGAAACTGTGCACGATGTGTTGGAGACATGTCTCACTTGCCAACATCAGAGTGGTGGAAATCCAATTTACCAACACAAAATTATGAGACCTTCAGAACATTTTCTACTATGAGTATCAATGTGGTGGGCCCTCTCCCTACTGCCACTTATGGACATCATTATATTCTATTAGCTATCGACCATTTTACTAAATGGATTGAAGCTATCTGTGTTTCCATGGCCACCTCTAAGGCTACTGCGTCCTTCATTTATAAGTAAGTTTTCACCAGGCATGGTAACCCAAAAGTCCTGTTATTGGATAATGGGACCAACTTCATTTCTCAGGTGGTATCTGAGCTTACTAATTTAATGGGTACCTTTCAGTCGTTTACATCCCCTTACAATCCTTCTACTAATGGTGCTGTTGAAAAAGCAAATTGTACCCTTATAGACATTCTTTGAAAGATGGCCTCCAAAGATCCTAGTAGATGGAGTCTCTACTTAACTAGTGCGATGTTAGCTTATAGGGTTAGCTACCATTGTACTTTTGGAATGTCCTTCTTTAAGACTCTTTATGGTCGGGATCAAGTTCTTCCCTCAATTGTACAGCCTATACTTGATGATGCTACCCCGCAAACTACTTATTTAGCTATGAGGAAACTAGCTGATGAAATAATCCGGGTACAAGCTTAAGCTTCAAGTTCCCTTGCTTCTACCACCTTAAAAGAGGGAACTAGAATCAACGCTAGTCGACCTGTACTACCCGAATATCAAGTTGGGGAACTTATACTCTTCTATCATCATACACCTGGAGGAAGGATTCACAAACTTGACACCCTTTGGGCTGGTCCTTACCATATTATTTATTGTCAGGGTATTGAATACTCCATTGCAGCTATTGATACTGGTACTGTTATCAATAGAGTTCATAGTAGGTTTCTTCGTAAGTATGTGCCCCCTAGGCAAGATCTTGAGGGGTCATTGTTGGGAATTCAACTGTAATGACAGAAAATACTTTAGATTGATATTTGGTATCTTAGTCTGATGATATTGTAAAATCCCATCAGATATAACCAATTCTTTGATAGGCTGACAATCAACACTTAAGAGTTGTCAGCCTCCTCTGAAGGAGGATGCTAAGCAATTTGATGGGCAAAACATCACCCAAGAAGGTCAATCTCATCTAATAAGAATCTTGTCAGATATGCCCATCAAAAATATGCAATAATAATCGGCAATATCAGTAATCTAATAGGAAAGATCTTACCTCAGGCCAAGCGTGAAACTTCTCACGAAGAACTACCATATCTTTTTTTATAAATATCCCTCATTTCTAACTAGTAGACTATCTCTTTTTTTTGTCTTGCCTAGCTAAACTATGGTCTATTCATACAGAATTCTGTATTTCCAATTGGAATCAATTATAGCAACAGAACTAATAACTTCATTGCGCTTGTTTCTATCTTTGTTAGAACCACGAAACTAATAATTTTGTATCCTTTTTAGCTCCTGAATAACGTAATTTCAATCATTATTTAATAATTTTATCAATCCAAATCTTCAATGACTGATCATCAGCATCCATATATGGGTATAGTGGTCAACTAATCTTAATGAGATCCACTGTTAAGAAAAAATCGATGTTGAACTCAGAGAGGGTGCAATTGATTTGCTATGTCCATGTCAAACCTTACTTTGTATGGTTCTAATATTGAGGGCATTGTAAGGAGGTCAGCAACCGCACTTATTTCATAGTATTCCATTGGTGCTGCCAGGACTTTTCTTTCGCCAATGTAAAGAGAAGAGTAATTTTAATGTAGTGGTAGTATGTCAAGAAAGCAAGCATATTTAGTTTGAGGTTGATGTAGCTGCCTGTCAGAGCCATCATCTTGCCCTCAGGAGCATGGGGTGTAGCAGGTCCATAATCACCAATAACTTGGCGTGGAACTGATGCCCATTGGCCAAGAAGTGTAGTGCCTCATGTAGAGGCATGGTGACCATTGTTACCTCAAAAGCCCCCATGACATGCGCTCCCATGTTGACTGCCAGGTCTAGTGCCTGCGCCATTTTGAGGCCAATAAAGTTTCCTGATGCGTTTGTGTCCACTAGTGCATTCTTCACTACCCTTCTGGAGCCCATTGTAATGTCCATGGGAAACAGATATAAGCACAATTTAATTTTTTGAAGATGTTCAACGCACATACTCCTGCAATGGTAGTTACAATTGTGGAATAATCCTGCGATTGTTTGAGAAGTTGGAAGGCATTACTACCACCTAAGTTTATTAGAGCGGGGCTGACTTAGGGTCTGACAAATCTGTCAGGGGATGTGCGTGGCTAAGGTTCTCAACGATGAGGTTATTCTGGCAATCCTCCTCGACTTGCTTCATTGTTTCCATCTGGTAGAGGGACAGTGTGGGGGCCTCTTGATCCTCTGGTATATATATGGTGCCTGGGACTCTGTCTGATACATCCTGACTAAGATACAAGTCTTAGTAGCTTTTCCTAAATTACCAAAATCTGGGGCCGCCATCTGTGAGGTGGATGATCCATGTGACAGGAAGAGGATTGATCGTGCTGTGAATTATATGGAGAAGTGTGCTTCTTCTCCCTTAACCATCAAGGTGATGTGCGGGGCAGGGCGAATACTTCTGGCGTATCAGATGGGACACCTTGCTGATCTGTTTCCACTGAGAGGGTGTCAGGTACACTGCTTGATACTGGACCTTGTTCCATATTCAGTTGCTTGCTCACTTTTCCCTCCTTGTTGAATATCACCGGAACCCCATCCTTGGGGGAATGGGGTTGTTTTAGTATAACAGGCGTGCGGCTTTATTATGGCTGATTTTTTGGCAGGTCATATTCCAAGGCGGGCCTCAATTTGCTAGGCTGGTTTGTACACCCCCTCCAGAGTTTGGGGTCCGTTGTACTATGCCATGTGTGATCCCACTCCTTGGTTAAAAGAAGCGCAGGATGCAGAAATGGCAATGTCTTCTTGTAGTTGGAGGGACTCCGCAGATTGATGGAAGTCCTTAATAATGTCCTCCAAATTTGTAGCCAGTCCTCATTTTGGAATAGTTGGTACAGGAGTTGCAGCCTAGATGCCGGCGTGGCCACCAAGAACGAAACAATCATATAGTGATGGAGGCGACTCCCCCGAAATACAAATTTTGGTACAAGAGGGTGCAGGCCCATATTTTGTTCTTGCCATCTAAGGCGTCCAATAGTGCCAAAGATTGTTGATCCTCTGAATCAAAAGTGGTTCTTTTAAAGTTGCTTGCAATTTGAGCTCTTCCAAAACTCTAAACAACTGGCGAGCCAATTCATCAGAGTGACATGAAGCGGTCCCTATCACCAATATGTTTCACTCTTGAGAACTTGAGGGGTGAATTGGCTGCGCTGCTTAAATGAGCAGTACTTGCTTGAAAGACTTGATTAACGCTACCAAGACCAGCATGTCAGGAGGGCGCACATATGTCTATAAAAGCTCTGTTTAGCTGTTGAAAAGCCCATGTTCATCAGATCCTGGACCAAAGATATGACAGCAGTGTTAGTTATATGGGTTATTATGTCAAACAATTGATGTGGTGAAGAAAGACTTGACTTCTATTGGGAGTATTTCAATACCCACAATAGAATCCAAAGTCCGCAAGGCATCGCTGTTCTGATGATATGCTGATAAGAAACACATGGAGACAAGTGCAGAAAGTATTGTTCTATGAACATTATCCCCACTCTGAACAATAAGTTGATTGCTGGAAGTAGTCTTGACCACCCTTTAAATATGAGGGTCAAACTGTCAGAGTCAGCAGGAGGGGATTGTTTCATTTATTTGTATTTTCATTTGTGTAGATCCTTGATTCAGTTGTATATGCACATGGTAACATGCGGCAACAATGGTCACTTCATGTTTGATCACAGCAATTCACTTTGAATAACATTACCAAATCTTCATTCACGTTTACTACATGATCAGGGCGATTTGAATTAAGTGATGGGTTTATCCGTTCTCCTTGTTTTATTTTTAGGCCATACTCCCAATACTTTTGGTGTGTACTTGATAATGAAGGGTATTAATAACTTCATTATTTAATCCCAATAGTGTCCCCTCAAGATGCAACTGCTAAATCATCATTTTTACTTTCTTTATAATTCAAAAAGATTAGTTGAGCATTTGGCTATTCTAATTGGTTTGAGATTCTCTATAGTCATTTTTCTGGATGATGGCATCTTGCAAAACTCATAGGGTATTACTCCCGGAATTTCTGAGCTGAGAGAGGAAATAGCTGTAATAAATAATGTGACGGCCGCCATCATTGCTGATATAAATAATTGTGGACCTTCCAGTAGCTGGTTGGTTCCTTGGGGATCGCTAGGCTAGTTGAAACTTATAAAATGTTCAAAGAAATTTGGCTAAATTAGACGTTTATTAAGGCAGTACGCAAGTATCCCAGCACTCTACCTTCAGCAAAGTACTGGGTTTTTATAATTGAAGGTAAGTGAGGGGTGGGGACTGAGGAACATTTCTTACAAGTGGACGCACAATTCTTTTATAAAAACGCCAAGACTTTTACGTCATGGCTCAGTTTGCACATTGCAGGTGCCTTGATTTGCAATTCCTTTTGCCAAACTTTTTGCTTCCATTGGGGTTCCATAATGCCGGCGCTCACAATTTTCTTAAAACCTTCCCTTTGAAAGGATCATTGCTTGATCAAGTTTTTGGGCTAACGTTCCTGCTGGTACTTCAGTCCCTAATACGCACATTTATGCTTAGATTCTGTTGCAAATTTTTGAAATTTATATGATATAGGCTTTGGCTAAATCAAACTTCCTGGAAAAATCCTCCCTTTCCACTCTTTAAATTATCTAAAATTGAGTTGAATAGCCTCAGCAGAAACCCACCGCTTGTCAAGGATTGGTTCTGTCAGAAAATCACTTTTCCAACAATAGTGGGCCCCGCTGGTGTGCTAGGCCAACCTGTATAGAGACTGGTGTCCCTTGCTATTTTGCCTTTATAGGCGTACCAACCCCCTACAAGTCCATGTCCAACCTACTAACCCAGCATATCAAAGACTTCGCCTTAGCCCCATGGTCTTTCTTGGGAGTTCACTGTGGTCCTCAGCCCTCTTCCTGGAAGGCCTGACCCTTGCTCCTTCTCCCTCATGACCAAACGCCAATCCCTCTTGTTGTTCCCTGGAAAGTCCATCCACATCCTGGGCGGCTATGGCACTCCCACACTGCACCACCCTCATGGATGATGGCCATCAGCCCATCATCGTTGGTGGCTGGTTGGTCAAGTTCCCATCAGGGGTTGCTTGTAGGACTGAGGTATGGGATCTGGCAGCGTCAGCCAATTCAGGCGCATCACCTTGAACCTGCTTTGTGGATCTTTAGTCCCATCTTCTAATAATCTAGCAGACTAACTACTAGCAAATAACAAAAGATGGGATAAAGAGAGATATTTAATAGGAGGGAATGACGACTATTTATACTTAGACTACTACGCCTATTCAAAACCCATCAGCCATCAAAACCTTAACTCAATCAATCATCAGTCAGCCACATTGCTGATTCCCTCCTGATCCGTTCATCCCAAACACCAAGTATTATTTTAACTCATCCTCAGCACGATTTTCCAGCCAGTCATATATATAAACTTCTATGGTAAACTTAATCAAGCATCCTTGGCATAAGTCTTTAGTACTCAGATTTGGGAGAGAAAAACCATCATCAGTCATTTGATAACAAATACACTGGCTTTCCACAAGAAAATTTCACAATGACCCATGATATGGCAGTCATCGCCAAACTAGGATTTTGTCAAACCCAAACAATTAGTATTTTATCGGTCAACATTCATAATTAGTTGCCAGTGTCAATTTTTGATAACATTACTATCAGGGATTATACCCAATATTTCAAAAGCGCTCAAACCACCTGAATGGGGAGCATCAAATGGCATATATACCATTAGAATTATATTAAACTAGGCGATTAGCCAGAAATCACGCCCAACTAACTGACCCCCACCCCAATTCTGATATCATTGGGAGAAATCCATCTGGTCAATTTTTCAACATGTCCTAGATCCACTAATTTTTCTAATGGAAGGGCTTGGGAACATTTCCCTTTTTTTGATTAAAAGGGGTCAATCAACTGATTCAATTTTATGGGTGCCGCCAGGATCTTTACAATCTACCCCCAACCCTTGATGCTCCTCTCAGCTCATCAAAAAGTACTTTCACCTTAAAGGACATAAAGACAAACCACCTTCTAGATGAGGGGTTAAGTGTTTTCAACCACCTATGGAAGTTAGAGAAGCAGCTATGAGGCCCTGCAGGAGCTCTCTACCCTTTCAAATTGTTGACAAAAACGGTTTAAGGATTTTGAGTGGAGTTCTTTCTTATTAAAACTTCTCTTCAGCATGTATTGACATCGCTGATTTCCAGGAGCCCAGAATCCTATACTATGAACGCAATGAATGAAATTATCATTTTGGAGACAACTACTTATGGACCAAACATAACGCCTTTATTATTCTGAATCCGCGAAAAAACACACTTGTTTTTATTACACCTAGGTAGCTTTCTTATAATGGCCAATCTTATTACCCCTGATTTTTCCTTCTTCATTGCCAGTATCTACCTGCTTCAAGAAGGTTCTTATCAGAAATGGCTTCTGGAGGAGCCAGTCCAACTGATCTCCCGCGAAACACAATCCTATTGGGCGCTTTCAACACTACCATAAGCTGCGTTTGAGACCCTTACCCTCTGTGGCAAGTGAAAGCCCTAAATTCATTAGACTTTAAGACTTTTTTGCATAATTGGCTATACAGATGCGCTGACATCCTCCGCATCCTATATTTGTTTCTTGGGAAGGAAAAGCATAATGGAGGAAAATCTTGTATAGCTAATTATATTTGACTTAGCGCTGATTGCCCCCATTCTTTTTTTAGCACTAAAGGTGCCCAACTCAAAAGGGGTAGCCGCCACGCATATTTATATGCAATTGAGCCAAACAAATAAATTATCATAAATTAAAAAAATTCCCAATTTGGCACCTCAGCTAAAATCCTAGGAAGCCATATCAGAAGGTGAGAAAGCTTTGGGGAAACTTTTTGGATGGCTCCCGCTTTAACTGGAGGACCCTGGCGGAAAAAATTAGGGTATGAGCATAAGCAATATGTGGCCTGATTGCCCCCCTTCTGTTTGATGTGTATTATCTCATGTATCTAGTCACAACCATCTGGGTATTCTTAGGTCACTAATTTTTGTCCTCGCCACCACACTCAGATCATCACACAGGTTCTAGACAAGGGTTGCCCTAGCTCCTCTAAACAACCCTTTTGCTAAAAATAAGTTGTCTGTGATCATTTGGTACAATTTTGCCTTCTCACTACCCAACTTTAACAAACTTAGCACTAATTGAGCAGCAACCAAGGTGGTAATCACCCAGTTGTTTATATCTATGTCAAAGCCCAGATGACCGTGGCTTGCGCCAGAGTCAAAGGACTGAAGCTAGAATTAGGCACCTAGAAAGGAATTGCAAGTTTTCCTCTCCCAACTGGTTTGATTACTAAGAAGATTCTAAAAACCCCCAGTCTAGAACTTTCACTGCAGGAAGATCAGACAGCCAATTTCTTATCTTCATACTATTATGCTCAGTGAGAACGCCCTACTTATTATCTTATAAGAAGCAAAAAGCCAGACCCATAGCTCAGGAAATCATGGCACTGAAAGTTTTCATCACTACTACCATGAATACAAAAGAAATAACGAAGTAAATTCACCATTTCTACTACAATATGTTCCATGCTGAATTGGTGGACTCGTTGGATAACCAGGAGCTCCTGTGGTAATCAACTGCACCACCACTGACCCACAATCTGATGAAACTCTTCTTGCCCCAACTAAATGTCAGGAGATTATGTAGTTCCTTCTTCAGGCTCCGCAGCTTAGTCCCCTGGCCCTGATGACATACCTTTCAGGTATACATTCTATAACCCGTGTTGATAGCCAAAATTCTCTACAACATCTAACCTCACACTTAGAAAATGGCAAAATTCTTACTTTTCTTGGGGCTTAAATATGACCGTCATTCAAAAAGTTGGACCATGAGAACCTGTACAACTGGCGCCCCATAGCCCTGCTCAACGTGGACCACAAGTTGTTTACAAATCTTCTAGCCAGCCGCATAACATAATGGATAATTCCTTACCTTATCCCCTCTTAACATGGTTTTATCCTGTGGGTTTGCTATGGGATAACTATAATGGCCTCCACACTATCTTGACTACTAAATCACTTAGGGAGAATGGCTCTGTGGCTATCATAGATGTGGAGAATCCCTATGATGGGGTTTCTTAGAAAACATAGATGCTTCCTTATCCTTCTTCCACCTTCCCCTGCAGCAAGATGCTAGATTTTGAAGCTCTATGACTAACTCCACACCAGATTCATGGCACCAATGAGCTTTACATCAGCAGTACTGGTCAGTCATGGTATCCAGTGAGATAATCCCCTAAGCCCAATCAATTTCAATACTACTTAAGCCCCTATCAGAATATTTACAGAATAAGCTAATGGGGATTATGCTTTCAGGTAAGGTCCCACCCTCATTATGTCATTTGTAAATGACACTACATTACATTTGTAAGACCCAATGATGTCACCTTTGCTCCTGTGACCCTGAGAGGTACACCAAGGCATCCAACGCCAAGGCTAACGCCTTCAATACAGAGGTAATAAATGTTGGCTCACCCACCTTCCTCCTAGCATTTGGTCAGTAACTCATGAGTGACACCTTCCATCATCTGGGGGTCCTGACCAACACCCAATGAATCGCGCTCAGTGTTGATGAGGACTTGACCATGGAGGCTGTGAGCTCCAAAATCACTAGTTGAAACATGCGGAACATAACCCTCAAGGTTGGGTCCTGATGGCAATGTGTTTCTCCTTTCTAAGGATTGGTTCCTTGCACATGTTTGTACATTTTCAAACGCATTTGTACGCGTATCAACGTTATTTTCCTTTGTTAGATCTGGCTCTTTAACCAACACCAATATCACTTTCTAAAATCTCCTGACCCCGCAATTAAGGGGTACTAAGGCTTCTGGATACCCGCTTCTACGCCACCTACATCTACCTGAAGCTCCTTTAACCAGTTGTCTGCTGAGATGTGAATACTATTCCACAATTGGTGGCATCTTTCCTCAAAACTTACTATAGCATCTCTGGGTCTCCCTAGAGCATTGCTGAGTTATATAGGGGGTTGCTACTAACCACCTATGTCATCGCTTGAATCTTCATCTTCCAAATATTAGAACCAGGCTCTCCTGGCCCTGCAACAAGTGGGATTACAGGTGTACCACGCTTTCCCATACAGAAGGGATTGCTCAGCTTCATCCCCAACAACATTTTGTTGTTCACAGTAAACAGGTGGTCACCACTTAACAGCCTCAAGTTAGACCTCCCATCTGCACGCGCCTTCTTGAACTACTCCCTCAATGAGTATTGACCTCCAGAGGCTCTGGAACTATCTGCATCACCCAATTCTGTCAGCAAAGGTGTCTAACACCTTATGGTGGGCACACCACTATTTTTATAGAACAGGGGGTTTAACTGACCCTACCTTTCAACACTAACTTTGCCCTGCTATTTTTAACCTATTGACTCCTGCTTCCACCATCTTTTAATTACTTAGGTGTCAACAGATTCTGGCCCAAAGTCTATGTTCTCCTCCAAACCCTTCCATGATATGAACTTGTTCAAGACCTATCTTTAAGCAGACACTACCCAGATGGTATCAACTCCTAAGAGTCCTTGCCTATTCCATGGCACTATGGATAAATAAAAATTCCTTACTTCATACAGCCTTTGTCTCACGTGTGAAACCTATTGCATATGATTGCAACATCCAAAAGCACTTTGAGATACCCCTAAGGCTCTTATATGGCTTTGACTCTCCCCCCGCTATGTCTCTACTACAGCAAGATTCTGGCGCTCCAATCTCTCTGCATTTCTTGACGTCTCCTCCCTCCACTTTCTTCACCTCAGGCTCACAGGAGCCCATATATAACTAAATTAGTAACAGAAAAACCCCCTTGGATTGGGACCATCAAGTCCTAAAAAGATAATTGCTTTACATCTGATTCTTATTTTTATATACCTTTTAAATTATTTATACCTACTAAGTTTTTAATCTTTATATATGTGGGACTTTCAATCTTATTTTTGAGACGTATTCCTTCAAAAAAAGGTTGGGATTTAAAATAATGAACAAAAATATAAGTTCTGCTCTCATATCAAAATTGATGAGCCAACTATTGATCCTCATTAATGGAATCTGCCACTGAAGAACATTTGAAAAATTTAGTCATAAATCATCACACGTGTTTGAACTAACGGAGACCCTTATGGATTGGCACCTCAGCTTCCCATCTGTTGGACTTTTGGAGATTTTTAGCTCGCTGGTGCTTATAAGCCTAAAAATCCAACAACTGAGGGAGAAAACCACTTAAAATAAAAATGTTAAATAAATAGTAAATCTTGGGAATTTGAGCTTTTTTGTGTATTTATTGATAGCCGCGGGGGTTCAGGAAAGATCCTTATTTTTTCATTGATAATTTATATATAGCATGTTAGAGTTCGAGGTTCGAATTGCTTAGCACATTCCAAAATAGGAAATATGCGAGAAGGACCTATCAGGTCGTTTTAAACTCGCGTTAGTTTAGGAAATGGCCAAAAAGGGCTGACAATATGGAATTTGGCTCCATGAGGTAAGGCTTTCATCAATTTCACCCAATCACTGGGCGGGTAAAGAATCTCACTCCATTGGTCCCCAGTTTTAGTAGGAAACTTAGGGCCCTGATTTATTGGGTTCCACTGAGAGTTGGCCAGAGTCTTTTGGCCAGTGGAATCGTTTTTAATATTAAAATTGATAGTTGTATTATTGGAAGCAGCTAAATGTCCATTGTTTCTCCAATTTTCCCCTATTTGCCCCCCAACATTCTTACTTTGCAGCCTGGAGGGCAAATGTCCAACATCGCCCCCCTCAAGAATGTTGGGGGGAGAATAGGGCTGAAGAAAGCGCCCATGAACTCAGTTGATGGTGATCCTGGAAGCAAGGGATTTTTTAGAATATTCATCTCCTCTCTTGTAGGTAACTGAAAAGGGCCCTTCCCAAATAGAGTCAAGCTTTTCACTTCTTGGAGTGATTCAGTTGTGGTAATAGAGGACCAAGTCAGATACCTGAAGTGAGGGAAGAGGGGCCCGAAGCTCATTTGTGGCTTGGCCTTCTTTGGTAACAGTCTTTGCTAAATTAGCCATAGCCTCAGACTGTAGTTGGATGATGTGCTGGGCCAACTTTCTCATGGCTTGTTCAGGATTGGTCCTATCAGAGAAGACATCTTTAGCTAATAACGCTGGTACGGTTCTCGCCCATATAACACTTGGAAATGGGACGTTTTAAGTATACGGTGATAGCTAATGTAATAAGCCATGAGTGCACTGGGCAAGTAGAGATCCCAGTGAAGAGGGTCTAAACTGGCCATCTTCCACAATATAGATACCAGGGTCCCATTAGCTCTTTCTACAGCCCCATTAGTGGATGGATTGTAAGGAGCAGAGAAAAGTTGTTGCGTCCCTATGGAAGTGGCAAGAAGCTTTACCACCCGGGAAGTGAAGTTTTTTCCATTATCACAAAGAAGAACCTGGGGACAACCATGCCGCGTGAAGATGTATTGATGTAAAAAGTTAGCTGTGGCTTTGGCAGTCTGAGCGGTGAGAGCCACAGCTTCAACCCATTTAGTAAAATAATCTATACCAACCAAGATACAACAATTACCCCCGGTAGTCTGAGGGAGAGGACCTACCACATCTAAGCTAACGGTGTGGAAAGGTTGATGTGGCGTTGTATGTTGGTACTGATAACGGGATTTGAAGCGGGATTGTTTTTTGCAGGTCAGGCAGGCTTCCAAGACTTCCGTTATGGTTTCCACGATGCCCTCCCAATAATACCGCTCTTTAACCCACTTATAGGTTTTCCTGACTCCGCCATGGCCCATGAGAGTATGAGAATCCATGATCGCAGGTACGCGCTCAGATGGCCGGAGATAGGGCAACCATTTGGCCCCCATTTGCTTGTACAACTTCCCGCTCTCCACCTTGGTATTGTGAGAGTGCCGAGCTAACATCTTTTGTGCAGGCTCATCTTCATCAGCCCACGCCCCAGGAGACATTAGGAGGTCATGAAACCTCTCAGCTTCACTATTGTCAAGGTAAAGAACAGGCAAACGCGTTAACCCATCAACATTCATATGGCATGTCCTGGCATGATGCTCGATAGTCATATCATAATGCTGGAGCTTAAGAGCCCAGAGAGATAACCGTCCAGTGGGATCCTTCATATTCTGCAACCACTTTAGAGAGGCGTGGTCGGTGATTACTTTGAAAGAAGTGCCATAAAGGAAAGGGCAGTATTGCTTAACAGCAAGCAAGACAGCTAAGCACTCCTTCTCAGTGACGCTGTAATTGCGCTCAGCTTTTGAAAGCATTTTGCTAAAATATGACACAGGATGATCAGCCCCATTTTCGTCCAATTGAGCTAAGATAGCTACAACGGCGTAATCAGAAGCAATTGTTAATAACATGAAAGGCTTGCCTTAGTCAGAGTGACGGAGTATTGGCCTTTTTTGTAATAACGCCTTCATGCTCTCAAATGCAGCTTTTTGTTCAGCACCCCAATGGAAAGGGGTGTTTTTAGCCAGGAGACGGACAAGGGGCTCACTGAGTTGGGCGAATTTAGGGATGAATTGATGGTAGTACCCCATCATGCCCAAAAAGACTTGTATGTCCCGAGGAGTTGTAGGAGGGGGCATCTTAGATATTGCTTAACCTTGTCTTATAGAGGTTGTATCCCATCCTGGGAGATGGCGTGTCTGAGGAAGTTCAGCTTCTTCTGGAAGAAAGTACACTTGGAGGGCTTTAGTTTGAGGTTGGATGCCCGCAAGCATTTAAACACCTCTTTTAGGTGCGCGAGATGCTCATTAAAAGTTTTTGGGAAGACTGTGATGTCATTTAAGTAAACAATGACACAACTCAGCTTAAAATCCTGGAGGATGTGATCCATGGCCCGCTGAAAAGTGGCAGGCGCGTTGCACAAACCTTGAGGTAGCCGAGTGGGTTGAAATAAGCCCTCGCTGCAGATAAGGGCGCACTTCTCCTAATCCTGTGGAGAAAGGTCCATCTGCCAGTACCCGCTAGCCAAGTCCATGGCGGAGAAGAATTTAGACCCAGAGAGTTGAGCTAGCGCATCATCAATGCGGGGGATAGGATAGCTGTCCTTCTTAGTGAGGTTGTTCATCTTACAGTAGTCCATAACCACCCGATGACCCCCATTTTTCTTCTTTATCAACAGGAGTGGGGAAGACCAAGAGCTTTGGGATGGCACTAGCAACCCAGAATCTAGCAGCTGTTTGATCTCTGTTTGCATATGTATCTCTTTAACTTTTGACTTGCGGTAGGGTTTAGAGCGGATAGGATGAGCATCTCCAACATCAATGGTGTGCATCCAACCTTTCATATGTCCATATTCATTTATCAGACTTGGAGAAGATATCGCTGTAGGACTCCAGTAAAGAATGAGCTTTAGTAAGCTCCACAGGAGTTAAGTCCTCTGAGATATGAACAGTGTGCAATGTAAATATTGACTGGTTGGCAGGTAAGCCCAAATCTGCCATAGACCCAATACAGTGGACCTGGTTTATGTCCTCAAGGGAAGCAACAAGCCTCTTCCGATCATCTGGTGCTTTTTCACCACCATATCCTTCTTGGTAAGGTTTCCGAGTAGGAGGTTAATGGGGCGATGATAAGCAGGATCTAACACGCCCGGCAGAACTCTAGGCTCCAAGGGGCTAACTCCATCAATGCTTGTTAGGTGCAATAAGAAGTTGCGGGGGATTTTCATAGTAACCTTGGTGTCTAGCACCTTCTGTTCACCCGCTTAATTACTACCTCTTCTGTAGCATAGAAAGGGATACCCTCGAGGACGTCCACTGATGGAGGCAACATCTTGGTATTACATCCTGCCGTTGTGTAGTGTAGGGATAAGGCGGAAGAGGGAAACTCAACAGTACAGGTGAAATCTTTTTTATGAGCTCTTCATTGGCTAAAATCAGAGGTACCTCATAGTTAAGCAGGGAGAGATAGCCCTGTTTCAGATTGATGATCCCCTCATACTCAAGTATGAATTGGGTACCAATGAGCATGTCGTATGTATTGTTAGTTAAGGCTACCGCTGGAGCTGAGAGGAAAAGTTTCCCAAATCGGATAGGTAAAGATGAGTAAGCCCCAATGGCGTGGGTATTGGTTGACCCTGCCGTTCCAAACTCTTGAGTATAGTCAAGGTCAGGAGCCAACTTGATTTTTTTCATAAGCCTTGAAGACACAACATTCACAGGAGACCCAGTGTCAAGAATAGCCTTAACCTGCACTCCCTTAACAACAACTTCTAATTTAGTTAAAGTTCCACCCCGATTGGGGGGAAGAGCAAGAACCTTCTTTAGATTGATCGTGGAGGCAAGGCTTTGGCAGTCTCAGGATATTTCTCCTGGATATTTTGCAACGTATACACACTCTGAGGGAGCCAAAGCATTGATGCAACAAGATGATCCGCGTCACTGGCGGTATCAATAACCTCCAGGCCTCTCAACACCTGATAAATATTGATGCGGCTGGGCACTTTAGCCCAATCCACTCGCTCTGGTTTTAAGTGATCGGGTACCTCCACTTCCTTTGGGGCTCCTAAGACATAGTGACCGTTATTTTAAAAATCCCCCTCAGTCTCGTCATCAGAGGGATTCTCAATACAGGTTAGAGAGTCCATAGGGGGTGTGGGGGGTCAACGCTTCCCTTCTTAGGTGGAGGTATGGGATTGGCAACAGCTTTAACTTGAGCCTTAGGAGGGATAGATTTGGGTTGCCCCATGGTTATAGGTTTAGTGCGAGGTACAACTAAAGGTGAGGCCGGTGGGGATAAAGGTAGCGACTTATGAGAATGTGACGCTTCAGGCACTTTGGGAAACTGCTCTGCCAAAGGAGGGGAGCCAGACAAAGTGATAGCTAGCTGCGTCGGCTGCGCTTTTGAACCAGAGGATGAAAATGGCAGTGCCATGGAATTGGATACTTCAACTTCAACAGCATTAGGCCGAGCAGTGGCTGGGTGCTTTGGTGCACCAGGTGGTTTAGCTTTTGTAACCTGGCCATTTGACCCGTTGTTAGTGGGGGCAGTTGGAACCCAAGAAAAGGGTTTAGACTTATGTGTAGGCTTTAAAAGTAAAGATGGGCCAGCAAAAGGGGCATCTACTTTCACCAACGGGTTTTGTTGAGCTGAAACCGATGAGGAGCACTGCCCTGTCACAGCTATAACCATTAGCAACTCCACAGGGTCAGGTTTCCAAAGGGAGACAGCCATAGTAGATGCAACATTGGGTGGCGGGGAAGCTTGACTCATCGCTCCTTGTGTAGGATCAAGCTCATATATCTCCGCCACCTCTAACAAGGCCTCCTTTATATCATGCACATTTTTGAAAGTGCGCTTTATGGAATTGATATGCATGGCTAATGCAGGATAGGCCACCAAGCCAGCCAAGATAGCTGCAATAGCATCATCTAGGGGTAGCATTTTAGCAAGCAATAGGGGTTGCGCTTTCATGTAAAAGCGTTCAACAAAGTAGGCAAATGATTCACCCTGTAATAGGCTAAGGCACATGAAGGCCTGTTTCTGCCTTTTCAAACTTCGTAATGAGCTGAATTCTTCAGTTAAGGCTTGCTTCACCTCCGCCCAGATGCTAAGGGTAGCCATGTGTGGAACCATGATCTCTTGGCCGCCACGACTCAAGCAAGGAAGGAGGTGCTTAATTTTAGGATGATCCGTTGCCTCTTCCATAGCAACTTCATACATAAACAGAAAACAGCAACACTTCCCTCACCCAGGGTGAACTTATCCCTAAAAGGGGGTTTTTAAATGAGAGGAGAGGCCCCATAAAGGCCTGGTGAAGAGGGCTGCTCAAGCCTTTTGAGGAAAGACAAAGCACTGGCTAGTTGCTGCTCCAAGGCAGTCAGCCTTGGTTCTGAGTTAGTTGTCATTTTTTATAGAGTTTGGTGGTATACAGGCACCCCTGTAGTGAGCACCACTTGTTGGACTTTTGGAGATTTTTAGCTCGCTGGTGCTTATAAGCCTAAAAATCCAACAACTGAGGGAGAAAACCACTTAAAATAAAAAGGTTAAATAAATAGTAAATCTTGGGAATTTGAGCTTTTTTGTGTATTTATTGATAGCCGCGGGGGTTCAGGAAAGATCCTTATTTTTTCATTGATAATTCATATTTAGCATGTTAGAGTTCGAGGTTCGAATTGCTTAGCACATTCCAAATTAGGAAATATGCGAGAAGGACCTATCAGGTCGTTTTAAACTCGCGTTAGTTTAGGAAATGCCAAAAAGGGCTGACAATATGGAATTTGGCTCCATGAGGTAAGGCTTTCATCGATTTCACCCAATCACTGGGCGGGTAAAGAATCTCACTCCATTGGTCCCCTGTTTTAGTAGGAAACTTAGGGCCCTGACTTATTGGGTTCCACTGAGAGTTGGCCAGGGTCTTTTGGCCGGTGGAATCGTTTTTAATAATAAAATTGATGGTTGTATTATCGGAAGCAGCTAAATGTCCAATACTTCTCCATTTTCCCCTATTTGCCCTCTAACATTCTTACTTTGCAGCCTGGAGGGTAAATGTCCAACACCATCCTATGAAAAGGATGACTCCAAACAATGCAGTAACAAAGACATTGCAAATGAAGAACAATGAGGGCCTCATCTAGTAGATAATTCAGAATGACTTGGAAGATTCTGACTATAAGGATCCATAAAGGTATTTTTGGCAATGTTTCCTGACTCACTATAAATATCTAATATTTTTTATTTTCAATAATGTAGCCGATTACCCATCTTTTTGTATTCTTTGACTGCTCCAATAATTTAATAGCATTTGAGCCCCATTAGAATCTCATCTTATAGTCTAAAGATAGGATAAGCTGACATAAGTGTTACTTACTATAAGAGGCCTCTGAGCTGTATAGGGGAAACATCTATTGCAAGAAAATGTAAAACAATTCCTTACAAAGAAGTTCAATCCACTGAGAAGTTGAGAAGTGTACTCAAAGTATAATATGTCTTAATTCAAAGTAACCCCTCTAAAGTCTGAAAGCTTAGAATTTAGTGTCATTTTTTAATTCACCCTACCCTCAGTTATCAATATTAGTATAAACTTTAGAATGAGAACATCAATGAAATTTATCAGCAATTACTGAATGATATATTCTCCGTGGGTGTCTGACAGACAAACAGCAAGTTAATTTTAAACTAACCTGCCATTTAAGTGCCAAAGCACCCAAACGCCAAGCCTGAATGCCAGTGGCACTGCTGTTGATATGACGGTTATGAAACTAGGAAGTGATTTCACCATTAAGTGCCCATGAGTCATTGTTGTGTATATGAACCTAGCAATGAACCAGGTAAACATGGCCATGGGTCCCGTGGGTTGTAGAAATATATTTTGGAGGGGTAGTTTATATTTGAACATAATAGAAACTGGAATTTGGTAATGGAATTTTATTGTAAAGGAAAGTAAATAAAGTTGACCAACAATTTTCTCAATGTGATGCAACTGATTAAATAGTGTTTGATATGGTAGTAGGTCAAATAAGGGATCAGGGCCCTCAAATTTGACCTAACCTGGCAATTTTTAGGGGAGGTGGAAGATAATTCTAATATGAACTACCATCAGATGATTTTGGCAGCAGGCTGAGTAACTATCAGCTTATCCGCAAATGCCTGGACAGGGGCTCTACTGTGTTTGCATTGGTTAGTGCAACAGTATCTGGCCCGACGGGCAATGGAAATTTCCCAGGGCCACCCCACATAGGTGCGGTCCCAATGGGCCTGAAACAGGTTTAGTATGACCAACCCACACGTGCCTGGTCGCTGTGGGAGTCCGTTTGGCCAAATGAGTTATGTTGGGCACTAATCCTGATTCCTGAAATAGGGGTTTTAAAAATCAGTGACATTTTCTGATGGTGATATCTGCTCATCACAGATTGTCCCCGACAATTTTGAGGGGAGTTTGGCATTGACAATCGTACTGCTCAAAGGCTCAATGCCATCAGCATTTCTGGCCAAGATTTTGATACTTGGCTCTTTTCAACTAATAGTTTTCGCCCATTGGGCTTAATTTCCATTAATTTCGGGCATTTCAGCTTCAATTTTGAGGATTTGGTGCTGTTAGTTTTACAAAGTCACTCCTGCTTGTGGGGAAGGCGGTTGATTATAATTTATGTGCAGATTTTATCAATTCAGTGGACAAGTTTGGCAAAGGCAAGTGTGATTTGGAGGAGTAATCTTCAGAGGGAGCGCTGTTACCCACAACTTGTCTACCACATGGGCGAGGTCTCCCTGGGTAACAAGGGGTACGGCCGCCCTCTTTAAACCCTTCTTATTTGAAAATGGGAAAATTGCCTGATCCACGCAAAGGGGACGTTCACCCTGGACTTACATTACCCTTTCCTTTTTCCATAGGAGGGGCGCCACCGCTGGGAAAAAACATGAGGGCTACATTTTTATGAGCCTTGGGCAACTGGATCGTCATCAAAGCTGCAACCTTTGCGGGGGTACAGGGAGCATTGGGATGAGACACATGGAAATCCTTGACCAGTACCATGCAGTTCGCGCAATCACAGGCTTTTACCCAGTTGTTTTTATAGGCTGGATAATCCTTCCAGGCAACGAGATACTGAACTGACCTCCAAGATCTGCAGGATGCTAAAATGTTCTCCACTGCAGCTTCCTCCACATCCCCAAGCACTATCAGCTCAGAATCCACGGGGATGATCCCCTCAAATGGGGAAAGCTGAGATTCGTGAAAAACTGGTTGTTGTTTCCAGTAAGATGGCAACTTTAACTGGAAAGCACCATTCCCCAAATCCTCTTCCACCAATTGGGGGCCCAAATGCTTGCTTGCAAACTTCTGGGAGGGTGCATGCATCTGCAAATGGCGCGATTAAGCATGACGTATGAACCCACCACAATGTCATGAGCGGGAAGCTGTTTCTGATCTGCAAAATGCTTATATTCATCGATAGCCTTAGTGAGATGCTCAAACACCAATGACTTTGTAGACCAAATATGCTCTGCATAATCCGTGGCAGCTGGGACCTCTGGCCGCAGACAAGGTCTGAGCAAAAATGAGAGATTATACCCCAAAGTCGCTTCATATGGTGAAAAACTTGTAGAGGCATGCGTCCCATTATTATAAGCAAATTGAGCAAGAGGAAGGTCGTTAGCCCAGGTATCCTGCACAGCCAAAGAATAGCAGTGCAATTACTGTTCCAAGATCTGATTTACCCGCTTAGTGTGTCCATTGGACTGGGGATGATACGCTGTGAATTGACAGGGTGTAATTTTTAAAATTATTAAAAGCTCATTCCAGATCCGTGCTGTAAACTGGGGCCCACGGTCACTGATAATCTCCTGATGGAGACCAAACATATAAAACACATGGCGCATGAAGAGACGGGCAGTTTCTTCTGAAGAAATGGTGGATGAGCAAGGGATAAATAGGGAAAATTTTGTAACCCAATTGACTACAAACATAATTGTAGCTAATCTGTTAGAACAGGGAAGTTTGACAATAAAATCCAGGGACACTGATGTCCATGGGCCCTCATCCTGTTGTAATGGGTGAAGGAGACCATTCCTTCATGATTGATCTGACTTGGCCCACGTGCAGATAATACAATCAGCGATCCAAGCTGGTACATCTTTTTACAAGCCTGCTCAATCATGGGTCTGCTTGATCAAATTGAACATCTCTTACTACCTTAATGGCCAACTGTGGGGTGTTGTGGTGAGCCTGAAACACTTCGTCTATAAGAAGAGGAGGAACCTACACCCCCAACTAAAAATGAATAAGACCATCTGCCAAGGAATATAGGGAATGCTTATGAGTTTGGAGGGACATTTGTTCTAAAAGCTCCATTCCTTTGGGACAGGTTATTTGGGCCACTAAACCCATGAAATAAGAGGCGCATCAGAAGCTGAGTCCACGGATGAGACCATGGGAGGAAAAATGGATAGGATTTGAGTGGGAGGAATATTGGTAACAAGATCCACCTCCTCTAAATCTACCGGGCAATATGTGGGGTTATGACTTAAGAAGTCGGGAAGTACATTCAACGCTCCTTTCACAAACACATATTTAAAATTAAAGCTACACAAATCATGATAGGTTCAACCTTGCTTGTGTGCCAATTTCTGTGGTTTTGCAGAAGTAGAGAAGGGCTTGATGATCCGTTTGCACTGTTAACTCATGTTGAGCACCCTGCAAAAGATATTACCAGTGGGTCAGGGACCATGCCACAGCTGCCAGTTCCTTATCATAGATAGCCCAAGACTGCTCCATGGGAGAGAACTTGCGGGGATAATAGGTGACAGGGTGCTCTAACCCATTATGCTCCTGAAGCAATACAGCCCCTACTGCAACAGATGATGCATCACAGGCTATGACATAAGGCTTGAAATTGTCCACATTTTTTATAATAGGGGGAGATAAAAACACCTCTTTAATTGACCCAAATGCCCGTTGGCACTCAGGCGTCCAATAAAAGGGGACATTCTTACCCGTAAGTGAATTAAGTGGGGAGGCTGACTGTGATAAAGCAGGGGGAAAAATTTTTTAAGAAAATAATAGTGCCCAAGAGGCTTCTTAATTGCTTTTAAGTCGTTGGAGTGGGCCACTCACGGATGGCGTCCAACTTGCTATGGGAATGGAATACCCATCTTTCAATACAAGATTGCCTAAAAATGTGACTTTCTCCCAATAAAACTTGCAATTTGAAGGCTTAATAAATAGGCCCGCCTTATTTGAGGCCGCCACAACAGCTTCCAAAGCTTTAGCATGTTGTTTGGGAGTTGAGAAGTGTACCAAGCTATTGCTGATATAAGCTATCACGCAGGTGAACTGGATATCACCCAACACACTATAAATCATTATTTGAAAAGTGGCTGGTGCATTCTATAATCCAAAGGGCATTACTCGAAATTTGAAAAGACCCCTCTTCTTTCAGATAGTAGTAAACCATTACTGGCCTTCCATCACCCAAATTTGATTTTAGCATTAACAAAGTTGAGTTTTGAAAAAACACGCAACTTAGCAATTGCTTGACTGAAAGTTTTCTCCAGGGTAAAGAGTAGGGATCTTAAATTGTAATTTTATTCAGGTGACCATAATCCACACAGGGATGGATAGAACCATCAGCATTCTTGACAAAAACGATGGGGGAAGCAACTGGTGATTTCTTATTAAATAACTACCCTTTCTTAAGCATGTCGTCCAACCCAAGCGTTAAGAGCAACCTCCTCCTCCATTGTATGTGGGTACAAAGGACAGTTAATATTCACCACCTGCATCATTGTTCTATACCCTAAATCGAATTTTGTATAAGGGGGAAGATGGTCCGCCTTCTAGGAATTTAAGATCCTTTGATAGCGCATCAATGCTTCAGGGAAATCTGATAGAAGGCCCGCAGGGGAAACAAGGGAAGTGATAGAACTGCAGCCTTGGGTTTCACAAGGGTATCTACTAGAGGAAACTCCCCCTCCATCTGATCATTAGTGAATGACACCATATTAGTCTCCAGGTGAATTCTAGCATGTTGTCGTTGCCACCATCCTACCCCCAGAATTACTAGAAACACCAAGTTTAGCAATGTGGAGATCCAATCACAAAAGCTAAACTGGTGAACCGAGAAATGTACTGGCCATCAGACTAATTATGAGGGCTTGAGGCTGAGGAAGCAACCATCACCTAAGGACCCAAGTCCAGGTCAAGCTCCAACTGGTGGGCTAGCTTTACACTCATAAAATTAGCTGCTTCTCCAGTGTCCACTAAAGTCTAAAAGGACATGTGGTGAGCTCTGATACTTATTTTCATGGGCATTAAAAAGTAGGTGAAATTCTCTTTATTGGCAGCTATAGTTGAGTCTGTAGATAAGGAAGAGATGGTACTTGGACTGGGGGAAACCACTAGATTTGCAACAGTAGTAGACACTTCATAAGTCAGAATGACAGAATACACTGACATGAGCATAAGGGCCGCGGCAACTATTGACTGTCATTTTGGACAATGATTTGGAGCTGGGATTTGACATCAATACCACCTTGGTGACTCCTAGCATGAAAACTCCATTTTGGAGGATGGGCTTAGAAAATTCAAGAGGTACTAGGCTATTGTGGCCATAGTAGAACTTCTTCACAACCTTATTTATCTGAGAGAAAAGGACATTTCTACACTCATCTCAACGAGAAGGGCGGAAATAGTTAATAATAATGGTTGGTCAATTATTTAAGGCCAACAACAAGTTATTTTTAGACTGGCCTGCCAGTTTAAGTGCTGAAGCACTTAAATACCAAGCCCAAGTGCCAGTGGCACTGCTGTTGGTATGACAGTTATGAAACTAGGAAAGGATTTTACCATTGTGTGCCCAGGAGACATTGTCGTGTATATGAACCTAACAATGACCCAGTTAAACATGTCCATGGGTCCTGTAGGTTGTAGAAATATATTTGGGAGGAGTAGTTTATATTTGAGCATAATAGAAACTGGAATTGGGTAATGGGATTTTTATTGTAAAGGAAAGTAAATAAAATTGACCAACAATTTTCTCAATGTGATTCAACTGATTAAATAGTGTTTGCTATGGTAGTAGGTCAAAGAATGGATCAGGGCCCTCGAATTTGACCTAACCTGGCGAATTTTCAGGGGAGGGGGAAAATAATTCTAATTTGAACCACCATAAAAGGATTAGGCGGCAGGCCAAGTTAATATTGTTCATCTGCAAACACCTGGACTGAGGCTCTATTGCATTTACATCGGTTAGTGTGACAGTGTCTGGCCCAACAGGCAACGGGAATCCCCAGGGCCACCCCACATAGAGGCGGTCCCAATGGGTTAGAAACGGGTTTGGGATGGCCTACCCACCCATGCTCGAACTCTGGGGCGTTCATTTGGCCAAATGAGCTACGTCAGGAACCAATCCTGATTCCAGAAGTAGGGGTTTATAATTATTGGCAACAGTCCCTGATGGTGATATCTGCTCATCAGGGATTGTCCCCAACAATTTCGAGAGGAGTTTGGCGTTAGCAATCATACTGCTCAATGGCTCAATGCCATCGGCAATTTTGACCAAGAATTCATTACTTGTCCCCTTCTGACTATTAGTTTTTTGTCTGTTGGGCTTTATTCCCATTGATTTCAGACATTTTAACTTTTATTCTTAAAATTGGCACTGTTGGTTTTAAAAAGTCCCCCCCACTCATGCGGAAGGCGGTTACTAATGATTTTGTTGTAGATTTCCTCAATTCAGTGTACAAGTTCAGCAGTGACAAGCACAGGAACTAGGGGAGGAATCTTTAGAAGGAGCGCTGTTACCCATCACTTGTCTACCACATGGGCGAGGTCGCCCTGGGTGACAAGGGGTAGAGCCACCCTCTTTGGACCCTTCTTATTTAAAAATTGGCAATATCGCTCAATCCATGCAATTGGGACATTCCCTTGGACTTTCAAAGTTCATTCCAATCATTCCTAAGCCCATCTTTGCCTTCTACAATGTAGCTCTATATTCCCCAGCTCTACTGACTTCAGGAGAACTAGCCCTTGAATGAACGTTATCTATGTAGTTTTTTCATATGGCCATAAATAACATCCTACAAGTGATAGGACTACATCATATGAAGTAGCACAACAGCTGATAATTACCCAAAACGTTCTTTAAATTTTATCAACTTCTACAACGCAGCCTCCTCATTTATTTGCATTAGGCGAAAGGCTATCATGAATAAGCGATTGATTAATTAAGCTCAGAGACATCTTGCTATGCTAGATAATTGAATATCTGGAACTTTTCTTTCTCGTTGCAAACACTTTTGCAACCCATTCAATTCAAGACTAAATCTAGTTTGATAATCTCATAGAGGGGATTAGTCTGCGCCCATGTCTGGGAGCAGTTGGGCAAGCAAGGCAAGAGGAGCAGGCGGAAGGCCTGCGGCCTCTAACGTTCAAAAACGCCCGGAGAATCTGGCGGAATAGAAAAAAAATCTAAAAAAACCGGTGGTCACAATTTCCCCAGAGATACTCATGTGGCAAGCATGATGCAACCAGTACATCAACACGCCACATTCCCAGCCACTTTTGTCGGTGGAATTCGGAGTCCGTGTGTATCTGGACATCCAAAAATAGCCCTATGGGAAAAATTTTGTGAAGATGTACACAAAATTTTCCTGACCGCGGTGTACATTGCACCTCACTCCATGTCGTGCGGTTGGCTGGACCTAGGTTTTGAAAGCAAAATAGCAGCAGATGAGGCTGCAGCGGTGCGCATAGTGGTTGACCTCCCCAAAGGGCAATGGGTCGTCGAAACTAAACGCACCAAATGGACAAAATCAAACCAAATTTTCCTCACATTTGACTTTTTGCCTACTACGGTAAAACGTGACATTTTGGAGCAACACCTGAAAGATGGTCTCGCCATATATGGCAAAATACAATCTTTTGAAATGCAACGTTTCACGCTGATGCCACACCTGTGCACCGGCAAAGCCATTGCAGTTCTGACCCCAACTGAGGAGATCGCGAAGGACCTAACCCAGATCCCACACTCCACCTTTATTGACATCGCTGGGCACACCACCCACCCATTCCAGGTAACCGTGGACAGCGCGCCCCCCATTTGCACCCACTGTGACACGTTCAGCCATAAGGCGCATGCATGCCCCATCAAAGAGGGCGTCACATTCCAAGAGCACCCCTCAGCGGCCATGGCCAGTGGAGAGGTGCACTACGAACCAACTGCAAGCACCAAGGAGGCTTTCCCGTGGGGAGCACAAGGCTGCTACCTATTGGTAAAGCCCATCTCCCCGCAGGAGTGGAAGAAGGCCAAGCAGGCCCATAGGACTGCGACCAAGGAAGCGGCCAAGGCCACTACCACCATCCCACACTCACAACGCCAGGAGGACATGGAGACCTTTGCAGTGGAAGCAACTCAGGAACCCATCACCCAATCAGATTGGGAGGCCCAGGCTGAACGGGCCACTCAATCTGAGGATCCAATGGGAGATTTGATCTCACCCAATTGCTGCACCCAAGCCCCAGTCAAAACTGACTTGGGACCTATCCCAACCAAAAAAAAAATTTGCCCCACTTGACGGTGCACCAAACTTATCCGCACCACAAAAAATTTGTCTGACGTCGGGAAAACAAAAAGCGAAGGCCAAAGCCAACGCGACTCTTTCTGCAAAAATTAACAAAAACCCCGATAGCGTTGCTGCTATTACCCGCGCTGCTGTGAAAGCCCGTGGGGACCTGGAAGAGGCTGGTGGGCCCGAGGGCCCACCCCCTTGCACCTAAGGTGCGATGGGGGAAACCTTCACTCTAGGGATGCTGAATATCGCCGGACTAAAGGCCTCCCCATCCTGGGCTAGGAAACTGAGTTTTTTACAAAACAATTCACCCGTGGATATCCTGGCCATCCAGGAGTCCCACTGTCCATGAGGTTCCGAGGAAGCTTGGAAAACAATGCTCCTACCATCCCTATCCTTTTGGTCGAAGCACTGTGGGGTGCTAATTCAGAAAAACAATTTTTTCAAAATTACATCTTCAGAAACATTCCTAAATGGCCGAAGCTTGTTGTCACCTTCTCATAGCTGATGTTGCACACACAATCATCAACATTTACGCCCCAAATGGTGCACAAGAGCGTCAGGAATTTTTCTTGTCAGTCAAATCCCTCCCGCTACCCCCCAATACTTTCCTAATTGGGATACATGAACTGTTGGCTAACCTCACCAATGGACCGGTGGCTGCCCTCACCCCACGCCCCACAGGGTCACGTAGAACTACGCGTTCTAAAAGCCACCCTTGGGTTAATGGATGCGCTGCTGCACCATGCCCCACTGCTCAAAAACATGACGCATCCCCACGTCCACAATGGCAAATAAGGTCCATGACCCGCATTGACCTTATTCTAGCACTGGCAAAATTCCAACCCCACATCTCCCACTTCAAAACAACGAAAATGGAATTCTCCGACCACTGACTGGTCTTGATAACATACCACTTACCTGTCACAGTTGCAAAGGCCCCACATTGGTGCAAAATCCGCCCCCCAGAGCTCACGTCACCAGGATTTTCCATGTGGGTGGAAGAGGCAACTTTGGCAAAATTGTTTGTTGCACCGTTTTGTGCAGACCCCATTTCCACATGGGCAACTTTCAAAGAAGACACCATCTGCCACTATCGCCATCTCTCATCCAGACGCTCACGAGCCACATTGGCGGTTATATCGCGCGCACTGGCAGAATTGGCCCACTTGGAGTCCAACATTCCAGCCTCAGGATATAGCCCTGCATGGGGCCAGAAGTGGGTGGAGGCAGCCGCCCACCTCAACGCACTTGAAAGGCAACACAAACATTGGGTTTGGGTCCAATACAGGGCCACATGCATCACTAAAGGTGACAAGTGCACCTCATACTTCTTCAAAAAAAATTTTGCACCACACCAGAGCATGGCCTGCACACAGGTGCGAAGATTGGATAATTCTATTGTGGACACACCAGCCAAAGTGGCAATCAAAACGCAAAGATATTACTCTGAGTTATACCAAGCCAAACCAATTTAGCCAGCCAAAATGGCAGAATTTCTCGACAGAGCTCATATCCGCACTGTTTTCTGATACCCAGAAATAATGAATTTAATTACTCCAAATGAATTATGGACTACCATTCGTGGTGCGCCAAACCAAAAATGCCCAGGCCCAGATGGCATTCCATATGAGTTCTACAAAAAATATTTTAAATATATATCCCCATTGCTGCTAGCCTCACTCAACCAAAGCCTGTTGGAAACGCGCCTCCTACCAGGAGGACATGAGGCCTTTATGGTCACACTCTTCAAGAAAGGGGATAGGCTAGACTTAGCCAACTGGCGCCCCATTTCTCTAACAAAAACAGACACCAAAATTTTAACAAAAATAATGGCTAACCGTTTAGGGACTGTAGCATCTGCCACCATCTCCCCAGAACAATTCGGTTTCATCCCCAGAAGGTCAATTTGGGATAACGTGCACTCTGTGGCTAATGTGTGTCAGTCCACAGCCTCTGGGGCACTTGTATTCTTGGACCAACAAAAGGCCTATGATAGAGTAAACTGGGAATACCTTAGGGCGTGCCTCCAACAATTCCGCCTACCTCCCCGCTTCATTAACTGGGTGATGCTGCTCACGGAATCTGCAACAATGGCTAGTGCGCGGCCCAGGTTTCCTAACGGAAGTAGTCCGTCCTCAAAGGGGCCTGCGACAAGGGGACCCCCTGAGCCCACTCTTATACAACTTCAGCCTTGACCCACTACTGCGAAATGTGAATGCCCAACTCACTGGGGTCCATGTGCCAGGCCAAACCCCAGTCAAGATGATGGCATTTGCAGATGATTGCGTGGTGGGGGTGTCTAATAACAAAGATGGACGCGCGCTTGAAGCCCTCATCCAGGAATATTCCCGGGTAAGCAACGTGGCACTGAACGCCTCCAAAACTGAAATCATCCTCCTTGGTCAGTTTCAGAACTGCTGGGCCCCAGCAAGTAGTTCCCAACCCGGCCCATCTGCTCGCCCACGTCCACGCCTTAATAACTCAAAACACACCACTCCACTGGTGCTCCCCTTTGTGCCACGACTTACCATAGGACCGGTACGCCATCTGGGCGTGTGGTTGGAGGCAGGTGGATACGTGTCAGCAGTAATGGAGTGCCATATACTGGACAACGTGACGAAGCAAATCGCCTCTCTCAGAGCCCACCCTACTACCCTCACTGGCAGGGTTGTTCTTGCCAACTCTATGCTCCTATCCAAAATCTGGTTCGGAGCCCACGCCATCCCCTTCTCCCCAAGCTTCTTCAAATCCCTGTATGCTTTGCTACAAGGTTGGCTAGGCCGCCCTCCACCAGTATGGCTAGAGGTCATGTTTGGCTCTCATCATCATGGTGGCATGGGCCTACTTGACTTCAAAGCCCATGCCGCCAAGTTCCTGGGCACCTGGATTGCGGCCGTCACTGCTCCTACACTCCCATCCCAACACTGGTCCCGCGCAGCCCGCTCCAACTTCTCCCGAGCCTTGGGCCTCAACAATCCATCAAACCCCCACTCTCTGATGAAGTACCTCGCATCACACACATCAGCCACAGGTCCTCACGGGACCAAAACCCACTACAAACGAGTCCTACTCTCCATGCGAAGTGCAGAGTGGAGAATTCGTATTAGTGGACATACAACCCAAAGAGGCCGCCCCTCTCCTCAGTTCACATAAGAGGTACAGGGGCTACCCATCCATGATGGCGTGATCCCCATTCGACCCCAAGCCCTATCCAGGGTGGACTACCTGGACATGATGGACATCCCTTATTCCACTGAGACCCAAAAGACTATCTGGAAATACGCGTCACCATCCTCTGTTGCAGCCTCAAGTCCGCTCCCATGTGTGGCGCTGCCTGAGGCGGGTGTATCGTACAGCTGAGCGCTTCAATGCTTTACACTCATCCTGTGTCGTGTGTGGCCAGTATGGAACGCTGTTTCACCGCCTGGAGAAGTGCCCCACCTCTAAAGTAATATGGCGCGAAGTCCAACGTCTGCTAGGCCAGGATCAAACGCATCCCTTCAGTCTGTCAAGGGATATGTTTGCTTCATCAATGGCCTCCCCCCCCCCACCCTCCCTCCGTGCTCTGGTGGTTGCAATCGCCATGTGGACTATCCACACGATTGTCTTGGATGCCATCGCTGGATCCATCCCCACCCTCCCTGAAGCTGTCCACAGATTCCGGTCTCATTTGGTGGATCACTTTCAAGCGTGGATGTTTGGATATCTCCCACCGCGTTGCCAACAGCTGGTCTCCTCCTGGTTCCCAGTCTGGTTCATCAAATCAGACCCCTTCCTCCACACGTGCTCAATAGTGGCTACGTCCCCTACACACGTTCCCTCCCCCTTCCCATAAGTGCTGTTCCCGCTGGCAACAAGAGATAGCATCGCTTCTCTGGGGTGCCTCCCCTGGTACTAAGTTTTGTCTCGTCTGAGTCATATTTGGAAGTGTCCGTCCCATGGTCGGCCTTCCCCACAATAAATTTAAAATTTAAAATTAGATAATTGTTTATCTGGTTATCTTGAGGACCATCTTTGTCAAAATATGCTAATACTCGTATAACTGGAGTCTATACCTTAAAAAAATTTATGCCATTATTTAGTTGCTATGGCACTACTACCAAGACTTAGCCTTGCGCAATATTACTATTGGGATTGAAGAGCCATAAGGAATTTAATGCCTAGAGGTCACTAAAGCCCAAAGTTCCCAGAGATCAGGAAGATCCAGAAGGTCCCCAAAGACTTCAAGGATCATTTATTTTATTACCAACTCCTGAAAATCTATAAAAAATCTTGGAAACGAGATGACCTACCTTCACTGGAAACCTTATAAGATTAGATAAAAATGTAGCTCAAGGGTGTAAGATCTGCCTGGATGGGGTCTCACTTGATCTCAGAGCTTAACTCAATGCCCTGTTGAATTATATGTACAGTTTCAGCATGTTTTAAGATCACTGAAAAATATATCTTTCATTTTTTCCAAAGCTTGCTATGGTTTGGGACTTTCTTGAGTGATTGTGGAAACCAGCTTCTTTTCCAACGTGCTAGAATTTAAGCCCCTAGAGGAACATTAAGCCCTCAAGTCCACCGTCGTCTCTAAACTTCCACTAAGATAAATTTAAAGTGTAATTGAAGGATTGTAATGGTAACTGGATTATAAAGCTATTCAAGACTATACAGAAACCAAGATTTTTAAGCCTCTACTTGTCCTTTTATCAATAATCTCTCTACACATATTGTGACTAAATTTAATCTAGCTTCTAGGAAAGGTTTACCTCAAGTCTTGAGGGAATCGCCTTCTTTTTGTATGATTGTGAGAGTTCAATAAAGGAAGAACAGACCTTAATAAAGTAAAAAATATTCACTCATATTTGAATAGCATGGCCTGTGATACCATGAATCCACATTTAAAAGATTCCAAAACCTGAGAACAAGATTGTACCGCCCTAGTTCAGTAGTTTAGTCTTAACCAAACCTTGGCAAATAAGAAGCAGGCTTTCACGGCTATTCATCTTTACAAGAAGGAAAGCCTCATGTAATTTGACAATCAGTTCTATGCTCAATCACAGCCCCTGGATAGCAAAAACCAAATCACGCTGAGCAACCCTATAGCCTTTGCAATCTCTGCCTTGGGCTCTTATCCAGAGTTCTAACTACATATAATTAAGCAAAAGAGTAACTTCACCTGTAACTGAGAAGTCAAGAGGCTCTCAATGAGATTCCAGCATCTGACTTAATTCAAAAGATCTCTGCTTCAGCCTCCCCTTACATGGCCATGAATTCACAATGTCAAGAACCAGAAGAATCCAAAACCTCGATGCACTTATTATAATGGATTCCGCCATAAATGGCAAATTTTTAGTAAACGACTTGTTGAAGAAGCGGAAAAATGGAAATCAGAATGAAGGATGAGGTGTTATGCTAATATCCCTATCCACCTCAAAAACCCTTAACGACATATGCTGAGTCCAATTCTTCTGTCCCTAGAGGGATAAATTAGTACTATATGATAATAAAAAAACAATTACTGATTACTCTTCTTATCTTTTAATGTTTCTTACCTTTTCCCTCCAACTTGGAAGCTTGGTACAAAGTTGCTGCATAAGTTTATAAGGTTCCTGTTAACGCCATCTTTTTCAGTGGCTCCCCTGTGAATGCCATCTCATCAAAATTTTTGAAATGCAACAAGTTGGCTCACAAATTACCTCACTACATGTAGTATTGTATGTTAGGGCCACAATAAACTTGGTCCATTGAGCATACTCCTTGTCACCTATCCGTTTTGGCCAGTTGTCATTAATATTATAGAAGACACATTAGATATTTCATCTATGACCTCCTCTTGGGATCTGGTTTCTCTGAGACTACTCCAATATTGTACATTATTATGGCAAGTTTTTATCATTATTAGGACCTAAGGTCTCATCAGTATTTGATACCTTCTTATATTAATTCATAAGTCAAAGCTTGAGCCTTCCTCTTGGAGAATAAAATTGGATTGGAAGGATCAAATACCGTGTGAGGGGCTCTTAAGTGCGAATACCTCTCCTGCTGTAGATGGACAAATACATGCCTATCTAATTACTAATTTTTATTATACCACCTAATTCCAGGTCATTTTAACAAAAGTTACATGTCAGTATCCCGCTGGGACAACTACTAGAGATACAGGGCGTGGACAACCTATCCATCAAGGAAGCCATGACTTTCCCTGGATTTTTTTGCCTTGCCTACCCTGGATCCATCTCAGTATTTCTTGTACCTAAATTATAAGTCTATGATATTGGGTCAAAAAACTCAGCTTTTTGTGTTTTTACTGTCTGTAGAAACAATCAACATTTTTGCGTAATTTTAGGAGACACATAATTATAAGTTAAAATACCCTCCTTTAGAGTCTTTGATAGATGTCTTTATTGGGCGCGTGTTAACCAGTAAACAATGGAGCTGTGTTGAAAAGTTTCTAGAGAAGAACTCCAGCCTAAGCTTGACCTCCACCTATGAAGTTGGAAAAATGAATAGTGTCCTACATCATGTTGATACTGGAGACACTAAACCTATCCAATCCCATACCTATATGAAGAAAAAAGTTAAAGAAATTCAAATGGCTGTTGAGCTCAAGCATTTATTAGAAATTGGATTGTTGAGCCTTCCTGTAGCCTTAGGTCTCTCCTCTCTTAATAGTTTGAAACAAAGATATTAGCCACAGGGTGGTGATGGACTAAAAGCTTAATTCTTGTTAAAATGATAGCTATACTTTTCCCTGGATTGATGACTCATTTTGATTGTTTTAAAGGTCCCAATATCTTCCTACATTGGATCCTGGCAGTGGATACAGGCAAATAGAGCTGGAATTTAAGGATAGATCAAAGTGCAAACTTATGTCTAACAAGGGGCTGTTTGAACCAACCAGGCTGCTTCATGGCCTCTGCAATGTGCCCATCACATTTCACCACGTCATGGGTGGGATACTGGGAGAATATGAAACTGTCCTATGTTATTGTCTACCTAAAAATTATCATAATATTTTAAAGAACCTTAATAGACATCTGGAGCACTTATGAGAAAGTCTTTAATTTCCTTCAAGAAGCCTCCATCGTGCTCAAACCCTTGAGGTGTTCATTTTTCAGCCAGATATGGAATTCTTCGGGCATAAAGACTCAAAGCGTGGAATTAACACATTTATGAAAAAGTTGAAGGCATTTAGAGGATGTCATGCTCCCAGAGCCTTGTGTATTGTCAGGGAAGATACCACTAGTATACTGGAGATTATTGCCTCGCCCTCTGGATGGAACCTCACCAGTGCATAAACCCTTAAAATTTAAATAATCAAGTTTTAGTCATAATCAATGGAAATGAACCCCTTTTATGTTTGAAGATTTTTCAGGAAATTTACCATTCAGTTGGGATGATGTCATATGCAATAGCTGATACACACCAACTAAAGAGATTTTCAATAGAAAGACGACGCTAATGACACTGTCAAAGAATATAAATTTTTACCCTATGTTATACCTTTGAGGGTCCATAATTTACAATTGGTCAATGATGAAGAAACAACCAATAAAAACTATTTAATGAGATTGAACCTTTAATCATAATATCACCTAAAAAGGAAGTCAGTCAATTTAAAGTTGACTGAAACCCTGAATCAAGGCACATCAAATTAGTGCCATCAATTAAATCCTAAGAAATTAGAATGTCACTAAATCAGGCAACTAGTTATGACCATAAAAGGTATAACTGCCCCAAACCAAGATAAGTTATTTATCAAGGGGCCACCAAACATCCTGGTGCAGGGATGTCCACCATGATACAGAGCTCTCAGATTGATGCATTGTATTAAATGGATGCCGCCATTAAGGAAAAGATCAAGAAGAGACTTACCAGGGGTTTGTGAAGCCCCTACTTTATCGCCAATCCCCATTTTTATTTTACTATTATTTTTAAATTCATTTTAAGTCTTTTATTTTTACAAGAAGTATAAAAGTACTTTTTTAGCTTTAATTAATCCTTTATACAGATTATTAAATTTATCCTTGTTATCAACAAAAATTTCTGAGTTTAAGTGAAGAGATTGCCAGCAACAATTCTGAAATCTAAAAATTGATCAGAAGATTCAGTAACCAGTCTGGTACCTGCTCAGGAAAAGGATATTCCTTTAGGAGAACATCATGGGGTACTGAGAAAGTCAAGTAATAGGTTGGTCGAGGTTCCATTGAGTCTATTTAGGCCAACATATTAAACTTATGTTTAATAGTGTCAAGCAAAATACCTCCAGCAGGGAGATAAACACTTCTAATGAGTAAGTGATGCTACATCAGGTAGTATTATAAGAGTATTTCCACAGCGAAGATGATCATGTCCCTTCAGAAAATCTCCTGATGTCTAATCTGTGTGTAACAGAACTCCTCCACGGCAAGTTGCCTCCCAAGTTAAATAAGTTAAGGTTGAAAAGCTGGCTGGTATATCCAAGTGTTCATAGTCATGTTAGGTTATTATTGCCAATTTATCCCTCAGTTTGCTGATCTGGCAAAACCCTCGTTTAGCTCCTTCAGAAAATGTCTATTTTGAATGGCAGCATGAGCAAGAAGGGGCTAATTATACTTTGAGAACTGCCCTTTAGACTAAACCCATACTAGTTTATCTGCAGTTTGACTGACCATTCCTGTTGTTCACTGATGCAAGTGACATGGAAGTTGATCTAGTCTAGCACATGACATAAAAATAAGTTGACCATCCAATGGCTAACTATGGCAAGACCTTTAGTAAGGTCAAATTAGATAACATTGTAAAAAAACAAATTCTTAGCTGTTTTACTAGATATTAAACAATTCTAGCCATACCTATATGTGGAACCCACTTTAATTTTATCTTCAACCATGCCTTGCTCCAGTGGTTGCAACAAATGAAGGAACTTGATGGACGATTAGTGAGATGGGCGATGAAATTGCAGACTTATGACTTTTTCACTGTTCATTACCTAGGGGACAATCCATCATAATGTTAATGAGTTTTGAAGTTGCCAGTGCTAGCTGTCTTGACCCTGAAGAGGATCAACTGTATGATTTAATTGGTAAACCTGAAAGGTGGGAACTAGAGACCCCTGAGATTTAAGCTTAATTACAGTAGATGACCAAAGATACTCAGATAAAAGAAGGATTCTATACTAGAGAGTCAAAGTGAAGGGGCTATCCTACATATGCTCTTCTTCCCATAACAATGTCAGCCTTAAAACATATAGTTTTGGACACAGGTTGTTGAAGAAGACCCACAAATGGTTGATAAGACGCCTTAATAAAATATATATGTATGAGATCATTTAAGAAGATTTACAGGCCTGTTTAACTTGTCATATTAAGGTTGAGCCAACCCTTAGTATCTACATCAAGTTTTGGCTCCATTAAGTCCCTTCAGTGTTGTAAATATTGATGTAGTGGTCCCCTTGACCACCAGTTTACATGGGCATAAGTATAGCATGTTAGCCGTAGATCACTTGGCCAAATGGTCAAGCTAATAATTCTATCCACTTGCCACTGAAATGGCTACAGCCATATTTCTTATCTGATTCATTTTCACTCAGCATGGATGTCCATATTTTTTACTTTCAGAGAATGAAATACTTCATCTCTTAGTAGTCCAATTATTAATTTTTCTTTTTTAAAACTTATAAAAGCTTACCACCCCATATAACTCATCTACCAATGGTGATAGAACGCGCTAATGGAAACTTAATTTATATTTTATTAAATATGACTGTTTCCAATCCTATGCGCTGGAACCACTATCTTCCTAGTGATTTTTTAGCATGTTGGATAAACTTCTGTAGATTAATTAAAATGACTCATTTTAGAGCCCTATATGGGAGTGCTCCTGAACTTCCAAGTATTGTGCAACCCTTACTGGACTCCTTGGCGCCCAAGAACTTTAAACTAACTATGAGGGCCCTATCAGATGACATTTTACAATCTTCAAGCCCTTGCTACTAAGGGTTAATCTAAATATTCACCAAGGAGATGTCCCATCATGACGCTTGCTGAACTTCCTTACTAACTTTCCAGATAGGTGACCTGGTATTATTTAATCACTATAGACTTGTGAAAAAGAACAAACTTGACGTCCTTTGGTATGGCCCTTACTTCGTCAAACATTTTTTTATTCAGAGTACTCCTTTGATGACATTATTTAAAAGATAATGATCAATCAAGTCATGGCTGACTCCTAGGGCCATATACTCCCCTCAACAGGATCTTGTAAGGCATTCATAGTATTCAAGATAATAAAAAAATCAAAATCCCTTCTCAGATTTGAACATCAATGAGCCAACTATTGAGCCCTCTTGATAAGAACCTTCCACCAAAAGCGCTCTTGAGAAATTAATAAGGAATTATTATGTCTGCAAGAATTAATTAAGATGCTTTTTGGATTAGCTCTTCATCTTATTATGCTACAAAAAGGATGACTCCAATCAATGCAATCATGGGGTTATCTCCAATGGAGAATAATGAGGGCCTCATCTAAGCAGACAATCTGGAATGACTTGAAATATCCTGATTGGAAGAAACCATGAAGGTCTTTTATTATTTATGCATCTTGACTCGCTTTAAAATATTCAAACCTTTTTAATTTAATAATTTAATCAGTTTCGCCCATCTTTTTTGTCTTATCCATCTGTTCCATTAAATAAAGCTTTGACTTCTATTAGAACCTTAACTTCAGTCTAGAAACTGAGAAGCTGGCCATTTATTTTTCATAAATCATTAAGACTTTTTTAAACTTAATTTTTTTCTAGTACTTTACATATATATTAGGGAGGCCCTAACGGTGTCTGCTGAGAATTTAGATATCTTACTTCATTTATTTCATATAATTCTTATCCTCACCTTCTATAGGGGTTAATATTTACAATTTTACACTGTTGTTTAGTGGTGATAAAACCTCTCTGTCATAATTATACAATTTAATACTGTCAATTTACGTTTTTGTGGATATAAGGACACTTACCTTTTGAAGCTTTTCGTATACCATTTTGATGTGCAATTTCAGACCGCTTTGCCATGCATTAATAAGTTAATCAAATTATAAAGTTTTCAATATGATGATGCAGTTAGAATTTCGCTGATCCTTAGGAGCGTTTCTCTCAATCATTCCTTGAATTTTTCCTAACATTAATTAATTAGAATTCACTAAAAAACAACTAAAACACCACCTTGGTTTTCTTAATATTTTTGTTTCTTTTCATGTGTATATTTTTACATTATATCTTATTAATCTGTTTAATACTTTAGCTTTTTGCATCTTTAGAAACTCCAAGCCCTCTGAGTTCTTGTCTTTTGTGAAGAACATCTTGTTTGTTACACTCACAGGGCGCATATGCTAAATTTCTCATAAGATACAACATACAATTCACTGCATACAACTACAAAGTTGTATACGCCTCTTTTGGCTTCCCCTTTTTGAGAAAGTGGGTACCTAATATAGTTATATCAAACAAAAATGCGCTTAATTTAGGTTTATTGGGATTACACTTTGTGTCCTGATGGTGCTTTGCCCAAGAAGCCTTACAGCAAATACTTGAAGCAGTCTAAGACTCACTACAAATATTTTGTTTAAATTTAGGCTTAAGTAATGCTTAGGTTCTGTCAGCTATAGTATCCATAATATGGTAAGTTCAGAAAAATTACTTGTTTCTTAAGCACCAAAAAGAGATATAAAGATAACAGAGTCCCTTTAGTTTAGTATAGAACAGTGGTTTTATATGTTACACATAACAATGTAAACCCCATTAAGGAAAAGGGTTAAGAAACTTTATGGATGAAGAAATCCAAATGGGAGGCTCTTTTCAGGCGATGCATTCATATTCTACAATGCCTCTGTAGCATATTTTTGATAGGTTAAAAAGTTATGTTGATCAAACCTGTTGAGTAGTTGACTGGACCTAATTGGTAGATATTCAATAGGTACATAAAAATATCAATATGCTTAATTTGTTATAAATTATATCAAAGATATCAAATAATTATGGATCAGGAATATCCTACACTTATGAGAAGCTTGGGATCCGCAGCCTAGCAATTCCACTTATTAGCTTTCTACTATGATGTCACAGGCCCAGGGGCTTTGTTGGTTAAGTCGTACTTAATAATAATGGTCAGCTTAATGACTTGGGCTCATGGGCTTTGTTAATTATGTCAAAATTAGCTTTTAATGTTGATTGAGTTTTTAATCAAATTAATTACTAATTAGTGGTATGAATTGCCTTAATATGTGCTGCCAATTGCTTGAGAGGAGCATCAGTTCAGCTATTTACAGATGCGTCAGAAACTCTGTCTTGAGATATTTACAAGTTGAAACTGACCCTGAGGCTGTTTGAGATGCCCCAGGTCAAAAGGATTGCAACCCTCAGGCAAACTCATTATGTGTTCCTCTGGCTACATTCCATTGAAAGTGAGACTTCATGGGTAAGATGAGGTTAACATCAAACCCTGTAAAAAACTATCTGTATTTGGCTCGCTGGTGCTTTTATACCACTGGATTTCACAAATATTTAAATAAAATTAAAAATAGAGCACTAATAAAAATTAGATTTTTATAATTTCTTATTATTAGCGTGGGAAAAGAAAAGGAAGTGATCCCTTTTGACAAAAAACATTGTGTATTTAAAGTATTTTTGGGTCAAGGGGAGTTTGTGGATATGTTCAGAATAGCTTAGCCTAGTCCAAATTAGGAAATATGTGATTATAGCCTATCAAGGCTTGACAAACTTGCATCTGTTTGACGAAATGATGGATGGGGAATCACTATTGGCTAAAACGTACCCATGAGGTAATGACTTGATGTATTTCAACCAATCCCCATCTGAGAAAATCTTTTCACCTTGGGGGACCCCTGCCACACCTATAAAAGGGGGTAGTCTCGCATAGGTGCTGGAATGGACCTAAGCATGGCTGGTGGAGTACCTCTCAATGGTCGCCCCAAGATCTGTCACATGGTTAGAATTATCTGACTGCTCAATTTTTGGTTAATTGCTCATGCAGGATTTTAAATGGTGTTACCCAATTTTCAGGGTTTTACTGAGAATTGACCAGGGTCTTTTGGTCAATTATATCTTTTTTCATTAATAAATTTTCTTTCAGGCTCATCATAAACTTATAAATGGCTGATATTTCCCCATTTCAGCTGATTTCAACCAAAGACATTCTTCCTCTGCAGCTGAGAGGGCAAATGTCCAACATCACCCCCTTAAAAAGTGTTTGGGGGAGAATATATCTGAAAGAAGAAGCCATGTACTTGACTGATGGTGATTCCTGTTCTAACAATTTTATGGAATACTCACTACCTCTTTTATAAAGATAGTGAAAGGACCCTCCCATATGGATCCAAGATTACCATTTCAAGGAGTTGTGTGGTTATGGTAGTATAATATTATATCAGATACTTGGAATGTAGGTAGGTAGGTTTGGATCTCTTTTGCCACCTGCCCATATTTAGTCACCATTTTTGCTAAATTTGTCATAACCTCAGATTGGAGTTGAATGATGCGCTGAGCCAATCTTCTCATGACCTTCTCAGGTTCCTCAACTCTAGAGGATATAACTTATTTGATTAAAAGGGCAGGTATTCCTGATTTCTGCTTATACAAGACACGGAAGGGGGACATTTTTAAAATCTGGCGATAGCTAATATGGTAGGCCATAAGAGCACTGGGTAAAAATTGATCCCAGTGATGTGGACCAGAAGAGGCCATTTTCCATAGGATGGATACCAAGGTACCACTTGCTCTCTCCGCAGTTCCGTTGGTAGAGGGACTGTACAGAGCCGGTAAGGTTGATGGGCTCCCATGAATGTGGTCAGTATTTTGACTACTCTGGAGGTGAAGTTCTTACCCTTATCGCAGAGTAGTACTTGGGGACTGCTATGTTGAGAGAAAATGTACTGATATAAAAAGGTGTCTGTGGCCTTGGGCGTTTGAGCAGGAAGAGCCACAGCTTTCATCCACTTAGAGAAATGATCAATAGCTATTATAATAAACTTGTTCTTACTAGTAATCTGAGGAAGAGGACCTACTACATCCAAACTTATGGTGTGGAACGGTTGTTGAGGGGTAGTGGGTTGATACTGGTATCTAGTATTAAAACCAGATTGCATCTTAAACGTGAGGCAAGCTTCCAAAACGTCAACGATAGATTCCATCATTCCATCCCAATATTACTGATCCTTAATCCGCTCATGAGTTTTCTTTGCCCCTCCATGACCTAGAGAGGAATGAGCTTCTAGGATAGCAGGTAAGCGTTCTGAAGGCTTAAGGTAAGGCAGCCATTATGCCCACACCAGCTTATACAACTTCCCATTCTCCACTTTTGTGTTATGAGAGTTCCGGGTTATCATCTTCTGAACAAACTAATCCTCATCCTCCCATTTATTAGGGGTCATTAAGAGGTTTTGTAACCTCTTTGCATTACTATTATCCTTTTGAAGGACTGGCAGCCAAGTCAACCCATCAACATTCATTTGATGGGTCCCAGCACGGTGTTCAATATTCATGTCATAATTCTTGAGCTTTAGAGCCCAGCTAGCTAACCTTCCAGAAGGATCCTTCATATTCTGTAACCACTTCAACGAAGTGTGGTTGGTAACTACGGTGGAGGTGGTCCCATATAAGAATGGGCGGTAGTGTTTAACAGCTAACAAAACGGCAAAGCACTCCGTTTCTGTTACTATGTAGTTGCATTCCGCTTTTAAAGCATTTTACTGAAGTGAGATACCGAATGACCAACACCATTTTCATCAAATTGAGCTAAGATGGCCCCAGATGCTTAGTCTGAGGCATCATTAGACGAGATAAATGATTTATTATAATCTGGGTGCCGTAGGATAGGACGTTTTTGTAGCAGTTGCTTCATCATCTCAAAAGCGGCCTTTTGTTCAGCACCCTAATAAAAAGAAGTATTCTTGGTAAATAGCTGGACAAGGGGCTCACTGAGTTAGGTGAACTTAGGGATGAACTGATGGTAATACCCCATCATTTTTAAAACCCTAAATATCCCGTAGATCTTTAGGGGGCGGCATTTTTAGATGGCTTCAACCTTGTCCTGCATGGGCTGAATTCCTTTTTGGAAATGGGGTGGCCAAGGAAATTCAATTTCCTTTGGAATAAGGTACACTTTGAAGGCTTCAACTTGATATTAGACTTACGTAACCATTGAAAAACCTCCTTCAAGTGATCAAGATGTTCGTTAAAGATTATTAGAAACACCATGATGTCATTAAGATAAATGATGACACAAGTTAACTTGAGTTCCTGCAAGATGTGATCCATCGCACACTAGAAAGAGGCAGGTGCATTGCACAATCCTTGGGGTAATCATGTGTGGGTTGGAAGAGACATTCACTACATATAAGAGTGCATTTCTCCTGATCTTAAGGAGAAAGGTCCGTTTGCCAATAGCTACTGGCCAAGTCCATGGCGGAGAAGAAATTAGAGCCAGAGAGTTGGGCCAGGGCTTTGTCAATGCGAGGGATAGGATAGCTATCCTTCTTTATGAGGTTATTTAACTTGCAGTAATCCATGACTATCTTATGACCACAGTTTTCTTTTTAATTAGTAAGAGGGGTGAAGACCAAGGGCTTTGGGAAGGAACTAGTAACCACATGTCTAATAACTGCTTGAGCTCCGTCCTCATTTTGTTGTTCCTCCACCTTTGACTTGAAATAAGGTTTGGACCTAATAGGGCGGGCATCTCCCATATCAATGGAGTGGCACCAACCTTTTATGTGGCATAATCAGTATCCAATCTGTAGAATACGTCACTATATTTATCTAACAACGTCTGGACTTTTTCCAACTCCTCCGGGGTCATCTTATCCAAAATATGAACATTAGGCAAGGTACACATCAGGTTGTCCATGGGTAAGCCTAAATCCGCCATAGAGCCAAAAGAGTGGATATGTTCAATGTCCTCTACTGGGAGTAGAAAGCCTCTGCCAATCTCCTAGTGCTTCCATATGAGTATGTCCTTGCCGTTGAGGTTTCTCAGGATAATGGTAATTGGCCTCTGGTAGGCTGGGTCTTGTATAACAGGCAAAACATGAGGCTTCAAGGGGCTAACTCCCTCAATACTTATGAGCTGCAATAAGCAATGGTGTGGGATTTGTAGTGCAATTTTAGTGTCAACCACTCTTTGTTAACCAGGCTTAATCAAGACCTCATCTGCAGCATAAAACGGTTTACCGTTCCTAGCATCCACTGATTCAGGAAATTTTTTGTGTTACGCCCAGAAGTAGAATAATGCAACTTTATAGCTAAAAAGTAGAGTTCTACCTGGTTGAGTATTCATGTTTTCTGGGTTCTATATTGGATAAGACTAAATGGACTTTGTAGTTGAGTATTGAGAGTACCTGTCATAAAATCGACTTTGGGCTCTGCTAGTTGGCAGGCTAACCAGTATGAAGACTGGTCAGCCCTTGCCGTTTTGCCTTAGGTGTCAGGGCTAGCAGCACCAGCTAACCCCTTATCATGTCACCCAAGCCATTTTGGGGATCCCCTTTAACCTAAACTACAACCAACGAAATAAATATAAACTTATAACAAAAAGTAGAATAGGCAAAGGGAGATATTTACTGAAAGGGAAGCGCCAGGTATTTATACTAATTTACAAAAGGGCTACTGCGCCCATCGCCAACATTTCAGCTCTTCCGGTGGTTCTTCCAGACAGCCACTTCTCTTCTTCTTCTTCTTTATTTACATTATCTCTTCCCTTGCGTCGACCCTCTCGCTCCATCCTTCCCAATGTCTGAATCAGTTTTGGTTCATCCTCAGCCTTAAGTCGCCGGTGAACCATATAAATAAATAATCTAAATAAACGTCAATTTGGATTCAACCTTCAAATTAATAACAGTGCCAGAAACTACTTTGGTCACTCACTTTGACTCAGAATATCTTAGCATATCACCGGCATCTATTCATGTCTTATCTTGATTATAAATTAGGCACTAGAAACAACCTCGTCTGCTTCAAACTCATAATTGTCAGATTCACTGACATCATATTACCAGGCAGGCAGCAACATCTGAAGTGATACATCGGCTTTCCACCAGAAATCCCACAACAGACCACAAATGGCCGTTGGCGTCAGCTACTGATTCTTCTGACTGATTGGATCATCCTCAGCTATTAGTCACCAGTGATCCTTCTACTAATTTGGGGCCACCAATTGGCCCCACTCAAACCTAAATACCAAACTTGGAGGAATACTAATTTTGGCTCAACCCAAATTGAGGAGCAACTAACCAGAAAACAAACCAAATAACACGAAATTTAGTCAATAAACAATTTCGCTGGGATTGGCTATATCATTCCAAATAGTGCTAAATCATTGGAGGATTCCATTTGATTAAAATCATGACAGTGCCCCTTGCTTCAAGTTGATTATTTCTTTGTACTCAATCATAAATTGAGTGCTGATGAGCATATCATATGCGTTGTTATCCAAAGCCACAGCAGGGGCTGATAGGATAAGCTTCTCAATTTGAATGGGAAGGGAAGAGTATGCCCCAATAGCACGGGTATTGTTGGGACCAGCAGTTCCAAACTCTTACATGTACTCCAATTCAGGTGCTAGCTTTATTTTCTTAATAAGCTTAGTGGAGTTCACATCAACTGGAGTGCCAGTGTCCAGGATGGCCATTATTCGGACTTTTTAATGACCACTTCAACCTTAATGAGGGTGCCTCCAAATTAGTGACAAGGCTAAGACTTCCTTGAGCCGGAAGGTGGAGGTTAGCTTTTTGAGCAGTCTTGGGGTATTTATCCAAAAATAAATTTCATGGTATGGACCCAAAGAAGTGGTTGAATCAAGCCAGCTAAGAACTAATCACCTTCGCTGGTGGTGTCAATAATTTTTGGACATCCTAGAATTTGGCTGATGTACGTTTCCTCAGGCATAATGTCTCATCTACTCTTCCAGATTTCAAATGATCAGGAACCTCTACCTATGAGGGGGCTCCCAATATATAGTAAATAACGCTATCATAACCTCTCTATATTTGTCCCCAATGATATTCTCAACAACTGGCAAGGCCGCAATGGAGGTAGGTGAGAATGTAAGGAGAGTTCCTATAACTCTTCTGTTCCCGGCGTAAAAGTGCTTGGTGCACAGGGCCAATGAAAGGGAACTAGCCGTTATTACCAAAGCTACTAGAGCCCTGCAGAGGGTGCTGGAGCAATAAAAATTAAGGCAAAGAAGTGCATTAAACAACCAACCACAAGCGACGCAGTGCATAAGGGAAAAAGGGGTAGACAAACCAGGTTGGAGGGTACCTGGGCAAACCAACGGTGCACTAGGGGATATTCTCATCATAATTAAAATGGAATGGTTAATGTAGCGTGAGACCTCCTCAAAAGAGGTCCACGCGCAGGATTGTCCAAAATAACATTTAATAAAAATAAGAAAAACGGAGAAACTTATTGTGAAAATTCAACCAACAAGTAATTTTGGTCACGAAAATCAAATGTAAACTTCGTCAGGGTAATTCAGAATACTGAAGCAGTCCCAAGCACCGATTTACTAATAAGCAAACACTCTTAACTGAATTGGTAGAATACACTGACACTGACTTCACTTAAGTTATTTGATTGAAGTTGTATCTGACCCAAACGCATAATTTCATATATATGGAACAGGTTTCAAAACCCTGTTCCTCAACTAACCAAATTGAACTGTCTGCATTAATTGAGTAAACCATCCGTTTAACGCCTGGGCTGACACAAGGGTCTGGGCATTAGGCACCTCACTAGTACCAACCTGGGTATAATTGGCTTGTACCCAGCGTTGGTCTACTGTGTGCCTGAGATCAGGGAGGGCCTTAAGCTTCACCTTCTGGGCCTCCTGTCGCCCAGGCTAACCCTTGGGGTTGTTACCCACTATCATGTCATTTAAACATGACAGAGATGGCCACAGGAGATTGAATAGCCTTAGGGCGCGCATTTACCAACTTAGCTGGAGAGGAAGGCGCAGTGGCTTTAGTGATCTTGTGCGGAATTATGGTATTTGCTACCTTATAGTCTCTTATTCATAAGAAAGAGTGATAACCTTTTTAAGACGCACTGAGGAAGCAGGTTTTGCAGGGAGGATAGGCACAGGTGGTCTCACCCCAACTGTTCAACAGGCGGTAGCTCCTCAATGGTGAGAGCTGAAAGATTCACCTCAGCTTCATTTGTCATGGCACATAAATGAAATTTGGCCACATCTAACAAAGCCTCTTTGATGTTACAGATAGATTTTAAAGTAGAGTTTCAATGAGATGATATGCCTAGTTAGAGAAGGCTGAGACGCTAAACCAGTTAACAGGGCAGCAATAGAATCATCAAGGGTAAGCATTTTTGAGGTTGAAAACCTTTGTGCAGCAAGTAAAATCGTTCAGCAAAGGCAATAGGCGATTCACCCTCATACATGCTAAGACGCATAAGGCCTGTTTTTCTCTGAGTAGACTTTGCTTTGATCCAAATTAAGCCAAAAGTACCTCCTTCTCCTCTGACCAGGTGTAAAAAGGGTTCAGGTTAGGTACTATCATCTCTTGTGCTAAGCGGCTTAAACAAGGAAGTATGTGTTGAACTTTTTGCTTGTCATTTGCGCCATCCATGGCAGCTTTGTAGACATACAAAAAGGTAACAATGCTCCCTTCACCAGGGATTTACTTGTCCTTAAAAGGGAGTTTGTAAGGGAGCTGCTCAAGCTTCTTGATGCGGGACAAAGCACTTGCTAGTTGCTTATCAAGAGCAACCAATTTTGGTGTACAGAGCTCCCCTGTAGTGAGCACCATTTTGTGGGAAACCAGCTGTTCTGGCTCGCTGGTGCTTTTACACTGCTGGATTCCACAAATATTTAAATAAAAAAATAGAGCGCTAATACAAGTTATAATTTTATATTTTATTATAGGCATGGAAAAAGAAAAAGGCAATGATCCCCCATGACATCCAACCAGATAGTATTTAAATATTTCAAATGTTGAGGGGAATTTGTGGATATGTTCAGAATAGCTTAGCCTAGTCCAAATTAGGAAATATGTGATTGTATTCTATTGAGGCTTGACAAACTTGCATCTGTTTGATGAAACAATGGATGGGGAATCACTATTTGTTAAAATTAACCCATGAGGTAATGACTTGATGTATTTCAGCCAATCCCCATCTGAGAAAATTTTTTCAACTTGGGGGACCCCCGCCATTCCTATAAAAGGGGGAAGTCCCGCATAGGTGCTGGAATGGACCTGGGCATGGCTGGTGGAGTACCTTCTGATGGTCGCCCCAAAGTCCATAGCATGGTTGGAGTAATTCAGCAACTCAATTTTTGGTTTATTGCCCATGCAGAATTTGAAATGAATTTACTTTAATTTTCAGGTTTCACTGAGAATTGACCAGGGTCTCTTGGTTGATTGTATCATTTTTTTATTTTTAAAATTTGCTTTCAGATTCATTGTAAATTTGTTAATGGCTTAAATTTCCCCGTTTTGGCTGATTTTGACCCAAGACATTCTTTATCTGCAGCTGAGAGGGAAAATATCTGACAAACCCTATAAATTATCTCCAGGCTGATACTAATAAAGTAAAATTAATTATAACAAGTTCATATTTTAATATAAAAGCTTTTTGTATTCAATACATATACGTTGTATTAAGTAGAAAATTTACTCGGGATCAGAAGGATCAGGGCAGCAAGCCATTGTCCAAATAATGACAGAAGAAAACAGATTTAAAGTGTCATTTTCAAGGAGTTTATATCTTGACTATTGTCACCGTCTGGTCTATTGTCTCCATACACTAGCGCTCAAAACTCCAAATAACCACAGAAGAAGAACCATCCCATCTGAAGTAGGACAAAACTTCAACAAGTGGCGCTAATGGCTGGGAACACAGATGGTGACCACGCTAAACAGGGGAGAAATCCCAATCAATTATTCAGAACCATTACTAGGCTCAATGGGATTACTGAAATGACTGTGTCCCAGATTAATTGGAATGATGTACCCATTATTACCTACCCAAAGAATCCATTTCACCTGAAGAGCTGAAACGTCTTGAACATCAGTTGTTAAGATAGTATCAAATGGGACAAGGGCCCTCAAACAATAGTAGCAATTTTTTTATTTCCAATGACATCAGGAGTGTTGTGGATGAGATATCTAGGTCATCATCAATTGAGTGTAACTCAAATCCAAACAATTTATTTTTGATAGAGAATATCGCCCAATACTTAATTGAATTTGTACACCCCACCTTAAGAAATTCACAGATGACAATTGCCTGTCATCATATGGCCATTACCTAGTTGGTAAGCTTTTCACACAACTCCAGCCAGGCGGGCTAAATCTTGAATGAGCGATTAGAATCTAACTTTGCTGAGGATCATTCTAGTTTGGAGGCGAATTATAATTTAGCCACTTGTGCTTTTTATTGGTGTTAAATTAGCACAAGAGTTAAACAGATTACATACCATCTTTGACAACTAATTGGAGGAAAGAGGAGTTACCAGATCTTGGGTTAGCAATATCACTCAGACTTCCATTAATGCTTCATAGTTCATAAGGCTTAATTAAATAAGACCAAGAGGTGCAATTAAATCATAATGATGAATTCATGACTAGTATTGATGACTGAGTGCCCAAATTTCGCAGATGAAGGATGAATACACCAAAAATCAACTACTGGCACACACATTTTGAAGGCCAAAGGGAGGAGAATGAAAAAATTCAAGACTCTATTGATCGTCATAATTGACAGATCAATAATCTTAAAGAGGATGTTATCTCTATTAATGAGTCAAACAATATCCTCATTGAGAAGTAAATTATTGCAAGAAGGTAATTAAGGAAAATACCAAATGATTTCCATATTGCAACTACAGTCCACTAGCTTGAATGAGGAAAATGCGAAATTGATGTTTAATAATCAAAATTGTGTCAATTAGGAAATTGAAATCAACGATCAAATCTGAGCTTTGGATGATGAGTGTTTCCAGTGTGCTATGAACCACTCAACTAAAAACTCTTCCAAATATTATGAGAACAAAGCTTCAGATGTAGCTACTGAAACAGACGCTGTGCCACGTCAACAAATTCCTACCAATATGGTTGCTTTGGCCAACCCTAACACCTCAAACCGTGATACAATGCCTCAGCGCCCTAGTACGCCTGGCTCAAACCAACAAAGAAGTAATAGTGATAACCATGGACAGGAAAACAATAAATAAAAACCAGTAAACCTGAATGCTTTTGACAAGAACAGAAGTGTAACCATATTTGTCAAACGCTTTATAATGACCATGTATGGGGCCAGTGACCGTAATAAAGCGGCCACTATGATCAACTGCTTGGATGAGCGGAGCATTGAGTTAATTATGCCTCACATTGACAAAAACCCATTTAAGCTGAAGTCAAAGAGGCTGTGCTTTGTAAATTTGGAGGTCCAGAACAAATGTCAATTAAAATCTAAGTTTATAAAAACATTTTCTTTATTAAAGATGAATTAATTGATGAATTTGCTGATTAATTATATTGCAAAGCTCAAGTTCTCCTAGGTGCAAAGGCATGGTCAATTTTGACGCTAATATTGCACTACAACATGGAGTACAACTTTACCAAAATTTGTTATATATTTTCTTGCCTG